>JAGFNQ010005398.1:172407-437975 GCA_024364735.1 Boesenbergia rotunda | reverse complement strand
GTGCCACGCCACTGACAGCTGCAGCAGCTCACCCTCGCGAAGAAGATGAAGCCTTAACCGGTCAACCCGGGCGCCCCAGTCAAATGTGATCCCGAAGAAGCAAAGATCAGCCTTGACAGAGGGCTTGCCGGATCGAAAGCCACGTGGGGGGGGGGGGGGGGCGCCCGAGCATCTCGGGCGCCCCAGTCAAATGTGATCCCGAAGAAGCAGAGATCAGCCTTGACCAGAGGGCTTGCCGGATCGAAAGCCACGTGGGGGGGGGGGGGGGGGGGGGGGCCGCCCCGAGCATCCCGGGCGCCCCCAGCCCTATAAAAGGGACCCTCGACCCTCTTCTTCAAGAATCAATTTTTTCAGACACTTCCACGCTCTTCCGCTCTCGTACTTTGCTCCAGATACTGCCCAACTCGAGCCGACGACGTCCCGCTGCCCCGAAATCTTCGATCTACTCCGGACGTCGGTAAAAGAAGAGCATACTTCTTATTGTATAAGTTTACTGCACTTATTCTGTATTCAATAATTGTAAACTGGTTTACGAACTTATAGAATTGCCCGCAGAAAACGGTCAACGACCGTGGGCCTTGGAGTAGGAGTCGACCCAGGCTCCGAACCAAGTAAAAATCTTGGTGTTCGCATTGTCTGATTTTAATTATTCCGCTACGCAATTGCTCTTTACGAAATCCGAACGATTTGCGACATTCACCCCCCCTCTATCGCATCTCTCGATCCAACAAGTGGTATCAGAGCGGGGAATTCAAACTTGGTGCAACCACCAGTTTGAAATTTTTTTTCGGATTTTTTTTATTATTTTTCGAATTTAATTATTTTTTTTCCCGCACTGCTAATCCAAGACCAAGTCTTGGGACACTTTTCTCTGTAAAATTTCCTTTTTCAGAACAAATGTCTATGCAAGAGGGATTCAGCACCGCTAGACCTCCACTCTTCAGTGGAGAAGACTTTTCCTACTGGAAAAGTCGCATGGAGGTCCACCTGAAAACTCAGGTGGACATGTGGATCATTATCCAGTCCGGTCTGGAGATCCCCCGAAATGCAGAAGGACTTCCACAAAGCTACACGGAGTGGGACATACTCTAAAGCGCAAGATAGAAGCCGACGCAAAAGCAACGCAAACCCTACAATGCGGGCTGACAAAGGAAGAGCTGAACCGAGTGGGCCCCTTCACAGTGCAAAAGAGCTATGGACAAAACTGATCGAGCTGCACGAAGGGACTTCGGACACCAGGATCAGCAAAAGGGATCTGCTACTAAACAAATTATACACTATCAAGATGGCGGACAACGAATCAGCAGCCCAACTCCACGCACGGATCCAAGAGGTAATGAACGGTCTTCATACAATAGGTCACAAGGTTGAAAACCGTGACCTAATAAGGTATACTCTAAACGCCTTTCCTAGAAACACCTTGTGGGCATCTATGGTAGATGCATACAAGGTCTCTAGGGATCTTTCAAAAATTAAGTTAGATGAGTTATTTTCTGAACTTGAACTTCATGAACAGACTAACTGCAATTTGGCCGAGAAAAGTATAGCCTTCTTTGCAGGGAAAACAGGAAGGACAACTAAGAAGAAAACTCAAGTTGAACCTGAGTCTACCTCAGACTCAGAAACAGAAGATCAAAAAGGAGATCAATCTGAACTGGTCCGGCTAGCTCGAAACTACTACAAAAAGTTGAAGAACCAAGCCAACACACGGAGAACAAGCCGAAGAAAGGATGAACCAGCTGAACCAGCAACTGACAAACACAAGCCCAACGTAACCTGCTACGAATGCAAGAAGAAGGGCCACTACAAGACTGAATGTCCAAGCCTAAAGGAGTCCAAAAAGAACAGAAAGAAGAAGGCACTCCAAGCCACCTGGGACGAGTCTTCCTCAGAAGAAGAAGAAGAAGCACCTCAGTCCAATCTTCTAGCCCTGACCGCTTCAGATCAAATCGAGACTGACTCAGACTCGGACCGGGACGACGGCAAGCTGACATTCTCCGACGACGGCGAAATAAAGGTAACGGGCTTTTCAAAATCGCAATTGAATTCTCTTATTTCCTATCTATCCCGAGATTTGGCGAAAGCCAAACTCCGAATCGAGTCCCTCCGACAGGAAGTAAAACTCCTGAAAGAGGGAGCTGATTCTAAATCCTTAACTGAGAAACTTCAGGAAGGAACCCCTGATCAAGTTGAAAAACTTGAATCAGAGAATTCCTCTCTAAAAACTCAAGTTAAGGACTTAAGAACAGCTTTAGAACGATTCACGTCTGGTTCCAAGAATCTTGATCTGATTCTGGGAAAACAGAAGTCTGTTCTAAACCGATCCGGACTTGGCTATAGAACCAAATCTCGGCAAAGATCTTACTTTGCTGTACTGAACCAGTCAAGACCTAAGGTTCAGGCATGGGTGCCAAAACTGTGCCTGACTAAACCAAAGTGGGCGCCCGATGCGCGCGGGGCGCCCGAACATCCGGGGCGCCCCCAAATGTGCTGCTGTCGGGGCGTTTACTTGCTCTGCTGACTTTGGGTTGACTCTGGGGCCCCCGAACCATCCGAGGTGCCCTGCTCAGCTACTGCCTCACTCCTTTGAGGCTCTCTGAGCTGCAGAAACACAGTCCTTCGGTCCTGCATCCAGGGTTAGTCCAAAAATAGCAATTAATAAGTTAATCTTACACAGCCTTGGCTGTTTTGGTTCTGACTTTGGGTCTCCAAAATGGAGCCCTAGGTCGAACCGACGCCTAATGTTCCCTCTAGGGGAACGCGTCCTCACCTACTCCTCTCGGGAGGATTTACCTGATGCCAACCGGTTCCTCCAGTTGGACTTTTGCCCGGCAGTCCTTCGCCAGGTCTTGAGTTGCCAAGCTTCCCTTCGCTTGGTGCCTAGCAGCCCTTCGCTAGGGCTTTTCCTGTCTGGCAGTCCTTCGCCAGTGCCTAGCATTCCTTTGCTAGGGCTTGTCCATTCTGGCAGTCCTTCGCCAGAGCCTAGCAGCCCTTTGCTAGGTCTTTTCCTGTCTGGCAGTCCTTCGCCAGTGCCTAGCATTCCTTCGCTAGGGCTTTTCCTGTAAACTCAAGAAACTTGTTAGACAACGACTAACCCTTAACTTTTGAACCCTTTTGTCAATATCAAAACCTAGGTTTGACTTGGGTGCTTTTTGCACCAACAGAACTTTCTAGATCGCCTCATCATCTTCCGAACAAAATTCGCCATTTCACTTGATGATAGCTCCTCATCGCTATCACTATCACTATCTTGATCAGACTCGGATGAGGAGGATTCTTCCTTCTTCTCCTTCTTCTTCTCTTTACTCTTCTTCTTGCTTCTTTCACCTGCAACCAAAGCTATACCTTTCTCCTTATGACTTATATTAGCTTGTTCATGCAATTCTAGTTCACAAAATAGTTCATCTAGCTTGACAATTGATAAATCCCTTGAAACCTTATAAGCATCAACCATTGATGACCATAAGGAGTTTCTTGGGAAGGATTTTAGTGCATACCTTATGAGATCCCGGTTCTCCACACTTTCTCCAACCGAGTGAAGGCCATTGAGAAGCTCCTTAAACCTTCCATGCAACTGACTTACGGTTTCTCCTTCCTTCATCACAAAATTTTGCAACTGATTTATAAGAAGGTCCCTTTTGGCAATTCTTGAATCTTTTGTGCCTTCATTTAGCTCAATTAGCTTATCCCACAACTCTTTGGCACTCTTAAATGGACCGACTTTGTTTAGTTGTTCCGAGCTCAATCCACATTGAAGAGTTACCGTGGCTTTAGCATTTGCTTGCGCCTTCATCTTTTGCTCAGTTGTCCACTTGGATGATTCCAGAATTTTACCATCTTGTGTCGGCGCAACAAAACCCTCCGTAACAGAAAACCAATTGTCGATTTCAGTCATAAGATAATTTTCCATGCGACTCTTCCAATATGCGAAGTTGTTCCCTTCATAGTAAGGTGGTCGTGTAGTGCTATGGCCCTCTTTCAAAGACATCCTTGCAGCTCAAACACTTGCTTCTTTGGGTGTGAGTCCTCCGAAGCGACCTTGCTCTGATACCACTTGTTGAGGATCGGTAGAGCTAGAGGGGGGGTGAATAGCTCGCTTCAATTGATTCTTCTTCTTCCAAGCAGAAGTCAAAGTCTACCAACCACCAAATCCAATGCTAACACTTGTATTTACTTGGTCTCCACCTCCTTGAGGTGACTAATCCAAGGGTCCACACCAGCGATCGCAGATTTCACTATCAAACCTCCTTCTCGGAACAACCCCGAGGGTGGAGAAACCCTTGTACAACACCCTTGAAAACTTTCACAAAGAACAACACAAGGAAGAAGAAAAGAGAGAAGTATTACACAATAGGCTTGCTTCTCCTTCTTTTGATTGCTTGATGAAGGTGTTGGAAACTTGAGCTTGAACACACAGCTTGAAGCACCAAAACCCTAGCTCAAATCGCAATGGAACAGTGTTACCGTTTGAGCTCGATTTTTCGCTTATAACGGTCTTCTTTTGCTTCCTGAATCGATTGGTGAGAAGCCCCAATCGATTACCAAGTAACCGTTGAGCAGTACGGACGTTGGATGAACGGCTGGGATTATGCCATTTGAACTTGAATCGATTTGCTGATCGATTAGAATCCTGAATCGATTACGGGATCGATTACCAAGTGTTCTGTCGCGCACAGAACAGCTTGTAATCGATTCACCAATCGATTGCAGGGTTTCTGAATCGATTGAGTGATCGATTACCAAGCGTTCTGTCTGCGGACAGAACAGCTTGTAATCGATTCAGCAATCGATTACAGGGTTTCTGGATCGATTGAGTGATCGATTATCGAGCGTTCTGTCTACGGCAGAATCATTCGTAATCGATTCCGTAATCGATTCAGAACTTCCTGTTTCCACACAGAGTCAGTCTGAATCGATTCACCAATCGATTAGTCATCTTCTAATCGATTGGTGGATCGATTGATACGCCAACTCTGGAGTTCACAGCTGAGTTCACCAATCAATTAGCCTTCCAATGGATTCAATTACCTTGTGCCAGCGAAACCTCTCATTTCCTGGACTTCACGCCTGAAGCCTCCCAGCTCCAGGTCTTCATGCCAAGAGTTCCGTCCCCGACCATCCCTTGGACTTCCTGCCTGGAGCTTCCTCAACTCCGGGTCTTCGTGCCAAGAACTCGGTCCCCGACCATTCCTTGGACTTCCTGCCTGGAGCTTCCTCAACTCCGGGTCTTCATGCCAAGAACTCGGTCCCCGACCATCCCTTGGACTTCCTGCGTTACTGCACACTAAATCTCAATGTTAGATCCAATGTATTAGCTTAAACTTAAATAACCGTCAATCATCGAAACCTCTAATTTAGGGCATGATTGCATCTACACATCCAACCTAGCCCTCCAAGCTAGGCACCTGACCCTCCAAGCCAGGACTCTTTCACCTAATTCTCCAGGATGGGAATTTGCACCTAACCCTCCAAGTTAGGACTTTTCACCTAGCCCTCCAAGCTAGGACTTTTCACCCAACCCTTCCGAATCAGGATTTTTCCAACACCTAGCCCTCCAAGCTGAGATTTTTCACACCTAACCCTCCAGGTTAGGATTTTTCCAAACCTAGCCCTCCAGGCTAGAGTCCTCCATATCATGCCTAATCCTCGATCAGGACTTAATCATAATCATCATAATGATCAACCTAAACTAAAATCGTTGTTAACACCAAAACGCCAACCAGGGCCAGACTGCATCAACTGTGTCTGGGATCCATTATTATTAGGGTGCGTTTGGTTCAAGTTATCATACATAACCTTAGTTATATGATTACTTGGTAATCACATAACCAAAGTTATGGGGAATGAAACATAACCTAATGTTGTTTGGTTAAATTTAGATGATCAAAGAAAATCTTGTTTGTTTGAAGGTAATAGTATATAATCTAATATAATATTTTACCATATTACCCATTAATTTAAAATTAAGGATTATGATATTATATGTTTATTTATACTAAAAATTAAAAATTAAAGTAATATTTTGTATTAAATTTATTTAGTTTATCATAATTATAATTTATTTAATTTAATAAAATTTAATTAAAATACTAAATTTTTTTAAAAAAATTATTTGTCGCCCCACCGCCACCGATCGTTCACCGGCAGGTGGCCGGCGGCGGTCGCCGGCCGACGGCGGTCGCCGGTCGCCGGCCGGCTACGGTCGCCTGTCGTCCGCGACCGTCGGTCGTCGGCCGACCGGCGGCGGTCACCGGTCGCCGGCCGGCGGCAGTCGCCGATCGGCCGACGGCGTTCGCCGGTCGCCGGTTCTCGGCCGGCCGACGGTTGTCACCGGTCGCCGGCCGGTCGGTCGCCGGTCGTCGGCTGGCGGTGGTGCCGGTCGTCGGCCGGCAGCGGTCGTCGGTCGCCGGT
This sequence comes from Boesenbergia rotunda, assembly GCA_024364735.1. NCBI lineage: Eukaryota > Viridiplantae > Streptophyta > Magnoliopsida > Zingiberales > Zingiberaceae > Boesenbergia > Boesenbergia rotunda. The sequence goes on along the minus strand of JAGFNQ010005398.1, from coordinate 431,564 downwards.
CGCCGGTTGCCGGCGGCGGTCGCCGGTCGCCGGCGGCAGTCGTCGGTCGTCGGTCACCGGCCGGCGACGGTCGTCAGCCGGCGACGGTCGGCGTTGGTCGCCGGTCGCCGGCCGGCGACCGTCGCCGGTCGTCGGCCGGCGGCGGTCGCCGATCGGCGGAGGGGCTCCGGTCGTCTGTCGGTGAGTCGGCAACGAGTTGTAATTTATTTAATGAGTGATGATAGGGAGAGTGAATTTGGGAGAGTGAATGGGAGAGTGAATGACGTGGCAGTTATTGTATACACGTCCGATCGACGATCGGACACCACCAGCGGCCTTCGGCCGCCGCCCCGAACCAAACTATACCCTGGGGGGCACGGTGAACCCGTCGGGGAACGCCACAATTGCGATCTCGCATTATTGACCGTCGATTTCGATGGGTTCACCGTTGCCGGCCATCCTGACGAGTTCACCGTCCTCCCAAGGTATAGTTTGATTCGAGACGACAATCAGAGGCCGCAGGTGGTGTCCGATCGTCGATCGGACGTGTATACAATAACTGGACGTCATTCACTCTCCCATTCACTCTCCCAAATTCACTCTACCAATCATTACTCTTATTTAATTATTAGGGATATATTTATCTTAAAATATAAATATTAAGGGATAATTTGGGAAAGAAAAATTCCTTAATCCGGAATCAAGAAAAATCTCCGTTTTTCTTGGTTATCCAATTCCGGGTTGCATGTCTTATTTCATGACGTTTTGCTGATGTGGCGTAATACTGCATTACTTAGGAATTGATGATAATCTAAATTAAACAAGGTTATCAACGATAACGATAACTTTGGATAGATAATCAAAGTTATTACTGATTTTCCTGAACCAAATACACTTTTAGTGTGATGAAGTGTCTGGAATCGAGGGAATGCACGTGCCTGAGAATCACGTTATACCGGTTAAAAATAAAAAAGACTCCCTAATTATCAGAATTATCAAAGGGCGTCTTTACGTTTATTATTTCAAAAACATTGTAGCAGCAGCTACTACGTATATAAAATAAATTGATTTAATTTTATAAAAAAAATTATATACAGTACATTTATATAAAATTATGATTACCGTAGTTAAAATTAATATTAACATAAATTTATTGATATTGCCTAATGTCAATTTCACTGGGTAAAAACAATGATTAGAGATGATGCCCCTCTCTACTGTCTAACTCTTATGATATATGAAAAGGAGATAAATAATGGATGATTTGTTGGCCTATCAAATTACCTCTCAAATGAGAGAGTCACTTGGATGAGGCAATTCCATTGTTATCATCGTGATTTAAACCTGAAACATATGAAAGCAACTCTTCACTCAGCAACTCCTCACTCAAATACCGACTTGGTCTGATCCTGTCGCCGAGTGAAATGGAGCCGTAACCGGATGACAGTGCTCATCTATTTGCTTATTCACCGGAGTACTGACTTGACCGTCGGAGGGCCTTGCCGGGACGTTTCCCGGCTAGGTTGCTAACGGTCATCTTCTCCAACAGGTTCAGGTCATCCCGTCGGAGATCTACCAGGCCACTTCTTCCCTTCGGTCGGAGGATCCCCCCCCACTCTCTGAGTCATTCTGGAGCGAGGACATCCCGTCGGCATCCATGTCACTCCTCTCTACACCGTCATCTGGTTGCGGCTCCATTTCGCTCGGCGACAGGATCATGGTCATTCCTAAGGTAGGGACGGAGCCAAGGCGGAGATGATGGCGACGACCACCCCTTTAATTTTTTAGTGCAAGAGGGACAATTATATAGAAATGAGGGACGAGTGACAGATAAATTGTGGTTCTCTCTCAATATAAATATATATTTTTCATCCTCCAATATGAAATTTACTCGGTCCATGTTAGCAAAGCCGCCTAATGTCAACTTCATGGACATTAATCTCCCGGACAAGGAGAGACATGGCGATGAGGTGGAGCTAGTGCTGGGATTATGGCGATCGCTAAAGCGATAGGGCCCGAGCCCATTCGATAAGCCCATCTTAACAATCCATTGATTGAATCAGCAAGTGGAGACCTCCCGTCCCGTTGTCAAACCCTACGTCATCAAACCCAAAGGAGCACGCGAGACGCGACTACCGCATAGCTGTGCGTGGGAAAAAAAATCAACTCAGAGTCGTTGAGTTGTCGACCGACAGAACTAGTATACCTCAGTTGCTCTCTATTCTCCCTCCTACCTCAGTCTGAGGGGCGAGGAGGAAGATGAGCTCGAGTAGTAAAGCAGACTGCAGAGTCGTAGAGAAGCAGAAGAAGATGACTCTTCTATTGAGCACCCACTTAAATTATTATCTGGATCCTCCACACTCACCATAAGAGGGGGATGGACGCTGCGGTGGAAGATCACTGGAGGTAATAAAGGAGGAGGAGATACAAGCATGCCTGCACTTGAGGCAGGGTGGTGTTTGATTGCTAGACATAAACTTAGAGTAGGAATATTCATACATAGATGCTCAGGAAGCCACGTCAAAAGATAATAATGCTCACAAATGTTGAAGCAATTTATGGTTCGTGGTGACCATATATTTTGACATTTGGACAAAGGTTTAAGTTGTGTTCATCCTTGTATTTGCTATGTGTATGTGAGTGTTCAGGTTTGCAGGATACACATAGGCTTAGCTGGACGGCTTTGGGTTCGGTGAAGGATGACATGAGGAGACAAGTCGCGGGCTTGTATACATCCGAGGGACCGTGAACAAAGCGGGAATGATGAGTAGAGAGAAGCACACTTCGAGACATACGCGAAGGATGACATGAGGGCGAGCCATGAGTTCGTATGCATCCGAGGGGCGAGGGCCAAAGTCGAAGAAAGCTTGAAGGCAACAGGTCGAGACTGCTAGGTGGGGAATCAATTGAGTCGTGAGGGTCCGAGTGCTGAGCAAATTGTACTCGGGAAGGGAAACCTTAGGTTTAGAGTTTGGGCAGTCGACTGCGACTTGTAGCAGTCGACTGGTGTTGGGCACATAAAGATCAGTCAATTGATCCTTTGTACAGTCGACTGACGTCGGCTGGAATTCTAACGTTGGGCTGTAACATTCGGATTCGGTTGGAATCAGTCGACTAGTGTTGGTACCAGTTGACTGGTAACAGCTAGTTCAACCACGAGATCTATTTAAGGGAGCTCGGTTTGGCTGGCTATGGTTGACGAAATTGGCTTTGGTTAAAAGCCAATTAGTAGTCTTTGTGCTCAGGAGTCTTGTGCGAGTTATAGTGAGGTTTCTCCATCCACAAGGAGTTACGCGAGCTAGTCGGAGGTCTTCCGGTGACTCATCCACCGACGGATCGGGATCATCCACCTTACGGACTGCCGTCGAGTAGGAGTATCATCTCCGAATCACGTAAAGATTTGGTGTTAGCAATGTTTTAATTTGTAATTGATATTTCCGCTTTTGCACGCTAACACTTGTAGGAAAACATCGACGCATTGGGGGCAACGGGCTATTCGCCTCCCTCTAGCTGGCGCACCGATCTCTAACAAGTGGTATCAGAGTCGGGGTCGCTCGTTTACCGACCAATCGTCGGGAGAGTAAAGAGCTAGAGGAAATGACGGTCGAAGAAAGATTAGAAGACGATATCAATGTTACACCTCCCTACGACCGTGAGAGTTTCGATTATTGTAGGATGCAGACAAATGTTTGGTTCCACATGGATTGGGATCTAATGATCATCATTAAAGAACCATTTGAAACCCCGAAAGATAAGCATGGGAAAAAGCTCCGACCTTGTTATTGGACTAAGGAGCAACCAACATAATTGAAGGCAAATGATAAGGTAATATCAATTTTACTTAATGTTTTACCTAATAATATAATTAGTCGTGTAGGTGAGTATAAGTGTGCTCATGAACTATGGAGCAAAGTGATTGCTCTTTATCAAAATCTTACACAAGAAGAAGAGCCCAAGGAGATGAGCTTATTTGTCCAAGAAGAAGAAGAAGTGGACAAATCAGACAAGGAAAGAAGCTTAACATCCGAAGAGGAGGAGAAAAAAGAAAAAGAATCATCCACCTCCTCAAGTGAAGTGGAACAAGATGTAAAAGAACCATCCACTTCATCAAATGGTGAAAAAGAAGTCTCCACTTCAAGGATTGAGGGGAGGAGAGACCATCCTCAATACCAGAGCAAGAAAAAGTTTCCACCTCCACCAAAGTAAAATCCAAAGATCACATAATTTACTTTGAGTGCAATGAAAAGGGACATTATAAGGACAAGTCTCCAATGGGTAAGAAGAAGGAAGTAAACCCTAAACTCAAGTCAATTCCTTTAAATTCTAACATGGGGTGTAGGGAAATGAAGGAGAAGACATATAAGGTGTTTCACGTGTGGTGAGCTAGGAGACTACCACACTAAATGCTCTAGAAAAGAAGAATTCAAGAAATTGGAGTATTTGAGAAAGTGTGAGAGGATGGAAAAGAAAAAAAACTCACATCAAGGGAGAGCTACAAGGGTAAGGAAGGTAATCCCTAACTTTAATTTAAAATATAATTCAAATTTAAACTCCTCCATGCATATTATAATTAATGAAAATTATTTGCCCATGTATAATTTTGGTTTTAGATATTCTGATAAAAATAGGGTTAATGTTGTATATCAAACCCCTAGGCAATTCATGCATCATGATAAACCTAGAACCTTTAAACCTAAGCACCAAGGCATTAATTCCAAGAAGGGGAGACATATGCCTATAATGGGTACGTCTAGGAGTGTCGAAGGTGGGCATATCAATTCTAGGTTTAAGAACCTAGAAAGGGAAAATTAAGTTTTAAGGGCAAAACTTGATAAATTAGAGAAAATCATAGATAGATTCACTATTGGATATAAGGATTTAGGTATGGTGTTGGGTGGATAAAAACCCAACAATGATAGATCGGGTCTAGGATATCGATTTAAGTTCTCAAATGCTATGGAGAAGTTATATGCAATGGTGTCATATGACTATAGCAAAAAAAAGTCCAAAAATGACAAGGGAATGTCATTTAAGGGCAAAAAGACTTTGACAAAGAACAAGATGTCCAAGGTTAAAGGAAGGAAAATCTTGACTTAGGATAAGGTGTCCAAAGTTAAGAATGTTAGGTTTGTAGGCCAAGAATCACCGAAGGTACACCGATATGGTCTTGTGTTAGTAGAAAAGTCATCTAGGGAGGTGGCTAAGGCTAAGAGCTCAAGGGGGAGCTCTAGGAGCCAAGTTGGGACCCATGGTCAATGGATCTCGGGAGGATGTCTCCCGGAAGTCTAGATACATCATGAAGTGTGTCAAAAGATTTAGAGACAGAATTTAACCTCAAGCCTAGGGATTTGACACATTGGAATTGAGATTTATGCAAATATGACATTGGGGTCATATTGCATGAAAATTAGGTTTTGATATATAGATGTCATATAAACCAATGCTAAGGATGCATTGTGGTTTGGTATGGGCATATACATCAAAAGGAGGCCAAAACTAGGATTTTAGGTCAAGGTTCAATTGAACTATTTAGATAATTTTGAGTTTTGTGTCAATCTTGGGATTGGTTAAAGATAGATTTTTGAATGTATTTTTCCTAAGTAAACATGGGTACCACAAACCTCTCTATAAAATTTGAGAATTTTTGAAGAATTGTGAAATTATCAGCGCATTTCTGAAATTAGATTCAGAATGCTGAAAAGGTTGAAATCAGGATATCAGTCGACTGGTTCAGGGGGCAGTCGACTGGTAACAATGCTGTCTAGAGAGAGACTAGCTACTGTATGATTTTTCGATAAGGATCAGTTGAGTGGTATCTGTCTCAGTCGACTGATACAGGCTGAAACTGTTTTCGACTAGGTCGAAATGTGTCCTATTAATATTAAACCTGTGTATAATCTTATGGGGGGTGAATACACAATGTTTTTAGTCATTAGAGGTTAAAGGATGCAATAATTGGGATATTATTTGAGCCCTTTTGATGTATGACAAAGGGAGAGAAGTGTTAGGTTTAAGTGGGAAACCAAACACGCCTTTGCATGAAATCCTAGGTCAAAGGGGAGCTTAGGTGAAGGGGGAGTATTATTGCTCATTTATTTGCAAAGAAGGAACCTTGGAGAGATTCTTAAAAATTATTTGTAAGTCCAATGTAGGGGGATGTTTGGAGAGGTTCTTAAAAAGCCCATTTGGTAGAAAATCGTAACTCATTGGGGAGTTTAGGTGTGGGGATACCTTGTGATAGGATCCATGCATATTTGCATTGCATGATTGCATATGCATTGGCGGTATAAGACCAAGGTGAATTTTTGGCAACGTAAGTCCAAATATTGATCAATATTTGTATTTGCTATTTGTTTTCTTTAACTTAAACGTATTGTCAAACATCAAAAAGGGGGAGAGTGTTGGAGCAATATATAGTCCGGAGTGACCATGCGCTTTGATGTTTGTGCAAATGGTTTGAGTTAGGTTTACTCTTGTATTTGATATGTGTATGTGAGTGTGCAGGTTTGCAAGATACACATAGGCTTAGTTGGACAGCTTCGGGTCCGATGAAGGATGGTATGAGGAGACAAGCCGTGAGCTTGTATGCATCCGAGGGACCATGAACAAAGTAGGAACGATGAACTAAGGGAAGCGTACTTCGAGACATACACGAAGGATGACATGAGGACGAGTCGCGGGTTCGTATGCATCCGAGGGACGAAAGCCAAAGTTGAAGAAGACTTAAAGGCAACAGGTCGAGGCTGCTAGGTGAAGAGTCAGCTGAGTCGTGAGAATCTGAGTGCTGAGCAAATTGTACTCGGGAAGGATTTAGGGTTTCAATAGTCGACTGCGGCTTGTAGTAGTCGACTGGTGTTGAGCACAGAAAGATAAGTCGACTTATCCTCTGTGCAATCGACTGGTGTCGGCTGGAATTCGAACATTGGACTGTAACGTTCGGATTCGATTGGAACCAGTCGATTGGTGTTGACGCCAGTCGACTGGTAACGGCTAGTTCAGCCACGAGCTCTATTTAAGGAAGCTTGATTTAGCTGACTATGGATGACGAAATTGACTTTGATTAAAGGTCAATTAGTAGTCTTTATGCTCAAGAGTCTTATGCGAATTGTGGTGAGGTTTCTCTACTTACAAGGAGCTACCCGAGCTAGCCGGAAGTCTTCCGGGGACTCATTCACCGGCGGATCGGGATCGTCCACCTTATGGACTGCCGTGGAGTAGGAGTATCATCTCTGGACCACGTAAAGATTTGGTGTTATCATTGTTTTAATTTGTAATTGATATTTCCGCTTGCGCACACTAACACTTTTTGGAAGAAATTGACGCATTGGGGGCAACAGGCTATTCACTCCTTTTAGCAGACGCGCCGATCCCCAACAACAAATACTGCTAGATGGGCGAATATAGTCCCCTGTTGCCGGTAGAAATATAGGTAGCGCAACGAGGAAGAAAGCTGGTGAGGAGGCTTTACGACGTCTTCAAACAATTAGAGGTTGTTTCGCTTAACCAGAAGGTGAGCCTGGAGGGAACAATGCATACAACATGAAGTAGCCGACGGTGGAGAAGGAAGCAAGCATTTAAGATAATCTACGTAGTTTAATGACAATTGACGAACAGGACAAAGGCTGAGGGGACCTGGCCACAAACGAGCTCCAATCAGAATCCACACTATAGCTAATGTGGAGGAACAATCCTCAAGCTTGGTTGGTGGATGATTTGAATTCAAGTTGGCGGATCGGGCTGGGTTAGAAGACAAGGGTAATCGGTTGAGATCCAGATACCAATTAACTTATATACTCTGTCTTGCAACTGTTCATTGTCTTCCTCGCGTTAACTTGTCATTGTCTTCTCTACGTGATGCATCGCCGATGGCCACTAGAGCCTCATCGTTGACGGAGAGCCTTCCACATGGATTTTAGCTATACAACGCCACCTCACATCAGCAACAACAGCAACGAACAATCGCCTTTAGACAATCGTCCATGCCATTGAAGCAACTGGGAGGTGCTAGTGCTGGATCGTTAGTTCAGGCCTGAGGGGAGTTTGGCAGCGGCCATCCACAGGAGGGGGATGGACACTGCGGTGGAAGATTGTTGGAGGTTCAAAAGGAGGAGCAGATACAAACACACTTGCACTTGAGGCAGGGTATTGTTTGATTGTCGGACATGAACTTGAGCAAGAAAATTCATATATAGATGCTCGGGAAGCCTCGTCGAAAGACAACAATGCTCACAATTACTATTGTTAGATGGGCGGATACAATCCCCCATTGCCGACAGAAATCTGGGTAGCGCAGCGAGGAAGAAATCCGGTGAGGAAGCTCTATGACATCATCGAACAACAAGAGGTTGCTTTGCTCAACCAGAAGGTGAGCCTGGAGGGAACAATCCATACAATAGGAAGCTGGCGACAATGGAGAAGAAGTCGGTGCTTAAGATGATCTACATAGTATAATGACCGTTGATGAAAGGGACAAAGGCTGAGGGGTCCTGGCCGTAGACGAGCTCCAATCAGGATCCACGCTAAAGCTGATGTGGAGGAACAATCCCCAAGCTTGGTTGGTGGATGATTTGAATTCAAGTTGGCGGATCGGGCTAACGGGGTATAAGACAAGGGTAATGGGTTGAGATCCGGATATAAATTAACTTACACGCTTTGTCCTGAAAGCCCATGAGTCAACAAGTCAACACCACTAATGTTCATCGTCTTCTCCACATTAACTAGTCATCGTCTTCTCTACGTGATGCATCGCTGCCGGCCACTAGATTTTAGCTATACAGCGCCACCTCACAGCAACAACGACAGCAAGGAACAATTGCCTTTGGACAATCGCGCATGGCACTAATGCAACTGGGAGGTGCCAGTGCTAGATGACGTTTAGGTCTGAGGGGAGTTTTCTAGAGGCCGACCACAAGAGGGGGATGGACGCTGCGGTGGAAGATCGCTGGAGGTACTAAAGGAGGAGGAGATACAAGCATGCCTGCACTTGAGGCAGGGTATTGTCTGATTGCTGGACATGAACTTGAGTAGGAAAATTCATACATAGATGCTCGGGAAGCCATGTCAAAAGACAACAATGATCACAACTACTGATAGATGGGCAGATACAGTCCCCTGTTGCCAGCAAAAATCGAGGTAGCACAGCGAGGAAGAAAGCCGGTGAGGAAGCTCTACGACATCTTCAAACAGCAAGAGGTTGCTTCGCTCAACCAGAAGCTGAGCCTAAAGGGAACAATCCATACAACAGGAAGTAGGCGACGGTGGAGAAGGAAGCCAGCGATTACGGTGATCTGTGTAGTTTAATGACCGTTGACGACCGGGACAAAGGCTGAAGGGATTTGGCCGCAGACGAGCTCCAATTAGAATTCATGCTAAAGCTGACATGGAGGAACAGTCTCGAATCTGGGTTGGTGGACGATTTGAATTCAAGTTGGCGAATCAGGCTAATGGGTTATAAGACAAGGATACCAGTTAACTTACACTTTCTGTTCTGAAAACTAATGACTCAAATGACACGACTGTTCCTCGTCTTCCCTGCGTTAACTAGCCATCGTCTTCTCTACGTGATGCATCACCGGCCACTGTTGCGTGTCGTGGATGGAGAACCTGCCACCTTGATTTTAGCTATCGCGGCGCCATCTCACAGCAGCAATGACAGGAAGGAACAATTACCTTTGGACAATCTTCTATGGCACTAAAGCAAGTTGGGGCACAACCTATGCCAATTGCCAAACAAAGGTAAGTAGCATTGTTCAAAGGATGAGTCGCAACCAATGCCTACACGTGGGCAGCCTGAAAATAAAACAAAAAACCATCCCTCGAATCAAACCCACTCAATGGCGGGTCGAATGAACAAGGACACAATATCAGAGAAATCGTGGATGGAACAAGAACAAATGTCGGGAATTCAGGAGCAGAGAAGACCAGCACAAGGAACACATAACCGGAGATGTGTAGACCTATTCACGAAGAACAGAGCATGCTGATACGACCCTACACCTGATCAAGCAACAAGACGGTGAAGCTACTCTCACAGGCGAGGACAGGGAGTCACTTGAAGCCATAGTAGGTCACTATCTAGCGGGTAGATTCCCCGGATGGAGAGCAGTTCTAGAACTCACGAAACGATGGAATTCACCACACAAAATGCTCTCGCACAACTCCCTATGGTCGGTGATCTGGTTGGATGGTAGGCCTCGGGTACGATGGTCGTCAGTCGGAGGACGGTTGACGTGGAGTCGAGGATTTAGACGGTCAGTTATAGGGTGGAGGTTTGGATAGCCGATTAGCCGGTCGGACAGCTTTTGACAGACAACTCAGTAACCGGTGGGATGGCTAAGCATGCCCTTGCTCGGGGCTTGGTAATAGTCTTTCATATATGCCCTATGAATGAGCTGACATGAGCTGCAGTTGTTGCGACTATTCGGTCGACAGCTGAGCCAGTTGGCCGATCGAACATTCCCACTTTGAAGGTTGGTTATTTGACGAGACCCACCTCTCTAGAGCGGATTATACGGTCAGTTGGTAAAGCGACCTATTGGACTCATAGACCATGTGGGTTGTAGCTTGCAACGGATCTTGCATAGGATGCAATTTAATTGCACTGTAATGATCAAAGATATGCGACATGACTAATGAGATAGGTTGATTACCACGATAAGATAGGAATGCGGCTCAAAAAATTAACGGCGGTAATACGATTAAGGGAGTGTTTGGGAGAGCTTTTACTTCTTGAAAAGTGATTCTTGTAGTGATTATCTTGAAGTTAGTAAGAAGCTAAAGCATGCAGTGTTTGGAAATAGAAGTCAAAAGCTGATACAAGATAAAGTTTAAGTGTTTGGTGAATAATCACTTTTAAGCTTAATTTTTAATTAAATGACAATAATATCCTTAAACTATCAAAATTAATTTTTTTCAATTATCTAAATATAATTTTGATACATGATCTATAATATTTTATATATTTAATATTATATTTTAAATATTATATCAAAATTATTTTTTTAATAATATATATATTTAAAAAAATATAAAGTTAATAAAAATATATAAAATAATAAAATAATAAAATTTATATAAATTTATACAAATATGTATAAATTTTTTTGAAAATATAAATTATATAAAAATATAAGATTTTATTTAAAAATGTGATGGTAATTATGTAAAATAATAAATTTATTAAGGGTATAAATGTCAACTTTTAATTCTACACCATAAGCAAAAAAGCAGAAGCAAAAAAAAGTATCAAATTGTTGCTTCTAGCTTTTGAGTAAAAGTTGCAGAAGTTAAAGCAGAATCTGGCATTCCCAAACACTCAAAAGCACTTTTGCATGGCTAGAAATTAAAAAGCAGTAAGCAGAAGCTCTCCCAAACACTCCCTAAATGGGATGTGATAGGCCTAGTGATGCGGCCCGTGATAGAGATTATGGCAACGTAATCTATCTCTGGCACAAAAAGATCACACAATAAGATTCGATCATTAATGTGAAGTGATGTCTCTGTAAAATGGGGGTTGCCAGAGACGTCTATAGAAAGGATTCTCCTCTTCTACATGCAGATAAGTTCTCTTCTTTGCTCTCTATTGGAATTTTATTTTTCGCCGGAGATCTGACTTAATCGTTACGATTTCTTTCCTTCGTAATTTACTGGAGCTCGCCACCGATGGTTCGTCGCCTGACCGACAGCCTCATGGTCTTCTCGTAATCAACATTAGTTCCCCGTCATTCAAGTGTCGCTGGTCTTCAAATTCAATGCTAAAGACAAGTGTGATGCCGTTCTGAAAGGGGGGCCATACATCACATATGGATGTCCTTTATACCTCAAGGCTATGCCACAATGCATCACTTTCAAGACTGAAATTCAGAACCAAATGCCGCTGTGGATGCGAATATATGGACTGCAAATAGATTTCTGGTCTACCTCCGGCCTGAGCAAAGTAACCAAGGAACTACCGGGAACCATGCCAATTGCCCTACCTAATGGCCACAAGGAGCAGCTCCAACTGAAATTAGAATCCATCCTGAAGCTTGAAAAATATTTTACCTTCTCTAATATGAGGGTCATATATATACTCGATCAAATTCATAATCTTTCTTAGGATTGGTAAGAGAATCGTCACTGGTGTTTACTCAAACTGATCTGGAGGCTTAATTATAGAAAGGCCATCTTCGAAAGGTGGCTTTATACGACAGTATACTTTAACATTTTCTGAAATGACAAAAATCTCAGAACATAAGACCATTATAATAGATTGTAACAAAGAAGTTATTTAGAAAGAAATATATAACACAGACATATCTTAATAATAAATAAAATAGACTATAGAAACATAATATCCAATAGAGGAAGGACATAACAATATATTACCTTAATAAAAGATGATTTATTTAAAATACTTCTTCTACATTTTATTTATTATATTGAGACAAAAATAATAAGTTAACAGATGCAAATATCATGACATCCATTAAACAAGATATAAATAACTCAAAGGTAGAGAAATGATAGCTAGACTAAAATCTAACCAAACTAAATTACACACGCAAGAGAATACAAAGAAGAATGAAGTAAAGCATTGATGAAACCTAGATTAATCTAACCTAAGTGCATCCGAATAAAGAACAACCTACACTAGCATTTAAAGGAATTAAAAACTTGCAGGGATTAAAAACATAACAGGAAATAAATGCATCAACTAAAACTAACCATTGGAAGAAACATTTTGTCAAACAACTGAAAGCATGATTCAAATTAAACTAAGTGTGTGCATCTAAAACATGCAAGGAACCATAGAGCAATTAACAAAACAAACCTATCTAACCAAATGACATCCAAATAAAGAATAAACATCACTACCATCTAATTAAACCAAACCATTACTAAAATGAAATGAATTGAAGTGCATTGACATAAATAAAAGTAGCAAGAATGTAAGGGGCAATTCATCGAACAAATAGTTAGCACCAAGTAATTCAACCCTAACGCATGCAATCCAAAACAATTGAGGATGACTTCGTTACATTCAATAAGACACAAACACAAAAGAAATCAAATAATGCATCACAAAGGTGCAACTGCCCGAAACCACCGAATGAATGATTTTGGCTGGATTTGATGAAGTCTGAGTTATGGGATCGCCGAAAGGAGGAAGTGCTACCCGAATGAAGTGAAGGGCTTCTTTTCTTCTAACCTAAAGCAAAGAAGGGGAAGCTGCCTGTTAGGGATCAATCAAATTCCCATATTGGTTAGAAATGGAAAAGATCATTGGTTTAATAGGATGGAAAGTATCTCTATTGATATGTGTCCTTTTGGGGAGAGCCCAAGAGCAAAACTATGAGGACTTAAGCCCAAAGTTGATAATATCATGCCATTGTGGGGATATGTTTATCCTTAGGGCCCCAACAATGGTATTAGAGCCATGATCCAGACCATGTGCCATGTGAAAAGGTCCTCTAATGAAGTTGTGGGGAGGATCAAAGCAAGTCAAGTGTGACCGGATGCTTGTAGGGAGGCTTGGAGCAAGACAAGAGATTAGGTGTGACTGCTCATGGGGAGGCCCAGAGTAGGTCAAGTGTGACCGGATGCTTGCAAGGAGACTTGGAGCAGGTTAAGAGTGACCGAGTGCGAATGCTCGCGGGGAGGCCCAGAGACCCGGAGTTGGTCAAGTGTGACCGAATGCTCGCGGGGAGGCCTAAAGCAGGTAAAAAAATGGTGATCGGATTGCTTGCGGAAGGCCTATTGTAGGTAAAGAGTGACTGAATGCTTGTGAAGAGGATCCGGACCAATGTTGGTCCTTCGTTTGAGGGGAGGATTGTTGGGGATCAATCAAAGTTCCACATTGGATAGAAATGAAAAAGATCATGGGTTTAATAGGATGAAAAGTATCTCCATTGGCATAAGACCTTTTGGGGAGAATCCAAGAGCAAAGCCATGAGGGATTAGGTCTAAAGCGGACAATATTATGCCATTGTGGAGACACACATATCCTTGGGGCTCCAACAGTGGTATCATAGCAAGGTTTAGCGTATTTTTTCAATATGTCGGGGACGTCTTCTGTGAAGTTTGATGAAATCGGAAACTTCGGATTATGGCAAAACAGGGTCAAGGTCTTGTTGGTGTAACAAAGCATGACGAAAACGCTAGGAGAAAGGAAACCGAAAAGTATGGAAAGATCAGATTGGGAAGAACTTCATGTGAAGGTAGTGGCAACAATCAAATTTTGACTTACGGATGATGTGATGTACCATGTCATGGATGAAGAGTCATCGGTGGTAGTTTGGCAAAAGTTGAAAAATCGGTACATGTCAAAATCATTAACAAACAAACTGTATCTTAAGCAGAAATTATTCAGCTGAAGATGACAGAGGGAACCGATCTGAGCCAGTACATCAACATATTCAACCAAATTATGAGTGATCTGAAGTGGGTTGATGTGAAGATCGCGGATCAAACAAGGCACTGATGTTGCTAAATTCTCTACCTTCATCTCCTACGTACGAGAATTTGGTTACTACTCTAATGTGGGGAAAGGAAACTCTCAAATTGGAGGAGGTCACAAGTGTTTTGTTGGACTTTCATTAGAGAAAGAAAGCAAGTGACAAAGTTTCTTAAGGGGGAGGATTTGTGGTGAATAATAACCAAGAGCGTGGTAGGAGCAAAACTCAGTATGAATCAAGCAGCGACAATAAAGCTTGTTTTAAGTCCAGAAGGAAGAAGGTAATCACATGTTACAAGTGTGGAGACAAAGGTTTTATAAAGAGAGATTGTCCAGAGATAAAGAAACATGTTGCAGAGAACAAAGGTATAAGTTCAACAAAGTCTGCAAACATAGTTGAAGAAACATTTAGAGAGTGGTGATGGAGATATGCTATCAGTTATGTCGAGTTCAGAGCAGCTGACGGATGCATGAATCTTAGACTTTGCATGTTTATATCACATGACTACACACAAGGAGTGGTTTGACACCTATAGGGCAGTGGATTCTGGTTCAGTTTGATGAGAAATGATGCATCTTGCAAAGTCATTAGCATAGGGAACATCAAAATCAAGATGTTTGATGGTGTTATCAGAATTTTATGTGATGTCAGATACATACCAAATCTAAAGAAGAATTTGATTTCACTAGGCACACTGGATGGTATAGGTTACAATTACAAATCAATGAGTGGGGTGATGAAAGTCAACAAGGGAGCTCTAATGGTAATAAAAGGACAAAAGGTAGCAGGGAACATCTACAAGTTGTTAGGGACTATAATTGTAGGTGAAGTCGCCTCAGTAAAGTCTGAATTAGAATGTATAGTCCTGTGGCATATGCAGTTAGGGCATATGAATGAATGTGGGATATTGGAGCTTCACAAGAAAGATTTGTTAAAGGGCGTTAAGAAGTGCAAGCTTGAATTCTGCAAATTTTGTGTCCTTAGGAAATAGAGTAAAACACAATTCAAGATGGCAATACACAAGACTAAGGAGATTCTGATCTATGTACATACAGATCTCTAGGGACCAGTTAATGTAGCATCATGTGGAGGACACTTATATTTTGTGAGTTTTATTGATGATTTCTTGCGAAAGGTCTGGGTATACTTCAACGTCATATGTTAGAAATTTTGTGATGTTTAAACTATGAAATATTGAAGTAGAGAATCAGAGAGGAAGGAAGATCAAATGCAGTAGGTCAGACAATGAGACTGAGTACATGGATTCAAAGTTCCAGAAATTTTATGAGCAGCATGAAATAATGAGCTATTTCTCAATTCGTATGACACCTCAGTAGAACGATATGACGGAAAGGTTGAACAAGACAATCATTGAGAAGACAAGATGTCTCAGACTGAATGCAGGGTTAGTAAAGAATTTTTGGACTTTCGGTAAACATGACGTGTTATCTCATTAATTGATCACCAAGGACAGCAATAGAAGGTAAAGTATCAAAGGAAGTATGGGCAGGGAATCTAGTAGATTACTCTTATCTTCAAAATTTTGGATATCCAACCTATATGCACATATCTAGCTAGTAAGAAAGATTAAAGCTAGATGCGAAGTCAAAACAATGTATTTTTTGGGGGCAACAAAAAGGAGTTAAAGACTTCAAGCTTTGGGATCCTAAGACAAACAAGATGGTGATCATCAGAGATGTGTTATTTGACGAGAAAGCCATGCTACAACGTACTATGCAGAAGGAAAGGAAACACCACAGAGCAACAAGGAGAAAGAGGTTGTACAGGTGGAGCTAGAGAGCATGACTCTGATGATTCTAGCTAAGAGCATACGGAGCATCACACTATAGTTGGTGGCAAAATGGGACGAGTCATAAAACCACCCACCAGATACGGATTTGAGAACTTGGTGTCTTATGCATTCATCACTAGTAGAGAAGACCCTATATCTTTTCAAGAGGCAGTATACAGCTTTAAGAAGGATAAGTGGATGAGTGCTATGGTGGAGGAGATGAAGTCGTTGCATAAGAACAAAACGTGGGATCTAGTGAAACTTCTTGAAGAAAAACGAGCTATAGAGTGCGAGTGAATATTCAAGAAGAAGGAAGCATTATGACTTACAGGGCTGATTAGAGAACCTGATCCATATCTCTAGTTGCTAGAGGAAAGGATGTAAAATACGGAAAATAAATACCATGAATAAGGGTTCTAATAGAAATAATCTTATAAAAAATTTTGAAAGATTTTTTTCGAAATTTTTAGAAAGGTTATGGCGATAAATGGGCACGAGATGGACTATTTCTGAATTATTTGAGAAAAAGTTTAAATTTCAAAAATTAATTTATATATATATATATATATATATATATATATATATATATATATAAACTCCTCCTCTTTATTTTTCTTCCTCTCCCGTAAGGGTGAGCAAAAGTTTGGTCAAACCGAGTTAACCGACCGAACCGACCGAAATTTATAGTTCGGTTCGGTTAAAACGGAAATTCGGTTTTTTTCCTCTGAAACATCGGTTATATCGGTTTAATCGGTTCGGTTTCGGTTTTTAAACTCGAAATTCGGTTAAACCGATTAAACCGATTTTATTATCAAATAAAACCGGACCGGACCGAACTGGGAAACCCTAAATTCAACCTCACCGGCTCAGCCCTAATCACGATTCCTCACGACCTCACCTCACGAGTCACGAACGGCCGAACGGGAACGCGAGCGACGAAGGAGACTCGAGGGCGAGAGAAACTCCGCAATCCGCATCAGGCGATTCAGGCGAGCCGCGAGTGACGAAGGAGACTCCGGCACTCCGCAATCCTCACTCTGTGGAACTCCGGCACTCCTCTGTAGATCCAGAAGGAGGTGGGGTTCTCACTGGTACAGAAGATCCCAAGGAATGATTTCGGCTTCGATTCCTGATGCCTCTAAAGCTCAGATTCGGGGTGATGAGCAACACTCTGTGGAACTTGAGAACTCTTCTGCAATCTATGGAAAATCTGAGGTCTCTAATATGATAGTCCATCTCAGTCAGTTGAATGGTAATGGCATATTTTTCATCTCTAGCACCCAAAAAATCTTATTTAGTGACATTCAGAGAGGTGAAAAATGCTGCATTTTTATTTCTTGCAGTGATGTGCCAGGAAGATGCGTGGTTTGATTCTGTCAGTATCTTGGAATTATGATTTCCTAAGTGTCTATGGAGGTAGTATTAGTTTACACTTTAATTGTTCATCACCATCACGTAGCAGACCTTACATATAGGGATGATTTTATTTTCATTTTCTTGCAGACTGCATTCCATCGGCAAATGCAGTAGTTCGGTTATTTCGGTTTAAAAACCGAATAAACCGATGTTTTATCGGTTGGTTCGGTTCGGTTTTTATAAAAAGTTCGGTCGGTTCGGTCGGTTCGAAAAAAGTTCGGTTTGTTCGGTTTCGGTTAAATCGGTTCGGTCGGTTCGGTTTTAAACTGATTGCTCAGCCCTACTCTCCCGTGCCCTAAATGGCTCGCGCTGACTCTCCCCCTCCCTCCCTTCTTCGCCGCATGCGAAGGAACCACCGAGGGCCTCCCCGATCCCCTCCTATGCTGTGAACCTAATCTCGCCGACCACTCCTTTCATTTTCCTCTCGAGCGTTGCCCTCCCTTGAGCGATCCACATCGCCGGCAAACGAGCGGAGAGAGTCAATTTCTGCGGTGAGATATAGCCCTGCAACTGTGTTGCGGCAAACCACCTCTCCCTCCCATCTCCTCTTCATCGCTGACCATTGGTGTAGCCTAGATCGCGAGTAGCCAACAGTGTGGTTTCTTTTTCTCTGAGTGCTTGCAACATTGCTCCGGCCAGTCCTATCTTAAATAGTTCTTTTATCCTAAATTTTGGATAAGGATCTCATGTGGATGCTTTTAATAGAAAAAAATGATTAATCAGGTCGGGTAACGTCGACTTGAGGCGATCAGTCTTGTCTCACAGAAGTTTTCTACCGTCAGGGTAAATCGGGAAGCGCTCGCGGTGGACAGTCTAGAAATCCAATTTTTTACGGTTACGCTCCCCATTTGGAGAAATAATTTCTGTAAAATTCTCCATAGATGGAGATTAAACCGTGAGTGCTTAGGAGTAACTAGTCGCTCTTACACTATACCATAGCCCCGGGTGCTTGTAATAGAAAAAAGTGATGAACCAGGTAACATCGAACCTGAGACGACCTTCCCGGGCCCATTGAAATTTCCCACAAGCCGCTAGGGGTAAATCGAGAAGTGTTCGCGACGAACAGTCTAGAAGCCCAACGTCCCAGGTTCATGCCTTATTTGGAGGAAGCTTTTAATAGAATAATGATGCATCAAGTAACAGACAAACCTAGGGTGACCAACCCGACCTCACGGAAATTTCCCACCCGTTGTCAGGGTAAATTGGGAAGTGCTCGTGGTGGACGGTCCAAAAGCCTAACATCCCAAGGTTCGCGCCCTATTTGGAGAAAAAATTCTTGCAAAAAATACTGTAGATAATAATCAAACCGTAGATGCCTGAGATAACAATTAGTCACCCTGTCACTGCACCATAGCCCTGGGAGCAGCGTTTAATAGAACAATGATTAACCAGGTTGTGTAACGTCAAACTTGTCCTAACCCTATGGAAGTTTCCTACCGGCCATCAAGGTAAATCGGAAAGTGCTCATGGCAGGTAGTCCAAAAGTCTAATATCTCACACTTCACGCCCTATTTGAAGAAAATATTTCTGTAAAATTCACTATAGTTAGAGATTGAATCGCGAATACTTAAAAAAATAATTAGTCACTTTGCTATGCATTGTAGCTGGGGCAGTTTGAGGACAGTTTTTAAAGAACAAAAAAATGTTGACTAGGTAACAAATGAACCTAGGATGATCGACTTGTTACCATAAAAATTTTCCCATCAGTCACTAGGGTAAATTAGGAAGGGCTCGCGGCGGACGGTCTAGAAGTCCAACGTCACAGGACTCGTGCCCCATTTGAGGAAAATATTCTTGTAAATTATGTCATAGTTAGAAATCGAATTATGGATGCTTGGGATAACGATTAGCCACCCTACCGCTATATGATAATCCCGGGGCAGCTTTTAATAGAAAAAAAAAAATGATTAACGAGATTTTTCCAACCTCGAGCGACTGGCCTGACTCCACGGAAGTTTCTCATCGGTCGTTAGGGTAAATCAGAAAGCGTTCGCCGCGGACAATCCAGAAGTCCAGCGTCCTAAGGTTCACGTCCCATTTGAAGAAAAAATTCTTATAAATATACCATAGCTGAGGATTAAATCATGAATACCTAAGATAATGATTAATCGTTCTTTCGTTATACTATAGCTCAGGGGCGTTTTGAAAGAACAAGTTTGCTGATTTGGAGGAGAAAAAGGGCGTTATTTTTGCAAATTAAACGTGATTTCAATGGAGCGAAAAAGGCTTTTTCTTTTTTGCAACATCTTTTTATCATCTCGAGGTATCTTATTCCATTTGATGAACCGATAACAGCAATCCGGAAAAACAAGGGTTACGGAATAAAATGAAACGCATGCATGCGAATTTGAACGGATCGGATCACATGTACAAGAACCTGGACTGGTCAATTGGAGATCTGAAATCCGAAGAATGAAGACAGGTCGTTCCCTCGTCTGTCCCAAACCCTACGATGGTGCGACCTCATATTATATTCAATAATTTAAATTAAAAATTATTCGAAAAAATTAAAAAAACTTTTTAAATAAAAAATATTGTCGTCTTTAATAATTTAAACTAAAACTACAATATAAAACATTTTAATTAAAATTTATCATAAATAATTTTTAGTTATATAAACAATTTTAACTAAAAAATTCCAATTTAGATGGACTAATTTTAATTAATCTTATATTTAAATAAATTTTAATTGTTGATGCCAGAAGTATTTGATCGAACCTTATTTTGATAAGTAGCAAAGGGTTCAAGTTAAGCTGGTTTGTTGTTACTAATGAACTTGTAGAGATTGCAGGAAAGTCCTAGGTGAGCTAGGCAAGAAGTCTTGTCTTGTAGGATTGAGCATGAAGTCCTGGCCGAGAGCTGGACACCGAAGACTTGACCGAGGGTTGGGCATGAAGACTTGGTCTAGGAGATCGAGCAAAAAGACTTTGTCGAGCAAGGACTACGGATAGAAGTAGAGACGGGTCGAGGATCAGACGTCTCGAGATCCGGGAGTCTCGGATGCCGAGCAACGAAGATTTGGTCTGGGGGATTGAGCAGAAGACTTTACCGAGCGAGAATTGCGGACAGAAGTAGGGATGGGTCGAGGATTGGATATCTCGAGATCCGGATTCTCGGAGGCCGAGCAAAAGTCTAACCGGATGTTCCGGTTGGCAGCAGGTACACTCTCATGACAGGAGTAGGCGAGGACGCGTTCCTCGGGGAGGGAACAATAGGCATCGGTCCGACCTAGGGTTTCAGGTGAAACCTAAAAGTCAAGACCAAGTCAGCACTGGCATGTAATCCATACTTGATCTAAATTATGTTTATATATATTTGTATGGAACTAACCATTGTTGCAGCTGTAAAGTGGAATTAGCTGGACTAGGGCGCCTGAAAGGGACTCAGGCGCCTGGGAGCTGGCAGCGGCAGGCAGAGCTGGCGCAATGGTCAAACTGGCGTTGCGAGTGCTGAGTGGTGGATACACGTCGGCACTAAGGCACCTGAAAGGGACTCAGGCGCCTGAGCCAGGATAAGTTTTGACTGTGCATCGGATAGAGATGTCGCTCGAATCGCTGTGACTAGCTAGGGCGCCTGAAAGGGACTTAGACCATCTCCAACCATAAACACCATTTTGGTGTCACTTCAACACCAATTTGGTGTCACTTCAACACCAATTTTTTTTCCACTCCAACCAAGAGACACCATTTCTTACACTAAAAAGAATATTCCTTAGAATATTCTATTTTTCCATCTTATAATTTATTATTCAACATACATATTAATTTTAACATATATATTAATATGTTAAATATTTTTATTATGATCATAATTATTAATAAAATTAATATTTTTATGGTACATAATCATTAATTTTAATTATGATCGTAATATTTTATTTTTAATTAAAAAAATAAATATTAATACTTTCATCTTAATTTCGGTGGAAATAATTTAATAGACATACTATTATTTAAAGATGATACGTAATCATAAACAATTAAGATAAAATATTTTAAATATTTTCACAAAACAGCTAATACATCATTGAAAATACATTGCACGAAACAACTAACACTTCATTCAAAATACATTTTACAAAATAACTAACACTTCATTGAAAATACATTAATACACAAAACAACTAACACTTATATATTTCGGCAAAGTAATCATTGAATAGATTACAAGCAACAGCTTCTCTATTACGATTGATCACTATGTGACCAGGAATAGATCCTCGATGTTTGCCTTTGTCGCTTTCTTCACTCGGATGATTCAAAATGACTTGATTGTTGCGGTAAATCGCTTGAGTGACAAGCCTTCTGTGTGCTTCAAATATTTCATCATCTTCAGAGCTTGAAGATGATAAATTTGAAGTACCCTCATATCTAGAACTCATTTTTTAAGAGGAAGAATGTGGTTGAATTGTTTTCAGTTATGATATGTATTTATAATGCATAATGCACACAACATTATTATTTTTTCAGGCGACGGGACATTACAATGCGCACATCATTATTTCAGAAGACAAGACATCACAATGCATATTTTTGCAGACGACGGGACATCACAATGCACACACTATTATCACACACCATTATTTCAGAAGACAAGACATCACAATGCAGATCCTTTGCAGACGACGGGACATCACAATGCATATTTTTGCAGATGACGGGACATCACAATGCACGCACTATTATCACACACCATTATTTCAGAAGACAAGACATCACAATGCAGATCCTTTGCAGACGACGGGACATCACAATGCATATTTTTGCAGATGACGGGACATCACAATGCACACACTATTATCACACACCATTATTTCAGAAGACAAGACATCACAATGCATATTTTTGCAGACGACGGGACATCACAATGCATATTTTTGCAGATGACGGGACATCACAATGCACACACTATTATCACACACCATTATTTCAGAAGACAAGACATCACAATGCATATTTTTGCAGACGACGGGACATCACAATGCATATTTATGCAGATGACGGGACATCACAATGCACACACTATTATCACACACCATCATTTTAGAATGCATATTTTTTCAGACGATGGGACATCACAATATATTATTTCCTATATAATGGCATACTAGACATGACCATCACAATGCACCTCTACTCTTGAAAAAAAATGAGTTCATCTCGTTCATCATCCTACTCAGTTGAAGAAGATAAACATTTGTGTCATGCTTATCTTCATATCTCTCAAAATCCAATCTTAGGAATCAACCAAAGGATCAATTTTGGGCAAGAGTTGAGATGGAGTATAATCAAGATCCAAATTTTCAAAATTCAGAGCGACCTAGAAGATCGTTACAAAAACGAATGAATACTATCATTGCTGCTATTTCCAAATTGAAGGGTTGTGTTCGACAAATCAAAGAAATGAATCCGAGTGGAGCATCCGAGGAGGATATTGTAAGTTGTTATCATTATTTATTTTGTAGAGTATATCAATTTTATAATCAATATCTAATTTAGTTAATAATTCTATTTCTGTATTATTTTTTTTTACAGATGAATCGTGCACAAATGTTATTAGTGCAAGATCCTAATTACTCAAAGGGTTTCAAATTTGGACATGTGTGGAGCATTCTTCAAGGTATTGAGAAATTTAACAGTGACAACGCCAAAACTGGATCTACGAGAGTGCAACGACAAACTGCTCAAGCTGATAATTCTCAATCTTATAATCTTGAGAAAGATGTTTATTGATCTCCATCTCCACGTGTCTCTTCGTTTGATCTTAATATCGTTGATTCGGATAGTCCTGATACTTCAACTAAACGACCTATTGGGGTGAAGAAAGCAAAACTGAAGCGAAAGAATGAACAACAACTTACAAAAATAGTTTCACAAAATGACCAACTTGTTGCGGCATTGGATAGAAGTACCGATGTTGCTATATTCAAGGAAGAGAATAAAATTTTATTCAAAGATTTGAATACCATCGCCGATCCGATAATGCATGAATTTATTCACAGTGAACAAGTCAGAATTATGCAAAAGAGGAAAATGCACCAAAATTCTCAATCAATTCCACATCAAGGAGAAGGATCTAAATTCAATTCGTCTCAAGAAGAAGGACAAGAATTTGAAGATCCTTTGAATGACTCCGGTCGATTCCAAGATTATTTCAGTAGTTTTGGAGGAAGTGATTTACCAGAATATTAAACATTCAATGGCTCTGGTCCATTTCTGAAGATCCTTTTAGGAAGTTATTATTAGGAAGTTATTTTAAATGCATGTTTACTTTAATGTTTGTTGCATCTTTAAATTATATGCTGAGCTATATGTTATGTCTTTTCTATGTATGCACTTTGAAATATTAAATATTTAATTGTGTGTTTGTTATAAAATTATCAGTATTATAAATTTTAAAATATTTATAATCTTAGTAATATAACAAATATTTTAAATATTACTTATTTAAGTTAATAACTAATATAAATTTATAATATATAAAATTTACAAAATAAATTCAATTAAATAAAATAATAATAATTTATAATATTTAAGAATATTTTAAATATAAATTTAATATTATAATACATTTAATTAAATCATGCAACACTTATATAAAATATTTTAAATATAAAATTAATATTATAATATATTTAATTAAATACAAATATAATATTATAATATATTTAATAATAAAATAATCACTTGCACCAATTTGGTGCAAGTCAATAGTGCGGCACCATATTGGTGCTGCACTATTCACTTGCACCAAAATGGTGCCCATTTTAGTGTATCCATTGGAGATAAATGGTGCCTCTTCAACACCATTTTGGTATTTTAGTGTATCCATTGGAGATGGTCTTAGGCGCCTGAATGAGTAGTATAAAAAGGGGTTGAGAGCAGCACTTCAGAACATCAACTCAATACTGCAATCCTTCTGCTTTCCTGTGTGCTGCATGACTAAAAGCCTCGACAATGCCAAAATGCTGTTCGACTCTCCGAGCGAAGGTCTTCGATTCAATTAGGAGTCGGTATAATTGTTTTTTTTATTTTGCACTTAACTGTTGTAAATTGTAACATTCTTGTGCTGATTAGTGGATTGCCCAAAATAAACGATCAAGAATCGTGGGCTTACAGTAGGACCGGTCAAGATTCCGAAGCAAGTAAAATCAATTTGTGTTAGCTTGGTTTGCTCTGTTTTCCTAAACTTCCGCTGTGTACTCGTGTTAAATCGGAATTTTCTCGAAGCGATATTCACTCCCTCCCCTCTATCGCTCTTCTTCGATCCTAATTAATTACTATTAAATTATTTTTAACTAAAATTATTTAGATTAATTTTGATTGAAATTATTTTATTATTATAATTTCTATTGAATGTATATCATTTTATTATTTTATTAATATGAAAGATTTATAAAAAGACAAAACAAATAAAAATATTTTTATCGATATCATAAAACAATATTTTTAAAAAATATATTAAAATATCATCCCACTCATATTTAAAATTTTGACCAAAATTATATTTGATTATTAACTTGACAAATTTTTACTTATAAATACTCTACTCTATTGCTAATCTTTCCAACAAGCCCTAAAAGCTCTCTCCTCAGACTCTCAATCGCTATGGCAGTTTTCACCTCGCCGTCAGCAGCCGCCGCGTTACATTGGGAAAAAATCATAGAAGAATTTCAAAAATTTATAGAACTTCTGCAAAAATTTCAAGTGGAGAAGAAAAAGTATGAAGAGAAGAATAAAGAACTTGATGAGGAGCAGAAAAAACTTGAAGAGGAGGTGAACAAAATATTTGAAGAGGAGAAGGAAATATTTGAAGAGGAGAAGGCAAAACTTGAAGAGGAGAAGGAAATATTTGAAGAGGAGAAGGAAAAACTTGAAGAGGATAAGAAAATATTTGACGAGGAGATTACAAGGATTTTGAAAAATCTTGAAGAGGAGATTACAAGGATTTTGAAAAATCTTGAAGAGGAGAATAAAAGATTCACAAAGGTTACGGCTGGACTCGGCGTTGTGCTTGGACTCGCGTTGGCTTTTATGATTCTAAGCTTCCAATGAATCATCATCTTCTTGCATCTCACCAATGAATAAACTATTTGGTTTCCCAACTTAATAATGCCTATGTTTGGCTTAACTTTAATTATTATTTTTTATTTTATTTTTGCAGTAATCTGTTACCCTAAACAATACGTGAAGTACTGTTTGATTTTATCGCTTTACTTTAGCAAAGTTTTGTTGCTTTTTAATGTGAAGATCATTTCTATTGGTAGCAAAGGGAACTTGGCTTAATTACCTTTTCTTTTCTAGTCAGACAAAGTACTGTAGAATCAGACAGTCTTATTAGATGAACAAAAAGTTTCAATATTGATGCCTCCGTGAAATGAACCTATATCTATCTCTCCAAAGCAAAAGTAATCATGGTTGGATATTGCGTCGACCAAATACGATTTTATAAAAAAAAATTGGAATATATCAATTGATAAAAGACAGAATTGATTTCAAAAACGAAATCTATATTTCACGTAGATGAACGTAGACTATTAATTTACAATGCATTTTGATGTAATATCAACTAGTACTTTTGTTTTCCCTATATATATATATGTATATATAAAAGGGCTATCTAATGTATGAAACTCGCCGCATGAAGTCCCAGAAAATGGTCTATAAGTCTATTATACGTAATTTTATCCTACTTTGTAAAAGACTATATTTAGGACTCAAAACAGTGACCTTTTAGGTTACAAGGTGACAATTTTACTTTCTCTATATATATATATCAGGGTACTGTACATAGAAATTGGATAATATGAAATTCACACAGTTGTCAGAGTGCTTCGAAGTTTTTGAGTTTACTTTTGGAAACGACCAGAGAGTCATGGTGAAATCAAAATATTTTATAAAAGCTAGCAACAAAGGCAGTGTTAGTACTGTAATTTCATAATAGTGTTCATGAAATCTGGTGTGTATCTTTTCTCAACATCAAAGATTTAAATTGGTCTTCAATTTGCATGTGTATGCATCAATTAGACTATGAAAGTTAAGTAGTATACCAATACCATGTTCTTCCTTCATTATTGATTTAAAAAGACATAATTATAACTATAATAAATTTCAAATTCCAAAACTTTCTTCCTCATATATATTTTTGTGAATATAATATATCAAAACATGAATCAATATTTCGTTACTGTGAGCATTATTTAATTTTGTGTCTTAAAACTAGAACACCATTTATATGGATCTTTATCTAACTTTGAAATTATCCGGTAACATTGTATGGCCACGTAGGAGAAAGAAAACATGCAGTATACACACTGAGAATGTTTAAAAAAAACCAAATGCAAACAATATGATCATAATAGGTCTTTATCGGTTAAAAATTAAAATGTATCATCAATACAATTGTTTTACAAAATTTTTTGATAGTATTGAAAATATAGATATTTAATTATTCGAATCGACTAATTATAAAGGTAATCCATCTAATTTTATAAAAAAATTTCATCGGCCACAAGGATAAATTAAAAAGTGTTTACGAAAACCTATCCAAGCGGTCAGTATTTTTAGAATTATCATCCCACTAACCCTGTGTTTGGATGGGGTAAGTGAAGGTTCATTAACGGAAGAGGGAAGGGAGGGGAAGGAAGGGGAAGGGAGGAAAAATAAATTATTTAGGATCACTTTGTATGGGAGGGAGGGAAAGTTAATTAATCGAAAGGGAAGAAAATGAAGGGTAAATATATAAAATTACATAATTATCATTTAAGAAAATTTAATTGAATTATTTATTTCAAGATAGGAATAGTTTGAATTAATTATTTATTAAAAATTATAATTTTTATTGTGTCTATATTTATTTCTTTCATCGGATAATCTCAGTTTCCTCACCTGCATACTCACTGTTGTTGCTTTGTCATCGCCGATAATCGACGATCGACGCTATCCATGATTTTGTTGCTCCGCTATGGCCATTGTTATCGCCATTATTGTCAGTTTGCATATCTCCTGCGCAAGCCGTCGGCGTTGGCGTAACCTCTTCTAATATAGTTGGAGTCGAAGTCGGCATCGGCGTCGATGTCAGCGTCAGTGTCGGCATTGATGTTAGCGTCGGCATCAGCGTCGATGTCAACGTCGTTATCCTTGCGATACTTCACCCACTGATGATAAGACTGTTAAGATATGAGATAATAAGAATAAACTGAAATTTATTTTTGTTGGATTTTCCTTCCCATTCCTTATACTCCGATAATCGGAGTGTAAGGAATTTAGCCTCTTTTTCCCTCATCGAGGTTAATACTTATCCTTCCTTCCTCTTCACCTCTTTAACTCACTCATTCCCAAACGAGGTTAAAAACTTTTCTTTCCCTAAGTTACCATTCCCTCCTCATCCATCACCTCCTCTCAAACACAGCTTAAAAGAAAATCCCTCTAATATATCACAATTAAAATTCAATCCTTAAATACTTCATTAATTATTTAAGAGATGTAACAATTATACCATTATTTAGAGAATCTACGAATAGTTTTGTTGAAGTATGATGAGGCTTTTGCATGAATGCAATCAAAGTTTAATTTAATTTATGAATGGTGTTGATTTCTTTGATACAAAGACTATGGTTTTACTTTTTGTTTTTTTTAAATCAGTACCACTATGCTAAACTTTCCAACCAACATCTCAGTAATGCTCAAGTACTTTTAACCCAATAATTTGGATTGGTGATATATATATATATATATATATATATATATATATATGAACCATGTAACATGTACATTTGAAATGATGAATTCAGTTTTATAGAAATTTGTCATTAGTTATCAAGTTAAATTAAAAAATATTTATAATAGGCGATCTAAAAGTTTAACGTATTAGGATTCATGTCCCATTTAAAAAAATATTTTTATAAAATATGTCATAATTGAAAATCGAATTGTGAATATTTAAGATAATAATTAATTATAATTATCCTTTCGTTGGATGGTAGTTCTGGATCAGTGATATAACTATTGGAAAGAGATATAGATTCATCCTTTGATATCATTTGTAACAAGTGACATGGGCGCATACACACTTTTCATTTCCTGCCACGTTAAATTAATCCAAATATTTATTTATCAAATATAAATTAATTTACATTCTAATCGATAAAAACTCGAAGGAGCATTTTTTTTAGTCATAAAGATTTATCTGTATTTCATCTTTTATCACATCCCCTCTTTGTAAAATAATATAACTGCTAAATACCAAAATTTAGGGGTTAAAATGGAAAATTCGAAACATATGAGCGTGATTGAAATTAAACAAACTTGGAGGGTCTTTTTGTAAATGTCCAAAATCCTTATATACCCTAACTTCTTCTCCCGAATCAATTTTCTTTTTTCTTTTTTTTTCTTTCTCCCGATTCCTCTTCTCTGCCCGACGCCGATGCCGACCGCGGTGGTTCCTCGCGAGCGACGCCGAACGCCTCCCCTTCGCCTTCTTCTTCTTCTTCTTCTTCTTCTGTTCCGACACCCACGAAGGAGGCGCCGCCTGGTCTCCCTGCTTCGCGGTTCTTTCTTTTCTCCCTCGCGCCGCAAGCTCCTACTGCCTGAGTATTCGACCACCGTGAGTTGCTACCGAAGAGGAAGCTACGGAATCTCTTGATTTCATTGCTTCTCCTTACCACTTCTGCCGAGCGAAATCTACCGGCGACGACCGTCGGAGGTAAGAAAACTTTTCGCTAGGT
This sequence comes from Boesenbergia rotunda, assembly GCA_024364735.1. Lineage (NCBI taxonomy): Eukaryota > Viridiplantae > Streptophyta > Magnoliopsida > Zingiberales > Zingiberaceae > Boesenbergia > Boesenbergia rotunda. Next base: position 402,217 of record JAGFNQ010005398.1, on the reverse strand, counting down.
TTTACTATGGAATTGGTGTTGATTGGATAAGATTTCTTCACCAATCCTTCATGGTTTCGAGTGGCTGTGAGTGGCTGTAATTTGACCTGTGAATTTGGAGTTCATAGAAGGTTATTTATGTTTAGATTTCATTTTTAATAAACTAAGCCTTGTTTAGTTTCTGTGAAGGAGATATTAGTTTCTGTACAGGAGATAAGATCAGGTTGGGAGGATGGTTTTTGTTTCTACTTTAGGTTGAAATTTCACAGTAGATTGTATGCACATCGGTCGTATAGTTGATTGTAGCCATTGTTGTAGGAATAAAGGTTGTAGTTGTGGTCTTAAATCCAACATGAAGCTGGATTGTTCTTGTAACAATTCTGTGTGTGAACAGATTGTTCATACTGTAGCAAAATTGATGAATAGCTTCGGTTATTGATTTGTTTTAAAATTTCAGCACTAGTTTCTGAGTTTGAGTTGGGATTGATATATTGCCGAGAGCCTTAACAGTTAGGCTCTAATTCCTTAGGTTGTGGGGAGTTTGGACAGACTGTTAGTTTAGGAGTACCTATCTATGGGTGATTGTGTTTAAACCTAATGGTGATAATTATGCCAGGAAGGAACTTTCTGTTATGGATGATTTGAATGTATGTTGTAATTAGGATGTATCCTAATCGTGTTTAGCATTTTATTTGGTTAATTTATTTAAATGTATAAGTAGTTTAATTCTAATCTTGGTACATGACCCTGATTGGATAAAGGACTTGGACAGGAGATTTATTTGGGCACGTTCTACATAAAAGACGGGTACTTCTCCTTTGTACTCGTATAGTTCTTTAATCTTAAAGCATGATTGTTTATGTCTAAATGGGTTGCTTGACCTTGTTCTTTGCTGTCGATTGTTTATTGTCTCCGTTAATACTTTTCTTCGTTGATCTTCGAGCTATTCGAAATTTCGTATCCGTACAGTCTTCCGTTGAATTTCTGTTCAGTAAAGTACCGCTTGTACGCGAGTACTTAGAGGTTCATTAAACACAATTGAGTTTATTTGACATTAGAAATATCCTACCTAGTAGTGTAGATGCATAATCGTTGTTTTTCGATACTTGGTTTGTTGTATCGTTGCATCGTTGATATTTGTTGGATTTTGTTGCATCGTTGTTTTCCGGTTGTTCGTGAATCTTGTAGCATGCACCATACCTGCACGTTGCATACTAACGACTGTTGGGCTTCCATATGGTTAAGTCGCCGTTAGTCATTTAGTTGTTCTGTTCACTCAACCACTTGTTGTTGTGGTAGTTGTTAGAGTGCGAGCAATTGTCCTGTTATGCCACACATGTTGCAGTTGTAGGCAAGCAGTGACACCCTCACCGTTGTTTTTGAAGGATACTAGAGTTGTTGATAGCTCCCCTTTTATTCCGGGGTTTAGAGTAGTTGGCTCCCCAGCATCCTGTCTACTCAACCACACATATCTATGGTATTCGTTGGAGTGCGTACAGTTGTCACAGCCCTACCCACTCGGCCACACAGATGTGATGTGTTGGCGGCTTGACTGGCGTCAGGGGTGACACATGTCATTGCATCATATGCATATATTGCATTTATGCATTTTCTTGTGGTTGTTGCATTTATATGAGCTATGTTTGCTGCATTTAGTTGACATACATGTATGTTTTGATATTGTGATATCATGAGATTTTTCGTACATGTTTAGTTGTTATTCAGTTTTATACTATGTTGTTTTACAGTTGTTATATATGTTTAGGTATTACCTGTTGTTTCTTTACTTAGTTTATCTTTTATTATGCCATGCAATTGCCGACTTATATACCCGCTGAGTCCGCCCGGACTCACCACCATTACCACTCATTTTTCTTTCAGGTAGCAGGTAGATGTTTTGCTCGGAGCCAGGAGATGATCCAGTTGCCAACCCCTTAGCCCCTCAGCCTCTCAGTCCCACCGGGTTGTTTTATTTGGAGTTGTTTCAGATTCTCTGTAGTTTCTTCGTTTCCGTATTTATTTTATTTTCTGGTATGGTTTTGTCTAAATTGTAGTCATGTCTTATTGGTCGGGTTTGTTCGTTGTGGAGTTCTCTTTGGTTGTGTGTTTCTATTATGTTTAAGGTGGCTGAGCCACTCGTTATCTTTCATATTGATATAAAACTGCATGGTTGTGTTTTTATTTCTGTCTTTTATGATTGAAGTGTATATATATTGGTCCCAACTTGTCCGCCGTACAGGGGAGATGCTGCCCGATTTTCGAGCAAGCATGGGTCTCTGGGGGCGTGACAATTTTTGGTATCAGAGCCATGTTTTGCGATGTTTTGGTGCCTGTGGGTTTACGAAGTTATTTTTTTTGAGGTCAATTTGTATTTTACGGATTTGGTTCTAGTTTTGCGGAGTCATTGTTTTGACATGGTTGTGTTTTTGGGACTTGGCAGCGACGAGATCTCTCCCGACAAATAAGAAGTAAGTTTGTTTTAAATTTGGATAAAATTATATCTAAATAATGCGTTTTGGTTTTGTTAACAGATATGCCTCGTTGTATTGAGTTGTCTCCACCCCTTGCTTGTGGTCGTAGACGACGATCATGGGGGAGGCCGAGGGAGACACGGGTTAGGAGGTTGAGAGGCCCACTAGAGTGGAGCCGACTGATCGGGGATCAGCTCGCCAGGACCCTTTGGGTGAGCTGAGACCTCCACCACTGAGAGTACCTCCTCCTTATCTGACAGCAGTTCCAGTCGTACCATCAAAGTAGACCCGACCACGGTTTGGAACCGCCGGTTCGACGGTTCGTAGGAGGTCGACCCTTAACCTTAACCGCTCAAGCCGGTTACGGTTCACGGTTCGCCACGGTTCAAGATTATTATATTAAAAAAAATTAAAAATTAAAAATTAAATTTAAAATATAAATTTATTTAAAAAAAAGCTTGCACTTATATAAGTTGCCTACATATGCCCTTAGGGTGTAGGGGAACATAGTTCTTTTACATTTTTACATTCTTAATCACTCACTTTCATTTCCTCCCATTCCCGTTGTCTTCGTTCCTTCGGTATCAAATTCTTTGACTTCGTCTTCTGAAAGTTGCATTCCTTGGATTTTTTTCTCAGCTCTGGTCCAATCGTCTAGTAATGCTTGAGCTTCCAATGAGTTGGGAGACATAGTTGATCGTCGGTTATCTAATATGTTGTCGCCGACACTGAACGTCTGCTCCACAACAACAGTTGACACTGGAGAAGCTAAAATTTCTTTTACGATCACGGAGAGAACGAGAAAGCTTTGAGCCTTCTGTGACCACCACTTCAAGATATCGAAATCTTCTCTATCTGCTTCATTAAAATAAAAAAAAGTCGTAAAATAATTCTCAAGTTCCTGTGTGGAACTTGAGGATCCTTATGGACGTTTCGTCCGTTCTTTTAATAAAAGTTACGCTTTTGTAAGTTTTTAATTAGTACTAGTAGGTTGTTGTGTTTCAGAAATATTAGTTTGTATTCCATATTTAACATAATATTAATTATAAAGATCATATAAATAATTTCTAATATTATATATAATATTAACTGGATTTGGAGACGAAGAATTTTTAACAGGAATTAAAACGTCATAATATAAAGTTAATATTTCTTGTAAAACTTCTAATTTAAATCTAGGATCTAAAGCAAATGCAATTAAATAAATTTCAGGAATAAAATAAAAATATTTTTCCCATTTAGTTTTCATAGCTAATATGCATAAAGTTAAAGCTTCATTCATGACATGTTTATTTAATATTAATATTATACTACAAAAATTCACTAAAATTAAATAAGCAGTGGGATAATAAACACCGGAAAGTTGTTCAGTTGCATCGTTAAATACTTTTAAAATTTCATTAATATTATTACAAATATTCCATTGTTGTGAAAATAAATATATATTAGTATTACTATTTTATGCAAAAAATAAACATAATAAATATTTATATTGAAATGAATCTTGTAATAATTGATATGTTGAATTCCAACTTGTTGGAACATCACGTGGAAAGTTTTTAGGTCTCATTCCATTAGCTTTACAAAATCTACCCTATTGTTTCATCATGATGGATGCGACCATAAATATGAAATTCCGATTCTAATTAGTTGAATATAATTTTCTAAAAGTTTTAATCCATCTTGAAGACATAAATTTAAAACATGACATACACAACGAATATGAAAAAATAAACCACCAATAACAGGTTGACAAACAAATTTCAGCAGTATTTATGGATTTGATGAATCGGGGTTTTATGGAGTATTTGAATCAGTTTGTTATTGTGTTCATTGACGACATTCTGATTTACTCCCGTTCTGAGGAGGACCATGCGAGCCATTTTTGCATTGCCCTGGAGACGCTTCGGCGGGAGCAGTTGTATGCGAAGTTCAGCAAATATGCTTTCTGGTTGTCTTTTGTGGGTTTTCTCGGACACGTTGTTTCTAGTAGAGGTATCTCCGTAGATCTCTAGAAGATCGACAGTTCAACAGGTGCGCAGTTTTCTCGGATTGGCTAGTTATTATCGACGATTTGTTGAGGGGTTTTCCAGCATTGCTTCACCGTTGATACGTCTGACCAGAAAAGGCTGAAATTTATATGAATAGAGGCTTGTGAGACCAGTTTTCAAGAGCTCAAGCGGCGATTGGTGTCTGCACCTGTATTGGTATTACCTTTGGGAGAGGACGGTTTCGTATTCTACACTGACGCATCACATCAGGGTTTGAGCGCAGTTTTGATGCAGCATGGATGGGTAGTCTCTTATGCTTCTTGTCAACTTAAGGAGCATGAGAAAAACTATCCAATTCACGACTTAGAGCTTGTAGCCATTATTTTTGCCCTGAAGATATAGAGACACCATCTCTACGCGCGTCACGTTTGAGATTTTCACGGATCACAAGAACCTCAAGTATCTATTCACTCAGAAGGAGTTGAATCTTCGTCAGAGGAGATGGATGGAATTCCTGAAGGATTATGACTGTTCTATTAGCTACCATCCAGGGAAAGCTAATGTGGTTGCAGATGCACTGAGTAGAAAATCCCGGAGTGTTTTGGCTTGTGTCAGGGTTATGGTCACAGACTTAGTTCAGAGCTTCTCAGAGTTGAGACTAGAGGAGCAGGGTCAGACAGAGAAAGGCTTGTTGGTGACTATGATTGCTCAGTCTCTGATCAGGACGAGGATCAGAGAGGCTTAGCCTAGTGATCAACATCTGCAGTTCCTAGGCAGCCGGATAACCTCAGAGCAGCAGACTGACTTTACATGAGATGACGAGGGTATTTTATATTTCTGAGGGATATTATGAGTGCCTAAGTCACATCCGGTCATGGACGAGTTGTTGCAGGAGGCTCATCGATCTCGGTTTGTGATACATCCTGGTGAAACCCGTATGTACCGAGATTTGAGACGTTCCTACTGGTTGAACGGTATGAAGAAAGACATCGCAAATTTTGTAACTAGATGTCTAGTGTGCCAGCAGGTGAAGGTCGAGCATCAGAGACCTACTGGATTACTGCAGAAGATCCCTATTCCTGAGTGAAAATGGGAGCACATCACTATAGATTTCGTTGTGGGATTACCAAGGTCTCGGAAAAGGCACGACGCAATTTGGGTGATCGTTGATCGATTAACCAAATCTGCTCATTTGGTTACTCCACTTGTCCATAGAAGCCTCATATTTTTCAATTTTTGAAAGTTTAGAATCTTTACGTCGATGACTATCGGATGATTCTGGAGTACGATGCCTCCGATTATTAAGTTCTCCTTTAACATCCTCATTCTCATCAACAATGACTTTGACATATGAGTTAACACCAATATTAATGAATGCATCTTCGAGTTCTCTCTCTTCATTAGATGTAGGAGGCAATTGAGTAAATGCCCTATGCATATCACCTGTTGCAGTTGTCTCACTGAAAACTTCACTAAGAATGTAGAAATGATCACAACCTTCCTTTCGTATTGACTTGTACTCCTTTTTATTTTTCTGTACAATTGATTACAAAAATTAGCATTTTATTAAATACAAATATATAATAAAAATATATATTTGAATGGATAAAAATATTTACCACATAAAATTCTGCCCATACTTCCTCTGGAGCATTCACTTTACCGGTGTCTGGATCCATTGTAACACCAGTATGTGTAAGCAATGCAACAAAAATTCGATGTCTAGTGCGTAGACGATTCCATTTACCTTTGAGCCTCTCTACACCATAATTCCTCTTTGTAATTAGATATAATTATTTATTGATCTCGTCCCAAACCGTATTAGTGAAGGTAGATGTTTGTAACTTGTTTTGCTTCACTTTTTCATAAATGATCTCAACAAACATGACTACATTAGCCTTTGACCACTCATATTTCTCCATTTCGACACTGGGATTATGCCCTCCCATACTGTATTATCTAAAAAAATCCTTAATATTTAGGAAATTTTAATGTAATTCAAGAGTAAACAAACCATACAAAAATACCAATATATTGTCAATGTAAATTGCAAAAAAACTACGAAAGAGGAGGTAAGGTGATGGATACCGTCTGAGTGTACGACACTGCTGAGGAGGGATCGACACACTGCTGAGCAACCGGCGAGCAGCCTTCTGAGTGTACGACACTGCAGAGGATGGATCGACACACTGCTGAGATACCGTCTGAGTGTATAACAACCGAGCAACCGGCGAGCACACTGCTGAGCAACCGGCGGCGTGGAAACGAGGGCAGAGTGGCGAGTGATGAAGGGCCGAGGGCGAGCAATGAAGCGGCTGTGGAGAAGGGGCGAGGGCGAGCGATGAAGCGGCGGCGAAGGTCTTGCGGCGAGATAGGGCACGAGAAAAAGGGATGAAGCGACAACGAGGGTTCGAGGAGGTTTTTGTTTCCTTTACTTTATTTCGAGGAGGGTTCGAGGGATGAAGCGGCGGCGAGGGTTCGACGGTCTTGCGGTGCACCGCATTTTCCCATTTTCTACCACATTCTCCCTTTTCTTAGAAAATGACATTTTGACATTTTCTATTTTCTTAGAAAATGACATCTCCTTTTCCAGAAAATAAAATTAGAAAATACAAAACAAACAACATTCTCTAGAAAATAAGAAAATGAAAATAGAAAATGCCTAAACCAAACGCCCCCTTATTTTAATAGTTTTGGCTTTTTGCAAAAAGACCCTCCATGTTCGGATAATTCCAACTAGGCCCGCTTTTCGGTTTTTAATCCATAGCCCCTTAAATTTTCAGTATTCAACACCTTTCTATTGTTACATTAGTTTTCTTGCTGAGAAAATGAACATGGAAGATGTTATTTAGTGCAATTTCTCTCATATCTGACATGGTTAACTTATTTATTCTTCGGGTAAGGAAATAATTCTACAATGGGCCATTTGCTGTAGCATTAGGTCCCTTGTGCTTCTAAATCTGGACAGTTAAGGAAGCGGAAGACGTCCATGGGGGCGTCCTACACCTAAATATCTTGATCAGGTTGATATTACTCATCTGTATGAAAATTTTACTGTCTAGACACCTTTGCAGTTAATCTTTGATCTCAATTTTCTAAGAATGGATTAACTTGAGAGTCTTTTGTCTGGATTGACTTTGCTGGTAATCTAGATCTTAGTTTTTCTGAGTGACTAAGCTTTATGTTTTTGCTAGGTGAAGTTTACTGGACTTGTGATTAGGTTTGTCATCATCTGCTTATCACCTATGCCATTGCATATGCCAATATGTATTTTTTTTTTCAGTTTGGAGAATGGATAATAGTGAAGTTAACATGGTGGAATCATGATAATATCCTGGTTTCTCCAAGAAGACACGCCATTTTATTTCTCACATTTTTACACTATGAAGTTTCTTTAGAATAGTAACCCACATGTAGTTGTAGTTTCTATTCTATCTGTTTATTATGAACCATCATATGTTAGATTTGTTCCACTTTCTCGGGGGTGGCATCTGCCTAGAGTATAGAACTCCTCAAGCAGCATAAATGATTTCTGGAAATTGACAGAGTTTTCACTGATATTTGTTGTTATTTTCATTCTCAGAGAAGGTTTTATGAGGCTCGAGCAGATGATGGGCTGCGCGAGATATTCGGATTGAAACAAGGATGGCATTCTTCCATGGTAATGGTTGAAATTATCTGCTGTACACATTGCTCTGGTATCTTTTCTATCTTTAATTTTCAAACTGTGATAATAAACAATCAAAATCGTTTTAATTTGAGAGCAATGACTGGTACGTATTATAAGTTATTTATATTAATTGAGCAAAGTACAGCAAGCTCTTAGCTACATATGTAGGCTCGGTTGGGTTAGGTCAGTCTTGGAAGAAGAAAACGATGGTATGGTTTAATGAAAAGTCGAAAATTTTTTGTAGTTAAATAAAGTAAATTTAGGCTGGCTGATAAGTTTGCTTTCAGCTTTATATAGAACCTGAACCCTACCAGATTTGAAAAACAAATCTGAATTAGAAGATTTTATAGACACAGGTTTCCATTGAGGATCAGATTTCTTAGTTATCACTAGTTTTATTATCTTTTTATCTGTGAGACATTTACGCTGCCACTTCTTGTTTACAAAATACCAGAATTTATCGAGAGTTACTATTTAATGATTAGAAAAACATTCAGGGTGTAACTCCAAATAATTGAGATTTTATGCTTTATTTATTGTTGTCATAATAAGTGAAGAGACCACATTAGAGTCGAGATGCCAATCACTTCCCAAATTGAATATGTGACAATTGATTTGCTACCTGAAATTCTTCGCTTCATGTGGCAACCCACAAATTAGTTTACCAATTCCATCTTGGTCAGCTATTGCATGCATAATTTATTGATCCAATTATGGTCTATGAAGGATGAGGAAACTAAGCGATATAAGCAAAAAAATAAGTGAGCTTCCTATCATGAATTTATCATGAAAAAGTATGAAATTGGACATCCTCACAGGTAGAAGCGTGATTCATAATTCACAATTTAAGTGGGATGTGTCAAGTTGAACTAGCATGACTGTCTTGTTCCCACCTCTATTAGTTAAGGGATCACATTGGTTGATTTCATTATATTAAATTGCCATTATTATTAACATGTTAAATTTATCTTCTTGAAAAGATTTAGCACCCCATCATTGGGCATGAAAACTTCAACAAACCTTTATAACAGACTGCTGATGTCAAGTTGGCACTACGTGGTGGCTGACTGGAACAGAGCTTATTTGCAGGTAGATGGAGAGCCATGGCTGCTGATATTCTTTTCCCATCTGACTCCTTGAATATCGATGAAGTAGATAATCTTTTGTCGTATGAGATTGTTGCAATCGATGTGTGAAAATCATAATGAATGGCGTGATACTTTACATGCACACGTCCGATTATCATTTGGACACCATCGACGGTGAACCCGTTGAAGATCGTGCATGCAAAGTGTCACGTCATTCACTATGATTTTCACTCTCCCAATCATTATTCTTATATTTAATCCATCCACGCTTTTTATTTAGTTAGTCCGCGCGATTTGAAAAGAACCACAAAACTTTATAGAACTTCTATAAAATAAATGATAATTATAAGATACATAATAATGACAATAATTTAAAATATTAAAACGAGGTTGAATAGAATATTTTATTAAAAAAACTCGACGAGGATATTATTGAACGGAACAATTGGATCAAGTCAATTAATAAGATAAAATTAATGGTAAATATGCCCGAGATGAATATGAGTTCTATAAACAAATATCTAATACAAAGAGGGAAAGGCTTAATAAACAGAGCAGATCGGTCGGTCGTCCAAGAGTTAGTGGAAGGCCCACTCGTTCTCCTTGCGAACCTCTTCCTCTTCCTCGGGGGTGAAGTCGTTCTTAATGTTGAATGTCTTTCGAATCTCTTCCGGAGTCTTTCCCGTAATCATATCAGCTACGGTCTGACATGACAAATCGAACAACCCCTTAATGTCCATGTAGTTTGCAGCCTGAATACACCAAAATTTGTCATCAATACAAAATAAATAAATCTCCAGAAATCATAAAAAAAATACAATTTCAATAAGGGCCCTTTGAAATAAAAGTTTAATAGTAAACCTAATCAAAAAGAGTTAAATTGTTTTCCAAAATTATCCCAAAAAATGAAAAAGACAATTGCCATCCCAAGACAATTAGGAAACGAATTAATTTGAAGGGGAGAAGGATCGGAAAAGTATCGAAGCTTACCGAGATGAAACGAATAGGGTGGTCTTGTCGACGTTAACGAATTTGGCATTCCAAGACTTGAGTTCTTCTTTGTCATCGGGGTCATCGACGTGCTTTTGACAGTACTCAATGACCTTGGCGAGGATCCTGGAGGTGACGTTGGGGAGGGGAATCGCATCCTCTGCACAGCCGTCCTCGACAATGTGCTTGATGGTCTGCGACATCATGGCCACCGCAGCGTCCACCTCGAACGCCTCGCCGTCGGAGCTCAACAGGGTGATCTTCTTTTCCATGGCAGTAGGCGAACGCTCGAATAGAAGGAGGAAGCGATCGTCAGAGGAGACGGAGGAAACCCTAACAAGTAATAAAACCCCAACAAGTAATAAGGGAGAGGGAGGATTGAATCGACTGTCGAAGAAAATTAAAGCGTCGATAGAAGCACAAGGGAAGGCAAGCCGAGGAGCGCATTATATAGTATATAGTTCTTGAGGGGTCCTTGAAAAAAAACTACCAAGTCTCTCGTAATTGAATTCGTCCTATTTTGAACTAGTAAAACTTTATTATTATCAATTCATAAATTTATTTAGAAAATAAAAATTTATAATGTATTTGTTAAATATGGATATAAACTTAAAATTTTCTTTAATTATACAAATTTTCTTAACGAATCTTTTGAAACTCCTAACTTAAATTTGTAATTTATTAAAATCTTGTAAAAACAACAATCAATGATAATCAATCTAGCAAATCCATAAAATAAATTACACAAGTTTTTTTTTAAAAAAAAACTTTTTATTTTTTACATATTTTTTCCTTCTTTAACGTAGCATTGAAAGTATTTGTGTTATAATACTTGGAATAGAAGAAAGAGATGTCCGCTAATATAGTTTCTATATATAAAGTGAATTATAGAAATCACTAGTAACTTTTAATTATCATAAATAAAAGTACGAATTTATCTAACTATTAACTAGGAAAATATTATGTTACGATACATCTCAAGATTTTCCAGATCACCCATCAATTTCAGACAAAAGAAAAGACAAATATGCAAAACAAGCAAAAGATATACACAGTAGCTATATATGAGTAATTGCATTACTTAATTTTCCTCCCCTTTTGTCTCCAAGAAGGAACCTCGTTGAATTCGGACTGAATATGATTTGTACCTATGACTGCTCTTACAAATCAAATAATAAGAGTAGAAACAACAAGTATATAAATATGAGTGAAAACAGATTAAATTTTGCAACGCCGAGCAGAATGCAGTGAACTATCGTGGCTTGGCAGTGCTTCCTTTTTTTTCTTCTTACAATTCCATGAAATAGGTGAGGCACCTAGAAAAAACATACCAACCTATCGTAGAGCGACGAGTATCAACACATCCTGCATAATCAGCAGCAGAAAATGGTCATAGACTAAGAGGTGTGTTAGAAGGAATAATGAATCTACGATCATGGGTGCCTTTGAGATAGTGAATGATCCGATGAAGTGCTTCGAGGTGATGATGTCGAGGTTGAGAAAAAAATTAACTGACAACTTGAATAGATATATCAAGACATGTGATGGTATGATAAATAAGATTGTCCGCCAATTGTCAATACAAAGTAGGATCAAAAATAGGTACACCATCATCATATTTTAATTTCAAATTGAGTTCCATAGGAGTTGAACACATTTTATTATCAGTCAAATTGGCTAGCTTGATCAAAACTTTAGTATACTTGTGCTGTGGAAGAAAAAGACCATCAAAGGAATGAGACACTTCCAAACCTAGAAGATAAGTAAGAGTGCCACGATCTTTCATATGAAAAGAACCACAAAGAAAGCATTTAATCTCAATAATTCCCCGTGGATCACTATTTGTGATAACCATATCATGCAGATAAAGAAGTTGAATTATAATATCGTGAGAGGAACGATGAGTAAACAAAGAGTAATCAATTGAACTTTGTTGGAAACCAATTGAACAAATAGTCAGAGTGAACATTTTGAAGCCATGCTCACGATGCCTATTTAAGATCATAAAGAAATCTATTAAGTTTGCAAACCACATTCGAATCACCAAAAGAATAACGGCAATTTACCAAAGGACGTACCCAAAAATTGGTATTTACCAAAAGACGTACCATGATTTCATTGTTACCAAATAACGTACTTATTTTAGTGAACTTCCTCTTATACCCCTCCTGCAAAAGTACTGCATGTCATTCTCTTTCTTTTTCTCTTTCTCATTCTTAATAACGAATTTCGAGACATTTGAAAAGATTTTTTCAGACTTTTTTATTTTAAAATAATATATTATAGAATCGGATAAAAAACGTAAGACAAAAACCGAAAAAATATTTTAATTAAAAAAATATCTCATCAAACGTGATATTATTAAATATATTAATATATAAAAAAATATCTCATGAGACTTTTTATATTTGATTAATATAAATTAATATATTTAATAATATTATTAAATATATTAATATATAAAAAAATAAAAAAATTGAAGTTTTTTTATTTCAGACAGCGTGGGCCTGAAATCAAAAGATTTCAGGCCCACGCTGAGCCTGAAATATTTTATTTCAGGCCCACGCTGGGCCTGAAATAAAATTTCAGGCCCAGCGTGGGCCTGAAATAAAAATAACTCAGGGCCTGAAATTAAATGATTTCAAACCCTGCGTCGAATTGAAATCATGTGTTATGATAGGTTTTTTTACGTAGGTCTAAAACGTAAAGAAACATCTTTTTATATTTTTGAAATCACAATAAAAATTATTGAGAAAGACTATTATATTAAAAACGAACTTTTTATATATATATATATATATATATATATATATATATATATATATATATATATATATATAATATCCATTCTTTAATAAATAAGTGAAATATTATTTATTATATTAATTTAATATTATATATTATATTAATATATTTAATTTTAATAGGAGGGCTTGAAGTCATTTGACTTCATGCCCTCCTTAGGCTTGAAATCATCTGACTTCAGGCCCTACGTAAATAATTAATTTAATAAAAATAATTAATTATAAAAAAACTTTTAATTATTATTTTTGGTATCCAAACTTCTAATGATTAAAAATTATATTGCAATAGGAGTTTTCTAGGTCTATCAGTGGGTTTCGCTCAAAACCCATTGATATTTTTTCAGAAATCCAGATATGAGAGGTCCATCAGTGGGTTTTGCTCAAAACCCACTGATGGAACTAAACTACACCTATTGCTTTGGGAAAAATAATAATTTGAGGTTTGGACACCTAAAATATATTCTCCTAACTCTACCCTAACTATTGATAATGTTTTTTTTTTTCAGAAATCCAGATATGGGAGGTTCATCAGTGGGTTTTGCTCAAAATCCACTGATGGAAGAACTAAAGTACACCTATTACTTTCCGACACCTAAAATACTTTCTCCAACCTCAATCCTAACTACTGATAATGGATTTTCCGAAATCCAAATATGGGAGGTCCATCAGTGGATTTTGCTCAAAACCCACTGATGGAACTAAACTACACCTATAGGTTTGGAAAAAATTATACAAAACCTCAACCCCTACAAAACCATTATCTGGATTTCTACAAAACCTCTTTGGGCCTGAAGTCATCTGACTTCAGGCCCTCCTATTAAAATTAAATATATTAATATAATATATAATATTAAATTAATATAATAAATAATATTTCACTTCTTTATTAAAGAATCGATATATTATATATATATATATATATATATATATAAAATTTGTTTTTAATATAATGCTCATTTTATATTAATTAAAATTCCTCTCATAAAGTAGTCTTTCTTAATAATTTTTATTATGATTTCAAAAATATAAAGAGATGTTTCTTTACGTTTTAGACCTACGTAAAAAAACCTATCATAACACATAATTTCAATTCGACGCAGGGCCTGAAATCATTTAATTTCAGGCCCTGAGTTATTTCTATTTCAGGCCCACACTGGGCCTGAAATCTTTTGATTTCATGCCCACGTTGCCTGAAATAAAAAAACTTCAGTTTTTTTATTTTTTTATATATTAATATATTTAATAATATTATTAAATATATTAATTTATATTAATCAAATATAAAAAAAGTTTGATGAGATATTTTTTTATATATTAATATATTTAATAATATCATGTTTGATGAGATATTTTTTTAATTGAAATATTTTTTCGATTTTTGTCTTACATTTTTTATCCGATTCCATAATATATTATTTTAAAATAAAAAAATCTGAAAAAATCTTTTCAAATGTCTCGAAATTCGTTATTAAGAATGAGAAAGAGAAAAAGAAAGAGAATGACATGCAGTACTTTGGCAGGAGGGGTATAAGAGGAAGTTCACTAAAATAAGTGCGTTATTTGATAACAATGAAATCATGGTATGTCTTTTGGTAAATACCAATTTTTGGGTACCCCTTTGGTAAATTGCCGAAAGAATAACTAGGGAGACACTCATTATAAATAGTTTTCTTCAAATGTCCATGAAAGATAATATTCTTTGCATCGAATTGATACAATGACCAATGTTTGCATGATCCAATAGCAAGAAGAGTTCGAACGGTAGTCATCTTGGCAACTGGGCAACGAGTTCCTCATAATCAATCCTACTTGTAGCCTTGAGCTATTAAACAAACTTTGTAGCGGTCTAGAGTACCATCAGACTCTTTAATAGTGTGCACTCATTTACTACCTATAACATAAGTATTAGAGGGTTGCGGGGCTAAATCCCAAGTATGATTCATAGTCAATGTTTCTATTTTCTCATCCATCATTACCTTTTTGGAGCATGCTTGTTCCATTGTCTGCTTAAAGGTAAAGGGAATCTCAACATAATTTATATTTGTAAAACGAGTTAAACGGTTAAGTGACTTACCAAAATTGACACAAGTGGATCTTTTTGAAGGAGGCAAGGTAAGTGGTGGGGCATCATTTGGAACATCAGTGGGAGGATTTTCAAGCGCATGATCAGGAAGTGGCATAATATGTTAGATTCGATACTTTTGACTTGAACCAGAAAAATATTGGGAGTAGACCTAGGGTTTTCCAGTGTTGGTGCCGGAAGAACCAGATTGAACCTGGTTTTGATAATCACAAAGGGTGCAAAGTTAAATTTGTGTTATTATCTATTGGATTTACCAAGTGTGCAGGAAAGTCCTAGTTCACCTTGGTACAAAGTCTTGACCTGCAAGGTTGAGAAAGAAGTCCTGGTTGTGGACTAGGCAATGAAGTCTTGATCCGGAAGATTGGGCAGGAGTCTTAGCCGAGTGAGGATTGTGGACAAAAGTAGAGGTGGGTCGAGGAACGGACGTCTTGAGATCCGGTACTCTCGGAGGCCGAGCAAAAGTCCAACCGGAGGAGCCGGTTGGCAAAAGGTAACTTCTCCTGAGAGGAGTAGGTGAGGACGCGTTCCCCGGAAGAGGGAACAGTAAACGTCGGTTCGACCTAGGGTTTCATTTTGAAATCCAAAGTCAGAACCAAGACAGCTCCGGCTGTGATTCATATGCTTATTATTCATTTTTGTACTGTTCTTGGACTAACCCTGATTGTAGGAGTGAAAGGTATTTACTGCTGCATCCCAGGTGCTTAAGAGGGCTCAGGCGCCCGAGAAGTCAGACACCCGATAGGTATTAGGCGCCCCAGATGGGTTTTTTCAACCAGGGGAGAGGCTGAGCTGGCAGGGTTGCCACGTCAGCATCTCAAGCGCCCCAAGTATCCCAGGCGCCCAAGACCAGAGGATAGGTATTTGGCCGAGTCTGCGGATAAGCACGCGCCCAATTCGCTCATGTGGTAGGCGCCCCATAAGCCTCAGGCGCCCGAGAACTATATATATAAGGGGCTTCACCCCCTTGCCTTCAATCATCAATTCCATTCAATGCAAAAAGTTTCTTGCAACTTAGGCACGCCAATGCTCTCAGACTTCTTTCGTGCTCGAGTCTTTCAGCACCGCCAACGATCAAGATCGACGACACGTCGCCCAAGACTCTCTACGACTTTTATGGTGTCGTCGGTATACTTTACATTCGTTGCTCAAATTCTGTATTCGACTTATATATTTGTAATATTTACTCGACTTATAAAATTACCTAACAAAAACGGTCAAGGACCGTAGGTCTTGGAGTAGGAGCCGTTAAAGACTCCGAACCAAATAAAAAAGAAAACGTGTTAGCATTGTGATTTTATTTTTCCGTTGTGTTTCTAATTATTCCAAAAATTTTACGTAATCGCTATTCACCCCCCCTCTATCGATTACAACGATCCCACAAGTGGTATCAGAGCGGGTTGCTCAACCTTGGTGAAACCGCCAACTGAGCAGATTTTCGAAATTATTTTTTGTTCATTTTTTTAAAATTATTTCTCATTTTTCGAGGTTGGCGCAACACCACTCGAATTGTTTTTAGTTTATTCTTCTTTATACCACACTACTAATCCAAGACAAAGTCTTGGAACGAGTTTTTGTTTTCTTTATTTTTCATGAATATTAAATGGTCATGCACGAAGGGTACAACACCGCTCGTGCTCCTCTGTTCTTCGGTCAGGATTTCTCCTACTGGAAGAGCAGAATGGAGGTCCACCTGAAATCTTAGGTGGAAATGTGGATCATCATCCAGTCTGGACTACAGATCCCAAAAATTGCACAAGGAGAAGTTCAAGGATACTCAGAGTGGGACGTTGCACTTAAGAAAAAGATAGAAGCAGACGCAAAAGCCACTCAAACCCTCCAGTGTGGACTGACGAAGGAAGAACTCAACCGTGTCGGCCCGTGCATTGCATCATGTGCATATGATGCATTGTGCATTTGATTATAATTGCTGCATTCATTTGTTGCATATGTTTGACATGTATATACTGGATATACCATTTGTGTGGTTTGATGATCCTGCACTTGCTTGTATGATACGAGCCTTTGTTATGTTTAGGATAGGTTGATTTTGTGTATGTACATTTAGTTGTTACTTTCAGTTATGCATATTCTGATATATCTGTGAGACTGTATCTTGTTGGTTCTGTATGGCTTATTCAACTACTTTTTCTACCATGCATATCTTTCTCTATGTTAGGATGTATACTAAAAGCCTTACTTTTGATTAAGGTACATTTACATTTTAAAGAGAATCGCAAAATCACACAGTGCATGCTTATATTAGTATATGCACAAAATGTCTAATACTTGGCATTGTAGATAACATGGTGTGTGGTGTCGTACAGAAGATCATGTTATCAGGTTCCTTGCCGAAGTATAAGAAAGATGCTCATAAACAAGATGGAGTTGGACAAACCATCGGGATGGTTGTAGTATAATTAGGTGTGGTTTATCTTAACCATAGAATTACACTAGTGTACTTTATTTACATTGAGTAGGACCAAAAGAGAGGTTATCCAATTTTATACTGACTTCGTAAATTGGATTTGACCTTGATTAAATATTATGGAGTACGATCTCTGAATCCCGAAATAATAACGGACACATGTAGTTAATTAATTATTACTTTGATTTACCAATGGGCGAGATCTATTCTGTTAGATCGAAAGGCCCGGTAAGTTATGCAATAATTTTATCTGCATGGTGTGTCATTGATTATTGATGGAATTTGTGTCCTAGTGAGTCAGGATGATGATGTCCCCTTGGTGAGCTCAAAAGGATCTTCATGTCAAATCTTGCAAGTGGACTATGGTCCGGCATGATGAAAAAGGTTGAGTGGTATTAATCAAGGATCAAGAGGATAATTAATTTAATTATCAATAAATTAAATTATTTATCGGTCATACAATATCTTAAACATGAGGAGATGGACGACTTGTAATATGTGGAGCCCATATGAAAATATGGGGGTTGGTGAGGAAGTACAATGGGATCCTTTAATAGAATGGATCACTATTAATGGATCGGGTTTGGATCCATTAGCGGGCCAAGAATCAACTCCTCCTCATGATCCCTATCTTAGCCCTATAAATACCCCATAGGAGTCATGAAACAAGGTTGAATGAATTAATTGAGAATTAATTCGAATTAATCAAAAAAACCCTCAAACCCCAACACCTACTCTCTCTCCTAGGGCTCACCTTGCGCCGGCGGTAGAGGAGGAGGAAGGAGGATTTTTCCTAGTGTTTTCTCCTGCATCAACTCCTTCTCTTCGGCGTGGAAGGTTAGCCAGACCTAGGAGGGACCGACCTGGAGAAGAAGGACGCCGGAGGAGGCTGTTTTCGACGGCTTTGAGCTGTGTGGCGGCGGCGGCGTGAGGAAGGAGAAGAAGTTGAGTTCTTCTCCTTCTTCCTCTTTGGTTTCTTCTCCTATCATCTTCACCAACATCCTCTCAGTGTGCGCAAGCAGGGAGCAGGGAGCAGGGAGGAGGAGCGGTTGTTGGCGTCGGCGAGGGTGAAGAGACAAGGTTAGGGTTTCGGTGGGTTTAGAAGGAAGAAGGAGACTTGCTCTTGCTAATTCTTCCTCTTCTTCATCTTCCTTACCTTTTTCTCGGAGCTACCTTGCGGCCGGCCGGACCTTGGAGCTTGAGGTGGCTGATGGCGCAAGGAGGAGAGGTGGATAGGTCGCCGGCGCAAGCTAACCCTAGCTTGCTAGGGTTTGTGTTGGTGAGTGGAAGAAGCTTGAAGAAAGGTGGTTAATTCAAGGCCTTGGTGACTCCTCATCTTGGTAGATCGTTTCCCACACGACGTCCAGGAGGGGATGGACATAAGGTAGAAGACTGCGAGGTAAACGGCAAGGTATAACTCTCCCGAGCTCCATTTTACCTTTACTATGTTTTATTGTGCCATGTTTCTTTGCCTCATCATTTTATGTACGTTTGTTAATTATTTTGATTGCTTATCATGGATAATAATTAACTAACTGAACCCCGAATACAAACACAAAAATCGGCGATCCAACCGTCGTCTTTTTCGCGGTTAATTAATCCAGAAAGTTACAAGGCCTTAACCTTGGTTTTGGCTAAGTTGTAACTTGGATTAATTAACACGACGACGAGATGGTCGTTAGAGGGACGGGTCTCTATTCGGATTAAATTTTTTAATCCGTAGACATAGAGATGTCTCTCAGATACGACCCCGTGGTTGTCTTGGAAACCGCCAAGCCATACCTAACAATTGGTATCAGAGTTGTGTTTCCGATTTTCTGTGTTTAGGATTCGGTTATTTTTCTGCACATTATCATGTACATTATTTTGCTGGATAGTATTTGGATGTGCATAAGCTAACTTTTTGTTGCAGACTCTAGATTCCAACTATTATGCCAATAATTTGATATGTATGTGATTAATTGTGTTTGATGTGTATTAATTGAATCCTCGGGGTTGACGAGGCCAGATAAGTTATTTAATTTTTGTAATTAAATATGACACTTATTTATCCAAGCTTTCTATTTACTTTTGATCTAGAATGCATGTACACTCCTTTGTGGATTATAAGGATCAATGGATGTAAATAAGTAAGTTAGTCATCTTGGCTCGAGGATTCCTTCATGGTGGCTTGCGCATGGATAGGATGGAGTGGATGAGGTGACGACACGACTGAAGACGCATTGGAGACCAAGGTCATAATAGTTGGAAAAATCTAGGATTTTTTCATGGCACTATTATTATTGGTTTATATGCTTGTTGTGTGTGTGCATGTGAAAAACCTCAAACGCACATAACTAAGTGGGGGATGGACCCTAAGGGTCCCACGACCTCCATTACAATCTAACAAGTGATGCGAACAAGCCCGCGTGTTGGCTCTGAGTGCCTTCCTCCATAACAGATAGGCTTGTTCTACGGGTCACCAGGTTAAAAAAGATTAGAGAAAATTATTGAAGAGCGTGTGTACTTCCCCAACAGAAGACACATAATTGGAAATAATTTTCTTAGTGTCGTGTAATGGTAGACACTTAGATACAAATATTAGTATCCTCCCCAACGGAGTCACTGCTATTATTTGTAGGGCTAAAGAGGACCAACTATTAATTTTACTTATCAGAAAGTTAGGATGACGGGATAGTAAAATTAATGGGTAAAACCTCCTCTCACAAATGTAGAATTCGTACACGTCCACACTAACGTGGCATGCGTAATTCTCGGTGTTTTGAGGTGTTGGTAGATTTTGTAGTAAATTATTTTGAGGAGTCAATTTATTTTCAAAAACTAAAGTGTGTGATTATTATGATTCTCAGGTGCTTTAAAATGGATCTAGACCCACTTGACCTAATTCAAAGAGAAAACCAAATAAATACCCCTAATAAGCATAAGGATTGGGAATTAAACATGGATTTTGTCTCTACTGCCGAGGAACCCAAAAGTGATCTTGTCGAGTTCTGTGCCGAAAAATCTAGTGAGATTAACACTGAAGAGGAGTTTGAATATTTTAGGAAATGGCTAGAAGCAAACGAGACGACTGAGAGTCATCAAAATCAGACTTCTTCCATTACCAATAATAAAATATCCGAACTCGACGAACTCTTCGGGCAGAATAATCGAGCCGCTAGGCATAAGGTCTTGAAGAACTTGATGACAACTATCTTGGTTGAGGGTATGCCCGTGAGGGAGCATGTTCTTAAAATGATGGCTTGGTTGAAGGAGATGGAAATCCTTGGAGCAAAAATTGATGGGGAAACCTAGATCGATTTTATCCTCCTATCTCTACCAAAGAGTTTTGAGGAGTTTCGCCTAAGATACAATATGGACAATCGTGCATATTCGTGGGCAGAGCTTCTGACAGAACTTGAGGCGGCAGAGGGGTTTTCTCTTAAGAGTTCACAGACTTTCGTTGCTCAAGAGGTTTCTACTACTAAACCAAAAGGAAAGAAGAAGAAGAAACAAGTTGGAGCAAAGAAAGAATTACAGGGACCTTAGGGATGCATAAAGAAGCCGAAAGGCAAGTGCTTTGTGTGCAAGCAGTCTGGACATTGGAAAATGGATTGTCTCCGCCGTCAGAGTAGTGATACATGTATATTTTCTTCTTTTGTCGTTGTAACATGTTTAGCGGTGATATCTACCGATACCTGGTGAGTAGTTACGGATGCCACTAATCATGTCTGCATTTTTGTGCAGGGGTTCCAGGAAACCCGACGGCTAGCTGAGGAGGATATCACTGACTACATGGATGAGCTATGGAGATGACTTTTTGCAGTGGAAGTTTTATCTATTTCATTTATGTCTTTAGCATAGGTTGACATAGTTTTGGCTTTATAGAGATTGCCTTTATGTACTTAGTTTTTGGAAAGAACTTTTGTTCAGTTTCTGGAATAAGATATTTCTATTGCTTTTATTTGTTAAAAGTGGAATAGAATGATTAAAGTACATAGATAGGCAATTAGTATATAAAACCAAAAGGCTCCCATGATGCAATTAATAGCTTATCATCTTAACTAATGTAAGAGAAAGGTTCCTTCCAAGTAGAACCAAACATATATTGGCTCTAAGGTTGGTCTTGTTAACCTCTAGTGGGATTCAAAAGTGGTCAACCAATAAGCCCTTGGGTCTATTGGTAATAGGAAAACTTGTCTTCCTTAAGATCTTTTGACTCTTACTAGGGAAGTAACAAAACCAAATAGGCTTGCTCTAAGCCTAGGGGCATAGAGCCAAAGATATGTAAGAAATGGTTCATCCTGATAAGTATAAGTCCTTAGTTTATCCAGAATAGAGGTACTTTTGAATATTTTGCTTATTTTATAAACAATTATTCAAAGGACAAAGTACATTTACTTGATGTACTGCAAGACTGAATACTTTGATGAGATCAAAGAGTTCAAGTCTGATGCAGAAGAAACATCAGAGTAAAAGTATTGTGACATTATGATTAGATCATAGTGTCAAGTACCTCTACAGATAGTTGTAGGACGTACTTATCAGAGAATTGGAATTTGATCCCAATTCACTCCACCTGGTGCGCCCCAACAGAATGGTGCAACACATGGAAGGAAGAAGGTCTCTTAAGCTAATAGTTAAGAAGATGATAAGCCACTCTGAGATTAGCCAGATTTGTTTAAAGGGATATGTCCTGGAAACGACGGTATATATGCTTGATTCTAGGTCAGTAGTCTCTTAAACCCATAGAAATGTGGACTAAGCAAAGACTTAGTCTAGGTCATATTCAGATTATGAGTAGATCAACACATGTGCTGAAAAGAGACACTGACAAGTTGGAATCTAGTGCATATGTTCGTAGATTATCCTAAGGGAACAATAAGGTGGTTTATTAGTCCTAAGGATCAGAGGATACTTGTTGGGACGAATATCTGATTCTTAGAAAAAGGACTATGTAATAAACCACAAGTCCATGAATAGAACTATTCTGAGATACATTCCAATCTTAGTACCAACTATACAAGAGGAGATACCACAAGGTACTGCATCTCGTGTCACTAAAGATATACAAAGGGTACCCTATCGTAGTGGGTGTAGCGACCCGCCTTCTCTGCTTCAGACGGATCGTTACTTCTGTCTACTTCTCGACTCTAATGCACGACTAAAGAAAACGCGGAAATCTTTTTTTTTCTTTTTAAATTCATCTAAGAATGATATTCTAACTTAAGTAGTCATGCATGATACCATGTCACATTTCTATCTCAAAAGCCGACAAATGATACTTGTAGAAGCTTGCCTCGCCCAACTCGAACTGCAGGTATCAGTCGACTGGTACTGTACCAGTCGACTGGTAGGGCCTGAAATCAAAATTCCAGGTTTCGGCACTTGCTTCAAAGGTCCACCAATCATGTAGTTTCGAGCCATATAAAACTATGATACCATTTCTATACTCTATGACAGTTTTCAAATGAGTTTAGCCAATCAAAACGAATCCATAAACTTGAAATTTGGACTTTTGCGGAAGAAAATAAACTATACAAGTTATATGAACTTTAACACTAAAGTTTGTACCAATCTTGACTTCTATACATTCATAACACCAAATACATGTCCTATGACCTTGCTAAACCATCATGAAATGTGAATGCAACTTTTCTAAACATATTTAAGCAATGAAACTTAATTCAAAGAAGAAATTGATACTATCTTGGCACATGCATCTATCTCTCTAACAAAGTATCAATGTCTCCAACTACTCACAATTCTACTCATCCAATGCAATCATAAGGATATGCAAGCTAAAAGAAATGACATGGAATCTTTACTCTAAGAAATTGAGTATGTAAAACTATCCAAAACTTAAACGTTCGCTAAACTCCATAAAACAAGAACTTGAAATTCAAATGAACTATAACATTGGTGAATTAAATAACTAAATTGTCTTGTGCCAAAGATCTCTCCATAATCAGCCACCACACACACTTTACTCAGCACCGCCTCGTCGTCTTCCTTCAGAATTGCTTGCCTTTACCTTTATCTGCAATAAGAGGAAATGCAACTAGTAAGCAAAAAGCTTAGTAAGTACTATCTAGCTCACAAAATCTCGAAATGTGCAAACATGCTTCTAGAACAATATGAAAATCATATGAGATACTAATATGCTTGAAAGAAAACTAAAAACATATATAACTCAAAACATGCATACTCAAGCAATAATAAATCTCGATTTACTTTTCTTGGCTCAACTTGAAACTTTAGCTATTCTTTAACTTTTGAAAACTTTCTTAAACTTTAGAAAACTTTGCTAAAGCATATACTTGAAAATAATAATCACTTGGATCCACTGAAGACGTAAGTACCATCTCATATGCGCGTTCCCTAAAAGGTTGGGGTAGCGAGCCACCAATCCTAATAGAGCAGACCTTGGTCTACCAGGGCCAAGACCTTGGAATTGGACACCTGGATTTCTTTAACGACGCCCTTGGACGCTGGGTACTGGCCTTAGAAAATAAAATAGCTTTTCTTTCTTTTCTTTCTTATCTGTAAATGCCTTGGCATTTTCTCGAGCACCTTGCGTGCTAAAATCCCTAAGTCTTGACTTTTGGGGATTTCTTAAGGCCTTGGCCTTTTCTTTTCTTATCTTTATCTTTTCTTTTCTTTTCTCATAGCTTTTCTTGGACCCTAAACTCACATAGGGTATTAATCAACATATATAAGCATATAATGAACTAAGATCACATGCAAAAACTCAAACAAAAAGGAAATATCTCTTTTAAAAACTTTTAAGGGAAATTCTTGCGAAAAAACCACCTCTTACTGCAGGTGAGCAGTACTTACCTTAATATCTTGGACTTACAACCAAGATTGACGTCGGAGGTTCGAGAGAAACTTGAGATCTCGGAGAATTCTTCACGCCTACGCGTTCCTCTCGTCGCGGGGATCCCGAATATAGGAATATCTCTCGGAGGAGAGCTTTGGCCGGCCCTCGAGGGCTTGGTGTTGGTCGGCGTCGCCCAAGAGAGGAGAGGAGGTCGGCGTGAGGGTTTGGAGAGGAGAGAAATAAAACTTCTCTCTTTAATTATCTATTTATACCTATGGGGCGGATCGACCTAACTACCCCTTAAATATAAGTTTCTCCACCTTTTGCTTGCTTGATACCCTAGCCTGGCTGGTCACGCGCTTGCCTGGTTTCGTGCAGGTCGCGGGTTCGAACTCCCTGCTGCCCTTTTAAAATTTTTCCTTTTTCTTTTTCTTTCTTTTTCCTTAAAATACTAAACGGACTCGGAAAATTCTATAAAAATATTCTAAAAATTCCTAAAAATATCTAGACTATTTCTAAACCATTTTTAAATAATTCTAAGGACTTTAAAAACTAAAAATGGGAATTTTGGGACGTTACAATCCCCCATACCTTATAAAAAGTTCGTCCTCGAACTTAGAATAATTCTGGATATCTTTCTCTCATGCTGTCCTCACGTTCCCAAGTAGCCTGCTCATGCTTTTGATTCTGCCAGATGACCTTCACTAGTGGCACTTCTTTGTTTCTTAATCTTTTAACTGCTTTGTCCACTATCTGTGTCGGTCTACTCTCATAGCTTGGATCTGTACTGACTGAGGCTGAATCACTTGGCTAGGGTCGTGAATACACTTCTTTAGCATGGAGACATGGAATGTACTGTGGATAGCTGACATATTCTCTGGTAAGTCCAACTCATATGCTACCTTACCAACCCTCTTTATGATCTTGTAGGGTCCTATGTAGCGAGGACTTAGCTTACCCTTTTTACCAAATCTCAGCACTCCCTTCATAGGAGCGACCTTGAGAAATACTGAATCTCCAACTTGAAATTCAAGTGGCCTACGGCGTGTGTCAGCATAACTTTTCTGTCTACTCTGGGCAGTCTCAATCCTCTGGCGGATCGTCTGGATAGCCTGAGTGGTCTCATCTATAAGCTCAGTCTGGCTGCCGAGTTCTGACTCCATCTCCTTCCTCTCACCAGCTTCTTGCCAACATATGGGTGATCTACATTTCCTGCCATATAATGCCTCATAAGGTGCCATCCTAATGGTGGCCTGATAGCTATTGTTGTAGGCAAACTCAGCTAAGCACAGAAATTTGCACCAACTGCCTTTAAAGTCCAATGCACAAGCCCTGAGCATGTCTTCTAAAATCTGATTTACTCTCTCTGTTTGTCCATCTGTCTGGGGATGGAAAGCTGTGCTGAACTGAAGTCTGGTGCCTAGGGCGTCCTGAACACACCTCCAAAAATGGGAGATGAACCGCCCATCTCTGTCAGAAACGATCGACTTCGGAACTCCGTGAAGCCTGATTACTTCTTTCACATAGTGTANTTGACTAAAAAGGAATTAGAGACCTTAGGAGCAAATTATTCACATGCACATCTACAAGCTTGTAGGCTTGGTGAAACTGGTCGAATACCTTCACTTTCAGACGATACCATTGGGTAGATGTGGATGAACTCATTAAAGTTGGGAGAATAGGATTCACATGATTTTAGATAAAAGTTTGCTTGAGGACAAACAAAAGTTAGGTGGGAGGGGGGGGGGGGATTTGATAAGCGTTTAAAGTATGGGATTTTATTATGATTTCACGCTATTTTTTTGACTTACTTTGCATACATGGATTCTACTTGATTATACCTTTTGCCTCATTTCTATGGTTTTCTATACTTGAATACTGCTCCCATGCATTTTGGATGACAAGCATGCGAATTGTAGTAAAAATCGGAGTTGAACAACATAAGAGGAAGTCATGCCCCATTCTGTAGCTCACGACGGGAGCCCGTGCCTAGACGCATGGATTGTGCCCCATTTGGCTGGCTCAACACACCCACCCATACCCAGTGGTACAGGCCATGTTTAGCATTCCACAGCTAGCATGGCCTCCTGTGTCCAGCGACACGGGTCGTGCCAGCCATCATGCAAAAGACCTAGGGCTCGACATAGGCGCCCGTGCCCAGAGGCACGCCTGTGTAGGGCAACCTCCTTTTAAGGGACATAGGGAATTTGTCCCTTAGAGTTGGGGATCTAGATTTGAGGTCATCCAAGGATGCCAAGGATACAAAGAAGATGTTCTTGAGGCATTCTAGGGGTAATCCACGCATCAAGGGAAGATCAGGAGCGGTAAAGATGACAATTCAACGATCAAGCCTAAGCCTTTCTTCTCTTTTCTCTGATTTCTAGAATTGTATTGGATTTTCTCAAAATTGAATCATGTTTGTGGATTGTAACCCTACCTTTTTAGGGTAATTGCTAGATTTTAAGATTAGGGAGTAGTTTTTATGTCATGTAAGCACAATTTCTTTGTACGATTGCATGTTTTGTTCTCTTGTTCCATGATTTGTTTATGTTCTGGCTTTACCGTGTTAACTTGATATTGATTCCAAAGGCTTCAGAATCGCAATCCCATGAAGATTAGGAGACAAACTGACAAGAGAATCCTATCCTTTGATTTGTAGAGAATTATGATGCTGGAAATTGGATACGAATGTGCAACCTACGAACCGTGAGGAACCCTGGTCATCACAGAAATTAATGGATCAAACCTAATGCGATGTCACACAGTAGGGAGAGGGTCAATTAGGGGATACGAGGCCTCGTGACATGGTATCCTCTAGGGTGCGGTTTATAATTGTGAATATTTTAAAATAGGCGACGATTAGAGTTGGTACAACGGTGTAGTTCCAAAGTCCACATCAGATACCATAGGATGACCTACCTACACAAGTCAATATTAAGGATAAGAACTCCAATATAGCCCTAGTGCTTGCTAGCATAAAAGTGAAATCGAAATCCTATAATCATTTTTCTCTTACTAATACCTAGACCTCATTTTTGCTTTTTCTCTGGCCCCTTTCTGTGATCACACCCTACTTCTCTCATTGAGAACTTTTTCCTTCACCTCTACCTTCTTCTTATTTTTTTAGGAATAATAGTTTTCAAACCCTCAACTTCTGATTTGGTCCAGACGATCAAGCTTGACCATTAGGCTAGTATTTATTCTCTAGTCCCTATGGATTCGATATTTTATTACTTAACTACACCACCATACACTTGCAATTTGCATGCATCACGAGCTAGACTCTGAAATGAAAGTCAACATGCCATGGATGTAACCAGAAGGGACATTTTAAGTCAGAGTGTTAAAATCTGAAAGACACCAAAAATCAAAGAATACAGAAGGCACTATAAGCAACGTGGGATGAATTTTTGTTGGAAGATTCAAATGAAGAAGAACAAGCTCAAGCAAGTGATCGAGTGAATCCGAGACCAAATTTGAAGTCAAGTCAAGTCAAGCTATAGATCCATATCTTGTTTAGGAGGTGCCTAACCCTCTATAATCTTCCTTTAGTTGAAAAATTATATAACATGATATCAGTTAGGATCAAAAGAATTTAGATATCTCCACAATGGTATGCGTCGGACCTGGTGCAGGCAGACTAGATGGGGGTGAATAGACCTACAAAAAAAATTGATCTTTTGTCGTTCTTAACAAAGATAGAGATTAGTTAAGTACAGAACTAACTGTTGGTGTTGGAAGCACCAGATTGAACCTGATTTTGATAATGACAAAGGGTTCGAAGTTAAGTATGGTTTTGGAGCTAATATGCTTTAATAAGTGTGTAGGAAAGTTCTAGTTTACCTAGGCACGAAGTCTTGACCTGCAAGGTTGAGCACGAAGTCTTGGTCAAGGACTGGGCACAAAGACCTGACCTTGACCTGCAAGGTTGAGCACGAAGTCCTGGTTGAGGACTGGGCACAATGACCTGACCAAGGGTAGGGCACTGAAGACCTAGTGAGTAAAGCCGGCCACGAAGACCTAGTTCAGAGGACTGGGCACGAAGACGTGACCAGGGGTTGGACACCGAGGATCTGATTCGAAAGATCGGGTAGAAGTCTTAGTCGAGCGAGGACAATGGATAGAAGTAGGGATGGGTCGATGTGCGAACGTCTTGAGGAAGCTTCAGAGGCCGAGCAAAAGTTCAACTAGAGTTGCCGATTAGCAACAAGTAACTTCATTAGAGTGGAGAAGGTGAGGAGGCGTTCCCCAGGAAGAGGGAATAGTAGGTATCAGTTCGACCTAAGATTTCAGTTGAATTCTAAAGTCAGGATCAGACAACATCGACAATCGTACATGCATAGATTTCATATATATTATTTGTTTGGATTAACCTGTGTTTTAGCTTGGAGACTTGGAGACTAGCAGCATCTGGGGCGCTCGAGAAGATAGGCGCCCGAGAGGTCTCAAGCGCTCTGGAACATAGGTGCCCGAGAGGTCTCGGTGGCTCCTATGCTGGTGACTCATCTTGGGCGAAGCTGAGTTGGCGCGTGCCGGTTGGACTCACCACTTCAGCAACACAGGCGCCCCAGAGACTCTCAAGCGCTCGAGAAGGATAAAGTTTGGGTCCAGTCAGCGGATTGGGACACGGGTGATTCACTGAGCTGAGGGCGCCTCTATAGGCACTCGGGCACCTCTATAGGCACTCGGGCGCCTGTATGCCTATATATAAGGGGTTTCGACCATAACCTCAGACATCAACTTTCTACACCGTTGGTGCTAAAGTTTGTTGCGCAAAAATAGTTCAAATTCGATGAAACGTTACTCCGACAACGATGCACTACTTCCATCTATTACTTAAGTTTTGTCGGTATAATTTGTTGTTTCTTTTGTACTTAAATTTGCATATCTGTAACAACATTTTGTGACTTATAGTATTGCCCAACATAAATGATCAAGGACCGTGGGCCTTGGAGTAGGAGTCGTCACAAACTTCGAACCAAGTAAAATAAATGTGTTAGTGTTGCATTTTTTCTTTTTGCTGCGTATACTCTACCTAAATCTGAGAATTTTTGAAATGTGATATTCACCCCTCCTCTATCGCTCTCAATGATCCCACAAGTGATATCAGAGCGGGGTTTGCTCAAATTCGGTGAAAACAAGTTATAATATTTTTACAATAAAGTATAAATTTTTTTGCAATTAATCCCTCCCCTTAACCTATTTTCCTTTTCTTTCCCTTTGATCACATTAAAAAAATAGTTAAGGGTAAAAAACTTTTACCTTAAAAATAGGTTGTGATTGAAAATTAATAAAAAAATTTCCTTCATCCAAAATCTTTTGAATTTTTTAAAAAAAACATCATAAAAAAGATTTATTTAAAAAAACTATTTTAAAGGAATTTCAAGGTCAAAAACACAATTTTTGAAAAACAAACATATAATATTTTAAGGATATATCAAAATACTAGATCTAGTCGCATAAAAATTTTCAAGTCAAAATAAATTTTTGTTGAGTGTGGAAAATAATTTCTTAAAAGTGCATGAATTTCTAAAAATAAATGTTTAAAAACTTATTTGACTTTTAAAAATTATGATAATTTTTCTATGAGTCAAAATCCAACGGTTGGTTTCGAAGAATTTGATTTTTCAAAATTTGATTTCAAAGGATTTTTAAAATTAAAATTTTGATATTTGATAAAAAATTTGTAAAAATTTAACTACTACTAGAAAATCCTAAAATTTTTGTCAATGTGGAATAATTGACATATTTACATTTGAAATATTTTTCAAAATCAAGTAAATTTTCTAAGTATATGAAAATAATTTTTATGTAAGAAATGATAATTCTTGAAATGGTAATTCTCAAAATTTGATATTGAGTTTTGAAAAAATCCAAAAAATTTTTACAACATTCAAAATGTAAAGTAGACATTCGGAAAAATTGGATTTTTCAAAAATAATTTTTTAATTAATGGAATGATTTTATAATAAAAAATTAAGAAAAATCATTTATGCAAAAAAAACTCTAACAAATTCTCCATGGATAAATATGAATGAAGTCTATCTCAGTAAATTTACTACAAAAAATGATTTTTTTGCAAAATTAAATATTTAAAAAAAAAAATCCAAAAAAATGACAAGAAAACATCAATTAAAAATTCACAGACAATCATTAATTATTAGCATAATAAAACTTGGCAGTTCACTACATATTTAGAGATCGAAAATAAGTTTCTACTAATAGGATTTATCAAATATTTTGGAGAAATATAATTTCATGGAATTTTAGCAATTTTGTGTAGGATTGAAATTGAGTGATAGAGGGGGGTGGGTGAATATAGCTTCACAAAAACTTTGGATTTAAAACTTAAATGACTAAGTGATAAAGTGCATTGCGGAAACTTTGAGAGTAAGCGTAGGAGTTAGAGAGAGAAAACAGCCGAAACAAGCAACAAATCACGATTGCTAACTCATGTTGGTTTTACTTGCTTCGGATTCTTGACCGGCTCCTACTACAAGGCCTACGATCCTTGATCGTTTACTTTGGGCGTTACTAATAATCGCAAGAATGTTTACAAGTTACAAATTGAAGTGTGTAATAAATAAATGAACAATTATACCGACTCTTGAAATGAGAGGACAGATCTTCGTTCGAAGAGTCGGACGATGTTTCAACGTTATCGGAACTTCAATCGCGCAACACACAAAAGAAAAAAGTGATCGCAGTGTGTAAATTATTGTCTTGGACTGCTGCACTCGACCCCTTTTTATAGTAATTACTCAGGCGTCTGAATGGCCATTCAGGAGCCCCTGTTGCAGCGTATCGGGCGGAAACTATATTTGTTGCCTGGTCAAATTCTATCCTGGTCTGGAGCCTGAGGTCCTTTCAGGCGCCAGAGTGTTGACGTGGATCCTCCACTCAACACTTGCCATGATAGCCAGGATTCTGATCGTTACGCCAGCTCAGCCGCTGTCTGCCAACTCTCAGGTGCCTGAGTTCCATTCAGGCGCCCCAGTCAAGCTGCTTTCTACTTTTAGATGCAACATAGGTTAGTTCCATACATCCAATAATATATAATGAAAATATGTATGAATCACAGCCAGTGCTATCTTGGTCCTGAATTTCAGGTTTCACTCGAAACCCTAGATCGGATCGACGCCTACTGTTCCCTCTCTGGGGAACACATCCTCACGTACTCCTCTTAGGAGAGTTTACCTATTGCCACTCGGAACCTCCGATTGGACTTTTGCTCGGCTTCCGAGAACCCGAAACTCGACGACCTTCTACCTTGACCCGTTTTGACTCCTGTTCGTGATCCCCTCTCGGCAAAGTCTTCTGCTCGGTCCCCTGGACCAAGTCTTCGTGCTCGGCTTCACTTTCCAAGTCTTCATTGCCCGATCCCCAATTAGGACTTCATGCTCAACCCTATAGGTCATGACTTCTTGTATAGCTTATCTAGGACTTTCCTGTAATCTCCATAAATCTATTAGTATAACATACCAGCTTAACTTGAACCCTTTGCCTCTTATCAAAAAAAGGTTTGAACTGGTGCTTCTGGCTCCAACAATCTCTCCCTTTTTAATTATGGCAACCCAGTTCAATGTTAAGCTAAAATAAGTTTTAAAAGGGAAATAAAATTTCTTTTAAGCTCTCCCCCTTAACTAGTTATCTCCCCCTAGATCATCTAACAGCTGTGTTTATAGAGGAGATGATATTCAAAATAGACTTAGTCATATTCAAGTGTGAAAAAGTTTAGAGACTATGTTAACTTTTGAAAAGCTATAACTAATTAAAACTACTTGTTAGAACATTCATTTGAAAAAAACTGAGGCTTGGTATACATTCGACAATGGAATGGTAATGGTTTTGATTGAGGTTTTGGTTTAGTGATAACCTAGTGGAGCTGGGTTATAAATCAGGGGTATCATATCCATATTTTGATTCTGATTCCCGTATACCAAGCATCATAAATGGGAATGAAATAGATTTCATTCTCATTCCCGCCTTCTAAACCCGCTTATCAAGCACCCCCTGAGTGCTTTTCAAAAACTAAGTATAGAAGAGAGATTAATTTTTCAAAATGTCGAGTCATTTAAAAATAGGTTCTAAGCATTAAAAAAACTTGGTTTTTGAACGACCAAGTTAATTCTAAAATTTTCAAAAATACTAAGTATTTTGAACTCTTTTTCTTTTGAAAACATTTTGATTTTTTTCAACCATTTAGAACTTTTCTTTCCACTTTGAAAAAGCTAAACACTTTGAAAAACATTGAAAAACACTAAACATTTTGAAAACTTTTCTTCTGAAAACATTTTGAAAAAAAAAATTGTTTTAAACACTCTAACCACTTTGAACTCTTATCTTTCGCTCCCCCTTTGCCATATATCAAAATCATGTATATAATATAAGGGTAAAAATAGAAAAGACATGACTAAAGTATTCATAAAAAATTGCTAACTGTATTAGAGCGAGTAATTTTAAGGAATAAAAAAATATCTAAGTCTAGGCTAAGTCTAAGTTAAGTTTGGGCACCTTTATTTTGAGTCCAAGCATGAATAATAAAAAATTGAAAGTAATTTTAAATATTCAAAAATAATGTCAATTCCTTTTAGGCACCTGTCTAACTTTTTAACTACTTGTTGACTATAACAAATAACAGTTTTCACTTGGGTTAGTCAAGTCAAGTGTTTTTCATAAATCAACTCAGTTAGCTAAACTACTTGACTTGATTAATTTGAATTGTATTTATAACACCCTCAACTTATGTTGATGCACTGATTTTGAAGCATTTGAGTCTAGGGCAACAATCCTTAGCATCTCAACCCAGTCTTGGTTATCAATTAAGTTAGTCCTATTGTGCTTGTGAGATGCTGACTTCTAAATCTATAGGAGCATACACACTAAGGTTAAGCCTAAGCTAAGTCTATGTTGAAGAAAGACCCTAATTTTGATGGTATAGTTTTAAAGTCAAAGTAAAACTAAGTATCGAAAAAATACATTAAACTTTGAAAACAAGGTTTTGAAATTTGAGATAAAGTTTTTGAAACCATTTTTAAAATTAGAATCAAACTTAGACTATTAGAAGATAAATAAAAGTTTCGATGTTCAACTTTAAATCAAAATCAAATATTAGAAATCCTACTCTACTAAGCACATACCAAGCTTCCTTCTTAATGAACTGAACTTGGACTCGGGTAAGGGTTTAGTGAAAATGCCTGCTAGGTTAGATTTATATTCTATATATTGAAGGACAATTTCACCCCTAGTTACGTGGTCCCTAATAAAATGATGTTTCACTTCTATATGTTTAGGTCTAGAATGGTGGATTGAGTTTTTGGTAAGGTTTATAGAACTAATATTATCAATAAAGACCTTAGTTTGGGTGTAGTCTAGGTTAAAATCCTTAAGGGTATGCATCATCTATAAGAGTTGAGCTACACATTCCCCTAAGGCAACAAACTCTTCTTCAGTTGTAAATAAGACAACACAATATTACTTTCTACTGCACGAACTAACTAGACTCTGACCCAGCAATTGATAGCTCCCACTTGTACTTTTTCTATCTAGTTTACAACCTGCATAGTCTGAGTCAGAAAATCCTATTAATTCAAAGCTGGAAGTCCTAGGGTACCAAATACCTACATTTAGGGTGCCCTTAATATATCTAAGGATTCTTTTAACTGTAGTTAAGTGGGACTTCTTAGCATAGGTTTGGTACCTGGCACAAATACCTACTGCAAAAAGGATATCAGGTCTACTAGCAGTTAGGTAAAGTAAGCTTCCTATAGCACTTCTATAATACCTTAAGTCAACTGGCTTACCTCCACGGTCATTATCTATTTTAGTATTTGTGACCATAGGAGTACTTAAGTCATTTGAATTTTTTAATCAATTCTTTTGCATATTTTGATTGGTGAACATAGTTTTCATCCTTGGTTTGTTTAATTTGGAGTCCTAAAAAGAAGGTCAGTTCACCTACTAAACTCATTTCAAATTTACTTTCCATAATTTTAATAATTACTTTTAAGAAATTAGTATCAGTTGATCCAAAGATTATATCATCTACATAAAAGAGCTATAAAGATGTCTTTTTCTAAGATCTTAACAAATAGGGTTGAGTCAATTTGGCCTTGGTAAAAACCCTTAGAAATTAGGCAAGCTGATAGTCTTTCATACCAAGCCCTACGTGCTTGTTTTAAACCATAAAAGGCTTTTCTAAGTTTGAATACATGGTTAGGGTAGTGTATATCTTCAAAACCTAGGGGTTGTCCTACATGGACTTCCTCTTTTATAAATCCATTCAGGAAAGCAGACTTAACATCTATTTGATATAATTTGAATCCTCTATGGGTTGTAAAGGCTAGCAACATTCTAATTGACTCAAGTCTAGCTACAGGGGCATAAGTTTCATCATAATCTAACCCCTCAACTTGACTAAAACCTTTAGCCACTAAGCGGGCTTTGTTTCTCACTATTTCATCTTGGTCGTTCAACTTATTCCTAAACACCCACTTAGTGTCTATAATGGACTTTCCTTCAGGTTTAGGTACTAAGTCCCAGACTTGGTTTCTATCAAATTGGGCTAGTTCCTCCTGCATAGCAATGATCCAGTCTGGGTTAGGGAAGGCCTCTTCTATGGTCTTAGGTTCAATCTTTGAAATTAGTGCAACCTGACTTAGGTTTCTATAGGAGGACCTTGTTCTGTCCCCTAAGGTTGGATCACCCATAATTTGGTCAGTTGGGTGATTTAGTCTGGGTTTCTTAGGTCTCCTAGAACTTAGTTCAACATCAGGTCCGAGTTGGTAGGTTTTGGGTTGGTTCAGGGACCGGATCAGTAGGTAACATTAAATTTGGTTCAGGGACCGGTTCAGTAGTTAAGTCTAAGACTGGTTCAGAAATTGATTCAATTGGTGAGTTAGTAATTTGATCTGGTCTAGACTCATCATCTTTTGGATTAGTTAAGTTGGGTTGATTTGAGTTAGATTGATTAGTTGGGTTAGATTGGTTTTCTTCATTAAATATTATATTAGTAGTTTCTTCAATCTTAAGGGTTTGTTTGTTATAAACTCTATAGGCCCTACTTGAGGTTGTGTACTCTAAAAAAATACCAAGGGTAGACTTAGATTGAAATTTACCTAAGTAGTCTTTTGTATTTAAGATGTGGACTTTACAGCCAAAGACCCTTAGATAATGTTGGTTGGGTAGTTTATAATAATATATTTTATAGGGGGTCCTATTATGTCTTTTATTGATTATGATGCTATTTTAAATATAGCAGGCCGTGCTAACTGCTTCTGACCAAAAGTGGTTAGCCAAGTTATATTCATTAAGCATGGTCCTAGCTGCTTCTTAGAGGGTTCTGTTTCGTCTTTCAACTAGGTCATTTTATTTGGGGGGTCGTAGGGCAGGAAGATTCATGAAAATATCCATTTGTGTTGCAGAATTCAGTAAATTTTTAGTTTTCAAATTTGCCTCCATGATCACTTTGAAGTCTTTTAATTTTGGTATCTTTTTGATTTTTAAGGATTTTAGTTAAAGTTCTAAAGGATTCAAGACATTAATCTTTGGTCTTAAGAAATTGGACCCAAGTGAATTTATAATAATCATCAATTATAACTAAGTAGTACCGGTTTTCGCTGAGTGACTTGACTCCATGAGAATCAAATAGGTCCAGGTGTAGGAGTTCAAGTATAGATTGGGTCAGGTCAGGCTGGGTAAGTTTGTGGGTAGACATGGTTTGTTTACCCTGTTGACATGGACCACAAATTGAATTTTCAAGATTCCTAAGTTTGGGCATACCCTTAACTAGTCTTTTTTAACTGAGTCTGGAGATTAGCTTTAGGATGGCATGTCCTAATCTCCAATGCCAGAGTTTATTTTCTTCTACTTGAGTCAGATAATACTTAAGCGAGGTAGGAAAGTTTATAACATAGATGTTATTTTTCCTAAGTCCTTTTAGGGTAACCTCTGAGTCTTGTAAGTTCCTAATTAGGTATTTTTGGTTTGTAAAAGTGACTAAGTATCCAGTATCACAGAGCTGAGTAATACTGAGTAAATTAAATTTAAAACTATCAACCAAAAGGACCTTTTTTATAGTAAAGTCGGAGCTCAGTTCAATGTTACTTGAATTGATTACCTTAAGGGTGCGTTTGGTTCAAGTTATCATACATGACCTTGGTTATGTGATTACCTGGTAATCACATAACCAAGGTTATGGGGAATGAAACATAACCTAATGTTGTTTGGTTAAATTTAGATGATCAAAGAAAATCTTGTTTATTTGAAGGTAATAGTATATAATCTAATGTAATATTTTACCATATTGCCCATTAGTTTAAAATTAAGGATTATGATAATATATGTTTATTTATACTAAAAATTAAAAAGTAAGGTAATATTTTGTATTAAATTTATTTAGTTTATCCTAATTATAATTTATTTAATTTAATAAAATTTTAATTAAAATACTAAATTTTTTAAAAAAATTATTTATCGCCCGACTGCCACCGATCGTTCGTCGGTCGCCTGCTGGCCGGCGGCGGTCGCCGGTCGTCGGCTGGCCGGCGGCGGTCGCCGGTCGTCCGCCGGCGGCGGTCGCCGGTCGTCCGCCGGCGGCGGTCGCCGGTCGTCCGCCGGCGGCGGTCGCCGGTCGTCCGCTGCGGCGGTCGCCGGTCGCCGGCCGGCAGCGATCGCCGGTCGCCGGTCGGCGGCCGGCCGGCGGCGGTCGCCGGCGGTCGCCGGTCGCCGGCGGTCGCCGGTCGCCGGCCGGTCGGCGGTGGTCGCCGGTCGCCGGCCGGTCGGCGGCGGTCGCCGGTCGCCGGTCGCCGGCCGGTCGCCGGCGGTCGCCGGTCGCCGGCCGGTCGGCGGCGGTCGCCGGTCGCCGGTCAACGGTCGACGGCCGGTCGCCGGCCGGCGGCGGTCGTCGGTCGCCGGTCGCAGGCTGGCGGCGGTCGCCGGTCTCCGGTCGCCGGCCGGCGCCGGTCGCAGGCCTGCGGCGGTCACAGGCCCGCAGCGATCGCCGGTCGTAGGCCTGCGGCGGTCGCCGGTCGCCGGTCGCCGGCCGGCGGCGGTCGCCGGCCGGCGGCGGTCGCCGGTCGCCGGCCGGCGGCGGTCGCCGGCCGGCGGCGGTCGCCGGCCGGCGGCGGTCGCCGGCCGGCGGCGGTCGCCGGCCGGCGGCGGTCGCCGGTCGCCGGCCGGCGGCGGTCGCCGGTCGCCGGCCGGCGGCGGTCGCCGGTCGCCGGCCGGCGGCGGTCGCCGGTCGCCGGTCGCCGGGCGGCGGCGGTCGCCGGGCGGCGGCGGTCGCCGATCGCCGGGCGACGGCGGTCGCCGGTCGCCGGTCGGCGGCGGTCGCCGGTCGCCGGTTGCTGGCCGGCGGCGGTCGCCGGTCGCCGACCGGCGGCGGTCGCTGGTCGCCGGCCGGCGGCGGTCGCCGGTCGCCGGCCGGCGGTTGTCGCCGGCCGACGGCGGTCGACGGTCGCCGGCCGGCGGCGGTCGCCGGTCGGCAGAGGGGCGACGGTCGTCGGTCGGTGAGTCGCTAACGAGTTGTAATTTAGTTAATTATTAGGGATATTTTTATCTTAAAATGTAAATATTAAAGGATAATTTGGGAAAGAAAAGTTCCTTAACCCCGGAATCAAGAAAAACCTCCGTTTTCCTTGGTTATCCAATTTCGGGTTGCATGCCCCATTTGATGACGTTTTGCTGATGTGGCGGTAATACTGCATTACTTGGGAATTGATGATAATCTAAACCAAACAAGGTTATCAACGATAACCTTGGACAGATAACCAAGGTTATCACTGATCACCCTGAACCAAACGCACCCTAAGTATAGTGTTGTTGCTAAACGCCACTGTTTCTAGGTCCTTGTATTTTAGTTTGGTGAACTTTGACTCGTCTCCAATCATATGTCTGGAGCACCCACTATCCAACATCCACTGGTCCAAATCTTTATGTTCCTATACATAAAGTGGTTTAGTTTGAATCCAGTTTAGTAGAAGTACAAGACAAGTTGTTCAAGTTCACTTGCCTAATCTGTCTCACCTAATTTAAGTGATCAAGCATGTTAAACCAATGTTGATATTGTGAGACAGAGTTCAATCTAACCAGTTTGATCTGATTAGCTGGATTAATTTTTTTTAAAAGACTGAGAAAAATTTGAAAATGAATTTTTGACAAAAAAAGAATTTTTGAAAAAGATTAAGAAAAAAATTTGAAACTGAATTTTTCAAAGAGATAAAGATACATTTGAAAACGAATTTTTGTGAGGAGGAAAAATTAACAGAATTTGGGTTGATCTAATTTTATTCATCCTAACCATCTCACCCATTTCTAAGTGACAAAACAGGGGTCCTTATTTGTTTTATGAGATGCTTTCAATTTTATCTTGAAAATTATGTTAAATCTAAGATATGATTGAATCTTAAGTTAGATTTAGATTTTAGAATTATTAATTTAAAAATAAATTTCAATATTTGGCTTTCAAATTTTGGCGAGGCACAAGGGCCTTCTTTGGCCTTAGCCTTATTGGATCAACAACCCGTGTTGGTGCCGGATGCACCAGATCGAACCTGGTTTTGATAATGACAAAGGGTTCAAAGTTAAGTTTATGTTATGATCTAATGGATTTACCAAGTGTGCAGGAAAGTCCTAGTTCATCTAGGCACGAAGTCTTGACCTACAGGGTTGAGTAAGAAGTCCTGGTCTAGGACTAGACAAGAAGACCTGGCTGAGGGTTGGACACCGAAGTCCTGATTCGGATGATCGGGCAGAAGTCTTAGCTGAGCGAGGATTGCGGATAGAAGTAGAGGCGGGTCGAGGTATGGATGTCTCGAGATTTGGCAGTCTCGGAGGCCGAGCAAAAGTCCAACCAGAGGAGTCGATTGGCAAAAGGTAACTTCTCCTAAGAGGAGTAGTGAGGGCGCGTTCCCCGGAAGAGGGAACAGTAGGCGTTGGTTCGACCTAGGGTTTCATTTTGAAATCCAAAGTCAAAACCAAGATAACTTTGGTTGTTATTTATATATTTATTATCTATGTTATACTGTTCTTGGACTAACCCTGGTTGCAAGAGTGAACGATAGTAACTGCTGTATACCAGGCGCCTGATAGGTAATAGGCGCCTGTGTTGAGGCATTTCCAACGGGTGAGAGGCTGAGCTGGTAGGTTGCCACATTAGCATCATAGGCGCCCGTGAGCCATCAGACGCTTCAGAGGTCCCGGGCACCCAAGACTGAGAGATACAGTTTTGGCCGAGTCTGTAGATGAGGATGCACCCGATTCGCTACACGTGGCAGGCGCCCAAGAGCCAAGGGGCGCCCGAGAATAGCCTATATAAGGGGCTTCACCCCTTTGCTTTCCCCAACAATTCAGAACAGCTTTCTTGCGACTCAAGCACTCCAACGCTCTCCTAATTTCTTCCGTGCTCGAGTTTTCCGCGCCGCCAACGATCAAGATCGACGACACGCTGCCCGAGATGCTCCACAACCTTTTAGTGTCATCGGTATATTTTAATTTCGCTGTTTAATTCTGTACTCAAGCTCTATATTTGTAATTCTTATTCGAGTTATAGAATTGCCCAACGAAAATGGTCAAGGACCGTGGGCCTTGGAGTAGGAGTCGTAAAAGACTCCGAACCAAGTAAAAAGAAACTATGTTAGTATTGGTTATTCTTCTGCTGCGTTTTCTATTTTCCGAAAAATTTACAGTAATCGCTATTCACCCCCCCTATCGATTACAACGATCCCACAAGTGGTATCAGAGCGAGTTACTCAACCTTGGTGAAACCACCAACTGAGCAGGTTTTTCAGAATTTTTTTTCGTTCGTATTTTTCTTCATAAAATTCTTTCATTCTTCGAGGTTGGTGCAACACCACTCGATTTTTTTTCTTACATTCTTTTTATATCACACTACTAATCCAAGACAAAGTCTTGGAACAAGTTTTTTTTTTATTTTCAGGTATATTAAATGACCATGCAAGAAGGCTACAGCACCACACGTCCTCCTCTGTTCTCCGGAGAGGATTTCTCCTACTGGAAGAGCAGAATGGAGGTCCACCTGAAACTCAGGTGGAAATGTGGATCATAATCCAGTCTGGACTAGAGATCTCGAAGAACTCGCAAGGAGAGGTTCAAGGGTACTATGAGTGGGACACTTCACTCAAAAAGAAGATAGAAGTACTCCAAAGCTACTCAGACCCTCCAGTGTGGTTTGATGAAGGAGGAACTCAACCGCGTCGGCCCATTTAGTAGCGCTAAAGAACTATGAAACAAATTGATCGAGCTGCATGAAGGGACGTCAGACACAAGGATCAGTAAGTGAGATCTCCTTCTTAACAAGATGTATACAATCAAAATGCAAGACGGTGAAACAACTGCACAGCTCCACGCTAGGATCCAAGAACTGATGAACGGTCTACACATGATAGGTCATAAGGTATAAAACCGTGACCTCATCAGGTATACTCTAAACTCGTTCCCCAGAAACTCATTGTGGGCATCTATGGTAGATGCTTATAAGGTTTCAAGGAACTTATCCGATATTAAACTCGATGAACTTTTTCTGAGTTAGAACTCCATGAACAGACTAACGCTTCACAGATCGAGAAGGGTTTAGCTCTTTTTGCAGGAAAAGTCCCTACAAAGCAAAAGAAGAAGAAGATACAACTGATACCCGAGTCAGATTCCAACTCAGAATCTGATGACGACGGAATCGATCATCCGGAGCTGGTCCGGATGGCCCGGAGCTATTACAAAATGATCAAGGGCCAAAGAAAGAAGAAGAAGGCGAACCAGCAAAAGGATGATCCAGCTGAATCGACTACCACTCAAAAGGCGAAAAGTGAAGTAACCTGTTATGGGTGCAACAAGAAAGGTCACTACAAGTCGGAGCACCCCAACTTGAAGGAGAACAAGAAGAACTGGAGGAAGAAGGCTCTCAAAGCTATGTGGGATGAGTTGTCTTCAGAAGAAGAAGAAGTTCCACATGCCAACCTCCTCGAGCTGACAGCATCGGATAGTCTTGACACCGAATCAGAATCGGAACCAGAAGAATGCGTCATAACCGGAAAGCTCTCAATTTCAAAAGATGGACAAATAACGGTAAGAGGCTATCCCAAATCTCAGCTTTATGACTTAATCTCGTATTTGTCTCATAAGTTGGCCAAAGCCAAAGTTCTGGTCAAATCCCTCCGACAGGAAGTCAAAATCCTGAAAGAGGAAGTCAACTCTAGCTGCGTAATTGAACCAGTTCAAGAAGGAACCTCCACTCAAGTCCAAAAACTTGAGGAAGAGAATTCCTTCTTGAAATCTTAGGCAAAGGAACTTAGAGCTGCATTAGAATGATTTTCCTTGGGTTCCAAGAGTCTTGACATGATTCTTGGAAAACAAAAATCAGTTCTAAACCGATCCAGACTTGGTTATCGAACTAACTCACATTACAGATCGTATTATTCTATTTTGAACCCAAGTAAAACTCGAGTCCAAGCATGGGTCCCAAAATTATGCTTGACAAATCAAGCTGGACCAAACCAATATTGGATTCCCAAGGACAAGATTCACATCTTACCTAACCCATACCGAGGCTTTAGTCCAGGGGGAGCCAATATAAAAACCATTTTTATACTTAGGTAAATTAATTCTTTTCTTGTTGTTTAATGCTTGTTTATTTTCTTTTTGCAAGAATATTATGCTTAGACTTAGAAACGGTTAGATAAGGATCTGACTTAATTGAAACTTGCACAACCTAGTATTAGGGTGGGCGAGATGATAGTACGTTAGGGAAGCTTGTCTAAAAAGTCAGGTAGTCAGGTGGAACTAACCGAAGCTACCTCGCTAAATCCTCAAATAGTTAGACCAGGGTTTCTCAAAAGGTAATTTGAGAATAAAATTTCTTTAAAAGGTTTTGTCTAGGAAAGGGTTGATGATCCAATAAGGCTACGACCAAAGAAGACCTCTGTGCCTCGCCAAGACCTGGAAGCCAATTATCGAAATTTATTTTCAACTCACTAATTGTTAAACCTAAATCTAACACAAGTTTCAATCAAATCATAGTGTTAACATAAATCAAAGATAAAATTAATACATCTCACAAAATATATAAGGATACCTGTTTTGTCACATAGAAATGGGTGAGATGCTTAGGACCTAATAATTTAGTCCAACCCAACCAACTCAATTAATTCTACCTTTAATATACCTTCAATTAACTTAATTAAAAAAATCCAAATTAATTAGAATTTAATATTTTCAAAAATCCAATTTAATATTTTCAAAAATCCAATTTAATATTTTCAAAAATCCAATTTAATATTTTTAAAAATTCAATTTAATATTTTCAAAAATTCTATTTAATATTTTCAAAAATTTAACTTCATATGTTCAAAAATTCAATTTAATATTTCTGAAAATTCAACTTAATATTTTCAAAAATTCAATTTAATATTTTCAAAAATTTAACTTAATATTTTCAAAAATTCAATTCAATATTTTCAAAAATTTAACTTAATATTTTCAAAAATTCAATTCAATATTTTCAAAATTTAACTTAATATTTTCAAAATTTAACTTAAGGTTTTCAAAATCTAACTTAATTCAACTTAATGATTTTCAAATCCAAGTTTTCAAAATTTAACCTGATTTCAAAATCTAAATTAATCTTTCAATTTAATGAAACTATTTTTAATTAATACAACTTAACCATTTTCAAAATTTACATAAACTCATTCATTAGGCTTTGATTGAATTAAATTAACCCGGTCAAAGAAAGGTCAACCGGGCGCCCGAAACTTTAACCCCATCCAAGGCAGTCAAAGGTTGACATGCTGGTTTCAGGCGCCCGAGTAAACTCATGGGCGCCTAATCTCCTGGCACGGGCGCCTCATGACCCTCACGGGAACCCGAGAAGGTCTTTATAAGGCCTCGCCCATGGCACCCTCTCCACACCAAATCACAACTTCTTCCTCATTTCTAAGG
This sequence comes from Boesenbergia rotunda, assembly GCA_024364735.1. Classification (NCBI taxonomy): domain Eukaryota; kingdom Viridiplantae; phylum Streptophyta; class Magnoliopsida; order Zingiberales; family Zingiberaceae; genus Boesenbergia; species Boesenbergia rotunda. The sequence goes on along the minus strand of JAGFNQ010005398.1, from coordinate 358,963 downwards.
CCTTCCCAAGCATCCCAAGCCTTCCTCTCTTCTTCCTCTCCTACGATGCCTCTTCGGTATATTTTTTTTGAGACTTATTTTTTTAATTTATTATTATTAATCAATTCTTCTTGTTGATAATGATAATTAGCAAACATCGTGTTACCGAGACCGACCCCGGTACCGAACCTAGCCCTGACCTTATGTTTCCTACATTAGCCCTTTTTAATAAGTTTGCTACCGCAACATATAAACCCTTAAAAACCAGCTATCTGAGTAAGGGCTTCTTTACCCAATCTTGTCCCACAGCCATAGATGTTATTAGTTACTACCAGCTAGAGATTAGTATACTGCAATAGTTCCATAAACATGACTTTGTGTGCCGAGATTTATAACAACTTGGTCAAAGTCGATGACTTCTGCTATACTACTACTGTTCAGACCCTTCCACTTACCATTTCTCCTTCTTTATTTACTAGATTTCTTGGACTACGACCCTCTCAGTCCACCTTCTTTTGCTATCCTCCTATGGATCTTCCCTTTCCTGCTCCTTACTCCCACATTACCCTCGACATTCTCTACTCTTATTTTTTCAGAGGTGAGAGAGATCCGATGGTGCAGAATTTTCGATCCATCGATTGCGCATCCAGGACTATGCCTTTATCGAGTCCTGGTCCGCTGCATTCTTCCCCTGACTTCACGGGATGTAGCGGTTATGCGACCCTTTCACTCATTCTTACTTTACGTGATGATCCACCACCTGGACATAGACATCGATCTACATATGTTCCAGATGATCATCTTTGCCTCTAGCATCTCCACTCACTCTAGAGTGCGGCCACCCTACTGTCACATCCTGACCACACTCTTCCATCATTACGGTCATGATGTTTGTGTCAGAGAGATCATCACGATGACCAAGTTTGACGAAATAGGAAATAGAAACTTTTCCCTAGCCGCTGTAGATACCTTGGTCACCGGGGTCATATCGTAGAGACAACGAGGTGCTCCACCACAGGTTGACTCGGACAACGAGGTGGACTTTGATGTCGCAGATGTTGCTGCCGAGATCGAGGAGTAGCTGAGGGGGTCTCCGCCACCTCCTCCTTCGATGGACTACGGACCAACACCTTACACGGATAGAGCTGGAGGTTCATAGTCTTCGAGAGGAGATGGAGGCCCATCACGTCGAGCAGATGGATGCCCTACAGGCCCGACATGATGAGAGGCTCGCAACAGAACAAGTCTGACATGAGGAGATGATGCCCATGTTTCATTCATGGTATCTGATAAGTACCATTTTGTTGATTATTTTAATTGCTAAAATTCATGTTTGACCTATGTTTTACTTGCTTAATTGTGATTTTACCCTAGGTTTTAGGACTTCCTCTTATTTAGGACTTAATTGCAAATTTGCACATATTTGGATTATTTGGCCACTAAATTTTTGATATATTTTTGTAGGCATGAAAGGTTCATGGACCTAGGGCATACTGGGTCAAACTTGAGTCGAAAGAGGACCCAGATCGAGTTATCAAGTTTCGGATTAATCTGGGTCGTCCGATTCAAAAGCGGCTAGATCTGAGCCATCCGGGACCATCTGAAGCAATCCGAGCTAGGGTTAGGGTTGATCAAGCACTTTGATCATGATCTGAAGGTTTCATCCCAATCAGAGCTCATTCAACCGTTGGATCAAGCTCGGAGGACTCTAGATCATCCATTCAAAGATTAGGTTGATCTGGACCATCCGTTGCAAATCTGGAGGATCCGAGCTACCACAAGGCAAATCCCGACCCCAGATCATCATCATCAAAGTTTGGATTAAATCAGATCAAGATCAGCCGTTGGATTTTCTCAAATCAATCTGGGCCGTCCACTATTAAGTACTTAATCAAATTTTCCAAAGCTTTTCCCCTTGTCGCGTCTTCGCCAAGTATTCTCCGCAGCTACCTTCTTCGCGTGTTCTTCATCTTATTTCAAGTTTTCTTCAATCCATTGGCGCGACACTCGTTTTCCTTGCTTAGATCATGTGCTAGGTCATTGGGAAGACCATCAGTGAGAGTTTCTAGTTCGGAATTGCCCAAGAACGGAGCTGTTGAGAGGTTTCCGCAGCTCTGTCCATTTGTTACCTTCGGATCGGCTGTGCTCCAATTCCTTCCACCTGAGCTATTTAGAGGGGTTCCCTAGATTGCTTGGATCATCATCAACTCACCTTCGCACACAGACGCAGCTGAACTGAAGATTTCGAGTGGAAATTTCAGAATGAAGCAATCTGAGCTGTATTCAATCGCAGATGGAGTTTTCCCCATGATTTGCTGAGCTTATGGGTCCGAGGCTCTCCCTTGCGTGACGAACAAGGAGTACTGAGCTCGGGAAGGATCGAGGAGTAGTTTTTTAGTTAAATTTCTGTTTCTGCAGTAGTTGTAATTTCTGCACAACGTTCTGTTTCTGCAATTTCTTGTATCTGCTGTTTAAGATGGTTCTGAATTGTTTAGCTTAATTAGGTTTTGAATCGTCAAGTTAAATAGTTTAGTGAACTTGTTAGTGATCAATTGACTTTAATTTTAGTATATTTCTTTGTTAATTGCTTGCGTGCCAACTACATAGCTGCGTGCCACTTCTATTTCTGCAATCTCTATTCAGTTTAGAATTTTCAGTTTATTTCCAATTAGATTTGTGTTTAGTTCATTCCTGCAATTGAAGATAGCATTTAGTATGTTAGTGCATGAGATCTGAGTTTGTGCGCAATCTTTTTATTTCTGCATTTTTAGTTCATCTTGTTTGCAATCAATCTTAATTTCTGCAGCCTTGTTTGTAGCTCTCAGCTTTCGGTTCCAACTTCCAGTTTCTGCACATTCATTAGCTTTTGAAAACTGCACTTTAATTGGTTGCTTCACCTTAATTGATTCACATCAGCATATTCCCTCAGGTTATAGATCTACAAGTAGTTTCCTTTCGGCAAATAAGTGTTCTTCCTTTTCATATCAAGTTTGTATCAATTCTTCACCTTGTATCAAGAGAGAGTTGATATTAATTGGTACCAAGTTAGATGCAGTTTTTAGTGAGTTTTTGTGTCTGAAATTAGTTAGGTTTGCATTCATCCATTTCTGAATTTGTTTGCATTGGTTAGCTTCCAAAACTTGTAGCTAGTTGGTGTTAATGTTTGTTGCTTGTTAAATTTCCGAATTGCATAGTTAGCAATTGTTTTAAGCTTGATTTGCTTTCCAAAAATTCCATCACTGTCTCTATTTCTTTGCATCAGCATTTATTTTGCAATTTGAATTTAAATTTGCTTTTCCAATCTTAGTTAAGTTCTTGGGTTGATTCGGTTTCCATCACTTGCTATTGCTTGTTTAGTCATTAGTTTAGTTCCTTTATTTTATTGCTCTTTCATTTCTAATTGCAACAACCCCAGATTTATTTGAAACCCAAAAACATTAACGACACATAAATACAAGCTCGAATCACACAACGTCAACTAGTCCCGAGGAAAAATACGACCTGTGGCCCCTTTACTACGTTTTCATATTTTGATTGCAAAAAGGGTTTCCAGCATTTATTCATATTCTAAATTTGAGACCCACATTCGTGACAGTCTATTTTGGGTCCATCAAATTTTTGGCGCCGTTGCCGGGGAAGCAACTAGTTGATTTGTTTGATTTTTGCTTGTACACTTATTTCATATCTTTCTTGATTTATTTTTGTGCTTACTGCTATATCTGGTGATTAGATTTTATTTGTTTCATCTTTTTATCTACTTTTACTGCGATTTGTTTTGGTTTTATGACCAGGTCTACAGGTGGTGATTTTGAAGAATTTGACCCTGAGATTGAGAGGACTTTCAGAGCAAGGAGGAACCAAGGCATTCTTTCTGAGACTACAGATATTCCTCCTATTCAGACTATTCCCACTCACTCAGGCAGTATCATGGCAGACCACCAGAAGACTATGAAGGAACTCGCAGCACCAGATGCTTCATTTCAGTACTCCAGCATTGCTTATCCAGAGCTGGCTGGAGATTTTGAGCTCAGATCTGGACTCATCAATTTGCTGCCCAAGTTCCAGGGATTATCTGGAGAATATCCAAATAGACACCTGCACGAATTCTATGTTGTATGCTCTACTATGAAGCCTCAGGGCATTTTTGAAGAAGATATCAAGCTGAGAGCTTTTCCCTTTACACTGACAGGAGCAGCAAAAGATTGGTTTTACTATCTACCCACTGGGCACGTGTCTAGTTGGATCTCTATGAAGAAAGCATTTTTGGAAAAATATTTCCCAGCCTCCAGAACAGCAATAATTAGGAAAAGCATTTGTGGCATTCAGCAAGTGGTGGGGGAGACGCTCTATGACTACTGGGAGAGATTCAACAAACTTTGCTCCAGTTGCCCCCAGCATCAGATTAGTGAGCAGCTCCTCATCCAGTACTTTTATGAGGGACTATTACAGATGGATAGGATTATGATTGATGCTGCAGCTGGAGGGGCCTTAGTCAACAAAACACCACATCAAGCTAGGGAGCTCATTTCTAATATGGCTGAGAATTCACAACAGTTTGGGAGCAGAGCACTGACCACTAGAGGAGTTAATGAAGTCCAGATGGGTTCTAATGATCAGAAAGAGATAAAGAATTCATTGGCAGAGATCACATCACTTATTAAGCAATTGGGAGTTAATAATGCAAATCAAAATTCCAATAATTCGGTGCCTCCACAATCAAGCCAAGTGGTGAGAGTATGTGGCATTTGCTTTAGCCAAGAGCACAATTCAGATTCATGCCCCACCCTCCAACAAGATGAGTCGGTAGCAGCATTGGTTAGGGGGCAATTTCAACCTCGGAATAACCCCTATTCTTCCACTTATAACCCCGGTTGGAGGGATCATCCAAATCTGAGGTACGGGAATTCTTTCTACCAACAGAACCCCTCTCAACAGCAAGGTCAGCAGCCTCAACCATCTTTTCAGCAACCACAGCAATTTCAAGCTCAAAATCTGCAAAATCAGCCTCCAAATCAGCATTTCCAGCCAATAATTCAGAACTTTCAGCAGCCATTACAAGGAAATCAACAAGGTTTCCAAGGGAATTTGAATTATTCACAGCCATATCAACCCTCACAGCAGCAATTCCAACTTCCCAGCAAAATTTCCAGCCTTGGAATCAAAGTTTTCAGCCACACAATCAAGAATTTCAGCCCAATCAATTTCAATCTCCACAACAACCATTTCAACTGCAAAATCAGAATTTTCAAGGCTGTAATTCTCAGCAAATTCAACCCACATTCCAGCCTACTTATCAGCCAATTCAACAGAACTCCAATCAGCCCCAACAGCCTCAATTCCAACAATCACAGCAGGATGATATCATTGGAGCTTTACAAAATCTCGGAAGGCAAATGGGACAATTGGCTAATGATGTGAATCAAATTAAAGCTCAAAGATCAAGCCAACTACCTTCCCAAGCTGTTCCCAACCCAAAGGGAAATGTTAGCGCTATTTATTTGAGGAGTGGGAAGGTTGCATCAACTCAAAATGGTCCAAGAGCAGAATTTTCTGAAAACAGGGCAGCATCTTCATTTCCAGCCCAAAACAGCCCCAAAACCTCTTCAAATTCAGTTGATTCCACCCCTAGCCCATGCCCAACTCCCTCATCAAGAACCCTCGATTTTAGTGGAAGATGAAGCACAAATCAGTCCCGAAACAGATTTTACAGCAGCCATTCCAAGTGGGGCAGCAGCTCACAATCAGCCCTTCCATCTTCGGTTCAAGAGGAAGAATTTAGGGTGCCTTGCCTTTTCCACAGGGGAGAACTCCAACAAGAAGACAAGTGGAGGAGGAGAAAACCAAAGAGTACAATGAGCTGGTAACACTTTTTAGCAAAGTAGAAATTAATGTACCCTTGCTGACAATGATTAAACAGGTTCCTAAGTATGCAAAATTTCTGAAGGATCTTTGTGTTCACAAGAAGAAACTTAAGGAAAATGAATTGGTCAGCATTGGAAAAAATGTTTCATCATTCATCCATGCCATACCTCAGAAATGTGAAGACCCTGACATGTTTACTGTATCTTGTGAGATAGGGAGCACCACGCTACATGATGCCATGCTGGATTTAGGAGCTTCCATTAATGTCATGCCCAGGATGGTCTTCCAGATGCTTGGCATTGGCCCTCTACAGCCCACTGGAGTTGTGATTCAGCTAGCAAATAGAAGCCAGACCCGACCGGCAGGAGTTATTGAAGATGTTTTGGTTAAGGTGAAAGAGTTGATTTTCCCTGCAGACTTCTACATTCTACACATGGAAGGAAAGTATCTTGCACGTAGATCCCCACTTATCCTTGGAAGGCCTTTTCTGAAGACGGCCAGAACAAAGATTGATGTTTATGCTGGCACACTTTCGATGGAGGTGGGAGACACAGTAGTCCAGTTTAGCATTTTCGATGCCATGAAGGACCCTAGGGGAGATCACTCTATTCTGAGTATGGACACCACAGATGAGACTGTAGAGGCACAGTTAATTGCTGATGATGTTGCATTTGACATAGTGGGAGGAGCTTTGATTTCAGAGGAAGCTGAGGAGATAGATGGAAAAGCATGTCACAGCCTTGATTTCAAAACTGAAGCTTTACCGGATTTTTCTTGTTTTCTATTTTGTGATGATATTGCTATTGATAGTCCTAATCTTTTTAATAAGGTTGTTGTAGGTATTACTAAGGAGGCATGCACAGAAGAGGATTCTACAGGTGTAGGAGATTGCACAGAGCCCCAGGGACCACCACCATTTCCATAAAGTGTAGGGACTTGCATGATGGGAGCAAGTACCCAAGGATCACCTATTCCAGTTGAATGCCCACCAGAATTTGAGCCTAAGTTGGAGGTATTTCTTGTAGAACCAACAGACATTTTTCAGCATGATCAGGTAAGTATTTCTTCTTTTTCTTTAGAAAATTTCAGGAAGATGTCTAGAATTGCAGGTGAAGCATGTATTGATACATTTTTTGTGAGAAATAATGATGAAAATTCCATAGAGGCACCCAGGCTTGATTTTATTCGTTGTGACACATTTATTGATATACCTTATGTAGGAACTGAGTGTGAAAATTTTTTGGAGATGCCTGAAATTGATGTTATTTATTGTGATGAATCTCTTGCTATATATTATGCTGAATTTGAATGTGAAAAAATTATAGAGGTGCCTCAAATTGATTTCATGGGTTACAATGCATTGCTTGACACATTTTCAGTGGATATTAATTGTGAAAAATTCCTTGAGGTGTCGAAAATTGATTTTATTGGATGTGATGCATTTTTGGATACATTTTATACAAAGACTGATATTGTTTCATTTCTTTCTTACCTTGCAGGGTCCCAAAGACTTCTGGAGTGGGTGCTTCATCTGAACAAACTCAAACCTCCTGGAAGGTGTTCCAAAAAGAATAAAGAGGGAGTAGATTTTACTTTAATTCGAAAAACTCTACCTCTTAAATGGGTCTTGTATCTAAATAACCTTCGGCCACCTAAACAGATTGCTGTCAAGTCCAAGTGTGGGGGAGCGATGCACCGTAAAGTTAAACAAATGATAGAAGCTCTTTCGCACACCCAGACTCCTCCACTACCACGATGGAGGCTGTTTCTTGATAGACTCCGACCGCCAGAAATAAAAGGGAGTTTGTTCTTTCTTGCATTTTCCTTTATTGCATTTTTTACTTTTAAATAGAGTTCTTGCTAATAAATGCATGAGTAGAATAGAATGAATAAATAGACATTGTAAATACCATGTTATTTCTTTTTGTCACTTTTTCTTGCATGACTAGGAATAAATGTATCCCTTTAGGCTATCTTGATAACATTTTAGAGTCTTTTGAAAACAAATTAAATTTGGTTGTTAAAACTTAGGATTTGAGATCATGGATGAAATCTTGGATGCTTGAGTACTACTTGGCCATGAATTCTTGATTGAGGACTTGAGATGAATTATTTGTACCTAGTGAGGATTAGCCTTATTTTGTGACACATACATGTGATTGTACTCTAGAACTTGCTTAGGACCTTTCAAAATCATATTTCAATGATTGGATCACATCTATAGAGGCTAATCACTTTGTTTACCTTTCCATATCAATTTTGGCAAGAATCATGTTCATTCCATTTTTCTTTACTTATTTCTTACTCTTACCCTCACTTTTCTATGGACTTGTTGTTTGAAATGTTTCTTAATGCTACTTTGCCCGAGACGGACAAAGATTTAAGTGTGGGGGAGTGATTAGTGATTTGGAATCAAGTTTTATCAGGGATGCACTTCTTTTGATTTTTTTTTTTATCATGTGCCAAATTGAGTTGAGTTTGGTATCAAGATCAAGCAAGAAGAAGTAGTTAAGGAAGACAACAATTGAAGCATCTAGATTCTTGCTCATTATTTGAAGATCCAAGGAAAACAAATGGCATACAATGAAAAAAAAAATTCTGCAATGAAGAAAAGAAATGGCACGCAAATGAAGAATGTTGTATCAAACTTGCTATAGAGCACGTTTAGGCCATTATGCTAGAGGATGCATTGCAGCTGTGATAACTTGAAACCAATGCAGCAATTATGTGCCAAATTTAATTCAGTTGAAGAAGGAAGAAAAATCTGAGCCAAAGTGGAAAGGAATAAAAATGACACAAGGAAGCAAATTGCCAAGCTTATTAAGTGGGAGAAGATGTTTCGAAATCTGAATAATCTGGAAATACTGGAAGTGAAAAGCTGTGAGGTGCTGAAACAATTGAGGACTCTGTTTTGAATCTGTATCGAAAAAAAGAGGAATTTTGAGTTTGGTTTCACTTGAGGGCTCTAGATCTGGGAGAGGTTTGGAAGCTACTGGTTTTGAGGAATCAGATATGAATAAAAAGAAGCTGCAACTGAAAAATGGAAAGTAGCAGCTGAACAGAAAAAAAAACAGTTTGAAAAGAAAAAAATAAAGGAAACAAAGTTGGCACACAATGAGTTGTTGGCATCATGAAACCAGTGGAATTGAAGCTGACTAATCTGATCCAATGCAGAATGTTTGTGCAAACCAGAGAATTTTTGTGCAGCTGGACAGATCTGAAATCAAGAAAAAAAATGAATGAGAAAAGCTGTGCCAAGGTCTTAAATGGCACGTAATCAGGGAATTGCAGCTGTCAAGTGCTAAAATATGAATAGCAGCTGAAACAAGCTGAACTCCAGCTGAAAACAATTGGAATTGAAGCTGAATTGAAGCTGAGCAGAAGTTGAAAATGCAGGAAGATATGAAGCAATGGAAAAATCTGTGCCATTTAGAAGGGGAACAAAAGAAAAAAAATAAAGCTGTACCAAAGTCCACCTTGCTAGAAATCTGATGCTCTGCAGAAATCTGAAGCTGTTCGGCCACCCTGCTAGCTGTTATTTACTATAGAAATCGGGAACATCATGCTAAGTCTGAATTGAAGAGAAAAAAAAATGCAGGATTCAAGAAAAAAGAAAAAAAAAAGAGAAGAAACCAAGTGGCACACCATTGAGTTTCGGCATCATGAAATCAGTGGAGATATTCTCATCCGAATCAGAGCATTATTCCAATACATTCTGATTTTAGTGGAGAAAAGAAAGAAGAGAAAAAAAACAGAAAAGAAGAATGAAGGAAGCAAGTTGGCACGCAAGGTGGACAATTGGCACAAAGGAACTAATTGGGACTTTTCATCAAATTTTTGAAGGGCAAGGCAAAAGTTTACTCCATCACACTTTTGAATTCACTAGAGGGCTGTCAAGAGGGCAGAGTTCATTGGAAACATCCTTGAGCAACCAAGTCTCCCACTTCCTTAAATTGTCCATTTTCTTGGTTTTATTCCATTTCTTACAATTTTCCATGTTTTTCACTTGTTTTTGTAGATGTTGATCCTAATCATGAAAAATGGAGGAGAGTAGAGAATAAGCAAGCCTATGGTAGTGCAAGAAGCATGTGTGTTTGAGTGAGCTCCACTTCCATCATCAACTTAGAACTTAAGGAGAGAGCCACCAAAATTTTTCCTTGAAAAGGCTAGTGAGTTAAATTCATCTCAATGAATCATGATGGATGAAAAGGCTAAGTTGTTAATTTAAGGACGAGATACTAATCCATAGAGCTTAGATTTTTGAGAATTGACAACCTTAGGTAATTTCTTTTCATTTGCTTCTAATTATACTTAAGAAATCTAGGGGATACTTATTTAGTAGTTTCGCGAGACGCTCAAGCTTAAGTGTGGGGGAGTTGATAAGTACCATTTTGTTGATTATTTTAATTGCTAAAATCCATGTTTGACCCATGTTTTACTTGCTTAATTGTGAATTTACCCTAGGTTTTAGAACTTCCTCTTATTTTGGACTTAATTGTAAATTTGCACATATTTGGATTATTTGGCCACTAAATTTTTGATCTATTTTTGTAGGCATGAAAGGTTCAAGGACCTAGGGCATACTGGGTCAAACTTGAGTCGGAAGTGGACCCAGATCGAGTTATCAAGTTTCGGATTAATCCGGGCCGTCCGATTCAAAAGCGGCTGGATCTGAGCCATCCGGGACCATCTGAAGCAATCCGAGCTAGAGTTAGGGCTGATCAAGCACTCTGATCAAGATCTGAAGGTTTCATCCCAATCAGAGCTCATTCAACCGTTGGATCAAGCTCAGAGGGTTCTAGATCGTCCATTCAAAGATTAGGTTGATCTGGACCATCCATTGCAAATCTGGAGGATCCGAGCTACCACGAGGTAGATCCTGACCTTTGATCAACATCTGGAAAGTTTGGGTCAGATCGGAGGAAGATCAGCCATTGTATTCATCCAAATTAATCAGGGCCGTCCATTCCTATGTATTTAATCAAATTTTCCCACAGCGCACAGTGTCGCGTCTTCGCCGCAGCTCGTCGTCTTCGTTCTTCCTTCATTTTTTTTTCTTCAAGTTCTTCTTCAACCGAGGCGTGACCGCATGGATTCCAGACTTGGTTAGAGTTCTAGATCGTTGGAAGGTTGTCTCCGTGAGAAATTCAGCTCAAATTCAGCATTAAACAGAGCAACGTGAGGGTTTCACTAGCTCTGCCAATCGCTCGATCGAATCATCTGGTTAGCCACTTTTCATCCATCTGAGCAGTTCAGAGGGGTTCCCTGGAGTGCTCTGATCATCCACAAATCACCATCGCAATCCCACAAAGCCAGATTGAAGAGATCGGGTGGGTTTTCAACCAGCAGCAGAGATTGACTGTGAATCGATCGGGGAGACAGTTTTTCCAGCAATCTGTGGAGCTTAGGGGTTCGAGGCTCACCCTTGTGTGACAGCAAGGAGTTCTCGAGTCAAGGAAGGGATCTAGGCTTCGTTTACTTGGTTAATTTTCATTGTGTTTTGCTGTAATTCCAGTTATGCACAGGAATTCTATTTCTGAAATTTCTGGATTAGCTACTTAGTTTCGTTTCTGAACTGCTTTGCCGTAATTGAGCTCTAATTCTTCAAGTTAAATAGTTAGGGAGTGTGTTTAGTGAACAAGCAATTTAGTTTCACTTAGTTTTATAGATCGGCATTTGCGTATCAGTTTTTGCCTTTACGTATCAAGTTGTTTCTGCGTGCCAGTTTATTTCTGAGATTGCAGCTCCTTCGAATTTAGTTTCTGTCCAGAATTGATGATCTGAATTAGAGATAACAATTGGTTTGTTGATGTAATTGATCTAAGTTTGTTTCGCATTTAGAATTTTTCTGCACTTCTTGCTCAGTTTGCTTGTGTTCCATTTTTTCATTTCTACCATTTAATTTTTGCGTTAGACATTTCTGAATTTCTGCCCTTGTTCTGAATTTTTGCTTCCAAATCTGAACTCCTTCACTCATTCGTGTATATGCTTAACTAGTGGCTTGTCTTCTAAGTGAATTGGTCATTTAAACTTCAGAGTTGGCAGTTCACATTTCCTACGTCAGTAGCAAATTTCAGCCCACCAGCAGTGCTCTTTTGCGTGCCAAGTGCTGAAATTCTGCACTTTGTATCAAGTGCAGATTAGGCAGTGCTTGGTGCCAAGTTTAAGGTAGTTTTTAGTGAGCTATTGTGTTTGAAATTGGTTAGAGTTGCATTCGGACATTTCTGGGCTTCCTTACAATTGTTTGCTTCAAGATTTTGTAGCTAGCTTGATTTGTGCCAAGTTTGCTTGCTGCTGAAAATTCCTGCCCTGTTTTTATTCATTCTTCTAGCAACTTGTTTTGCAATTTGGTATCAAATTTGTGTCCAAACTTTAGTTAAATTCTCTAGCTTGATTCAGTTTCCATTGGTTGAGTTATTACTTGCCATCATATTGTTTGCTTCATTAGTTTGGTTTCCTTCATTTTCATTGCCATTTCATTTCTGAATTGAAAACAAAACCCAGATTTTATTTGAAATCCAAAAACATAAACGACACATAAATACAAGCTCGAATCACACGACATCAACTAGTCCCGAGGAAAAATACGACCTGTGGCCCCTTTACTACGTTTTTATATTTTTGATTGCAAAAAGAGTTTTCAGCTTTATAAATATCAAAATTTGAGACCCACATTCGTGATATTCTATTTTGGGTCCATCAGTTATCCCAAAACAATAAAGGTATGATTGAATTTTGAAAGCATACGAAACCATATGACAAATGTAAAGCATGACAAAACAATCATATATATCATATGAACATGGAGTATGAATAAACATAACAATGCATAATCTAGCAAGGCATACATGAAGATATCTATCATATGATCAGACATATGAACTAACAGTAAGCATAATATGGCAAGGCATACAAGAAGATAGTCATAAAGTCAGATGGATAACACAACATCAAAGTCAAGTCGAATACAACACAAAGCCATAATAGTCAGAGCATAGGCATACAACCATAAAGTCAGAGCAATCAAATAGTCAAATGCAAGTCACAGGCAGAGACAGAGTACATCCATAATCAATCGTCGGCCGGGGGGTCAGCCTGCATAGGGTCATCAATCGTGTCATCATCATGTACGAAGGACCCCGGGGCAGTCTTGCTGGAGGGTGCAACTCCAGTAGATGAAGGCTGGTATGGATGACCAGCTGCCCAACTGCGCCACTCCTCATGCCATGTCTCCTGCCTGGAGCGGACCCCAGAGACGTCAGACTTGATCGCCAGCAGTCTGCGGTCGAAAACTTGAAACCCAGACCGGACCTCCTCTCGCAAGAGCTCTCTCAAATGAAGATCATGCTGGATGGTCTGATCAAGCTCTGAAATCTGCCAGCGCAGGTTTGAATCTGGCTCATAGTCGTAGTCAGCAGCAACGGCGGGTGGCTCCTGATGTGCAGCCGGAGCTGCGGGTACCTGTACGTGTGCGCCTCGAGGAAGCTCGCCAAGACCTCACCTGTCCTTCCAGATAAGACTCTGATCGTCCGGCCCAACAACAATACCAGATTTGGCAAACACGCGTTTGCCCAAACGATAATCCTGTCTAACCATGGGCACTGTCCTGCCCTTGGTTACATCAATACCAACTGACATAAGCCAGTCAGTAATGACGTGATCGAATGACATATACATAGTGTGACGACTGGGCTTGCGATAGGAGATGATCGACTGAAAAATACTCTCCATAATGTCAAAGTCCATGTGACGGTGCATGCCATAAAGCATCAGACAATGATATAGTCGAATCCCAGTCAGGGGTTTGGAGGTTATGGGCAGGATGCAGTTCGTGATTATCTTAAAAAGAACATAATCAGTAGGAGAAAGTCGGAGGGCCACAAAGGTCGGAAAGTCAGGCCTCAACTCATCAAGGCCAGCTGGTCGAGGGTGTCCGAAGAAGTGCTCATATATGGAGTCGGGGGTGACGTCCCCGAATGGAGCCAATAAAGGGTCGGAAAGCTCTGGGTAGATAGAATAAAAATTAGGTGATCGTCGACCGCCCAGATACTCCACCAAGACATCATTGGAGAAGTCAAGATTCCTCTTGGCTACTCGAGTAGTGAAATCAAAGCCACCTTGAGTTCCTTGTTGTAGATTATTGTAGAATTCAGAAACAAGGTCATAGTTGATTGTTCGTTCGAGGGAGAGAAAGAAATCAAGGTTATAAAAATCAATCACCTCTATGATAGAGGGACAATGCTCAATCAAGAAAGGTCGATCAATAGACCGACACGAAAGTAGTTTGAAAGTTCTGGATTGAAAGGTCTGCTCAAAGCCCGCATTCGGGAACTGAGAACTAGACGAAGGCTGAAGCCTTCGTGAGGGCGCGGAAGAAGAAGGGCTTTTACCCTTCGCCACCCCCTCAGCGGGTTCTTTTCCCTTTGAAGATTTCCTAAAGTTGGAATAATTGGTCATGACACAGATTTGAAATGAGTTGGTTTGATCAGTAGGGTTAAAGATCATGGGAAGGTCACGACACCAAATTGAATGGATCAAATCATGATACAGGAAAAGGAATTTGAAGTTTAGGACATTGATCATAATAGAAAATAATCAAATGAAGTTAGGTTTAATCAATGAGATCCATGTCATGGTAATGAAAGGTCACGACAAGAGTAGAGTCACAACACAAAAAGAAACCACAAGAAAAAAAACATGGTTAGCCTAAACATCACAAATCTTAAGAAGTAAGCAGTAAGCAAAGATTGGAAACTAAATGCTTACTTAGGTGCCATGGTGAGATTTGCTGAAACCTTGCGCATGAGAGGAAAAGAGCAGAAGCTTGACAGGAAGAAAGACTCACACGCCAAGGAGAATCGGAACTCTCGCGCAGGAAGAAGAACATACACGCACAGGGAGAAAGATCGCTAGCAGCTACGCACAGAAGAACTCACGCACAGGAAGAGAGATTGCAGAGGGGTATCGCAATTCGGCTAGATCGGTCAGTTGGACCGATCAGACATGCTCCTGATCGGTCCGGTGACCGATCAGGTATCAGGATTATTTCTGATACGATCTAAAATTTCAATTTCAGACTCCCTATCGATTTCTGATAAGATCTGATGAAAATTATCAATCTTGGAAGTGATCCCTTGACTATAATTGATCCTTTAAGAAGGATCAAAGGTCCTTATGGGTCTAACAAATCAATTTGCTCCACCCAAGTGGAGGCAAACTCAATCACAAACATCCAATCAATTGTCACCCAAGTTTGTATCAATATAAAGACTCCAATCAATTTCCTTGATTGGAATGTCCAAGTATGATCATGGAGCCAAGTACACATATGTTATGCATTGGTTTTCCCCATACTTGGTCAACTTAGTGATTATTATCTCGTCAACCTAATTTCTCAAGGGATGCATTAACATTTTGAGTAATTAGGTTGATCCTAGCATCTCACCCCATTTCTAGCAAACAAAAACATTTTGCTAAACCTTATAGTTTATGTGAGATGTCCCCATGTTACCCAATTGTTCCCAACAATTTGAATTGATCATGAAGGGTTTTGAATGCTTGTTAATCCTATGAAGCACGACACATTCCCAATTCCCTTCTTAAGAAACTAAATTTATTCTCGGGGAGTGGTTTAGTGAAAATGTCCGCTAGATTCGATTTGGACTCTACATGTGAGAGTACAATGTCTCCTCTAGCAACATGATCTCTAATGAAGTGATGACGCACTTCAATATGCTTGGTCCTAGAATCATGGACTGGATTCTTTGTTAGGTTAATTGTGTTAATGTTGTCACACAACACTTGCACACCTTTGTAGCTTAACCCATAGTCCTCTAGTGTATGAATCATCCACAACAATTGCGATACACTCTCTCCCATGGCAATATATTCAGCTTCGGTCGTGGACAGAGCAACACAATGTTGCTTTCGACTTGACCAATTAACTAGAGATGAACCTAAGAATTGGCAGCCCCCACTTGTGCTATTCCGATCCAACTTGCACCCAATATAGTCGGAATCGGTATATAGCCAATTAGGTCAAACGACATGGTACGGGGTACCATAGACCAACTCCAATTGTGCCTTAAGGTATCTCAAAATTCGTTTAACAGCAATTAAATGAGATTCCTTGGCACAAACTTGATACCTAGCGCACATACCCACAGCAAAAAGTATATCAGGTCGACTAGCTGTGAGGTATAGCAAACTACCTATCATGCTCCGATATTGAGTTAGGTCAATAGGTTTACCACTCTCATCATTGTCTAATCGTGTGTTTGTAGCCATGGGAGTGGTAACTTCCTTTGAATCACTCGTGTTAAATTTATGGAGCATCTCTTGAGTGTACTTCGATTGGTGCACATGGATTCCATCACGAGTTTGCTTGATTTCAAGTCCAAGGAAGAAAGTCAACTCTCCCACTAGACTCATTTCAAATTCACTCTCCATGTGTCCAATAAATTCATTTAAATAGCCCTTGTTGTTTGAGCCACAAATTATGCCATCGACATTACTTGGGCCATAAATATATCATCACCATCTCTCCTTAGAAATAGTGTAGGGTCTATTTGTCCTCTCACAAAACCTTTTTCAATGAGAAATGTCGACAACCGCTCATACCAAGCTCGTGGTGCTTATTTAAGGCCGTAGAGCGCCTTCTTGAGCTTGAACACGTGGTTTGGGAATTCGGTACTCTCAAACCCCGGAGGTTGTTCGACATAGACATCTTCTCTTATTAAACCATTTAGAAAGGCCGATTTGACATCCATTTGATAAAGTTTGAAACCACGATGTGCTGCAAATGCAAGCATCAATCGGATGGACTCTAATCGTGCCACGGGAGCATAGGTCTCATCGTAATCAAGACCTTCAACTTGACTGTAGCCCTTGGCTACTAAGCGTGCTTTGTTTCTTATGATTTCTCCCTTATGGTTCAATTTATTTTTGAAGACCCATTTGGTTCCAATAATGGTGGTCTTCTTAGGTCTAGGGACTAAGTCCCAAACTTGACTTCTTTCGAATTGACCTAGTTGATCTTGCATGGCAATGATCCAATCGGGATCATTTAATGCTTCGTCAATTTTTCTAGGTTCAATTTCGGAAATTAGGGCAACTTCATTAGCCTCATTCCTAAAGAATGATCTAGTCCTAACCCCATGATGGATGTCTCCAACAATTTAGTCTTGGGGATGACTAGAGGCTAACCTAGTTGTCCTTGGTGTAGGTGGTGCTTCTTGAATGGTGTCACTAGACACAAGCTCAGCGTCAGGATCCGGCTGATCTATGGGTTGTCTAGGCTCACCGTCATCAGACTCATCACCACCATCTATAACACTTGGACTTCCATCCAAACTCAGTTTCCTAAGTTCGAATTGAACTCCTTCGACATCTTCTGATTGATCATTTACTTTTGGAATTTCCTCAAAAATAACATCAGAAGACTATTCAACCAATCTAGATTTCTTGTTGTAGATTCTGTAAGCTTTGTTGACTAGGGAGTACCCGACTAGTATCCCTTCATCAGCTTTTGCTGTGAACTTTCCAAGATGGTCCTTGATGTTTAGAATGTACACCTTACAACCAAACACCCTAAGATGTTTAATCGTAGGTGGTTTTCCAAACCAAAGTTCATGAGGAGTCTTTCCTAGAAATCTGTGAATGAGGACTCGGTTTTGCACGTAGCAAGCTGTGTTTACAGCTTCGGCCCACAAGTACCCCGGTAATGAGTACTCATTGAGCATGCTTCGAGCAGCCTCTTGTAGGACTCGGTTCTTCCTCTCTACAATACCATTTTGTTGTGGTGTTCTAGGAGTGGAGAACTCATGCCTATACCTTCTATCTTGACAAAACTCTAAAAATCTTTGATTTTGAAATTCACCTCCATGATCACTCCTAATTATTTTAATTGTTGATGATTTTTCATTTTCAACCCTTCTACAAAAGGAAATAAAAACATCTAAGGTTTGGTCCTTATATTTTAGAAAATAGGTCCATGTATATCTAGTAAAATCATCAATGATAACAAAACAATATCTACTACCATTCAAGGATATGATTGTACTACAATCAAACAAGTTCATGTGAAGTAAATCCAATGCGGTAGAAGTACTTACAGTGCTTTTACCTTTATGTGTAAATTTTATTTGCTTACCCATTTGACATGCATCACAAAGTTTGTCCTTTTCATACTTGATGCTTGGTAAGCCACGAACTAGTCCCTTGTTGGCCAATTTCCGGATATTCTTCATGTTCACGTGTGCTAGTCTTCGGTGCCAAAGGTTAGACTCATCTTCTCTTGACATGAAACACTTAACAAAAATATTAGTAGCACTTTTAAATGAAACTTGATAAATATTATCTACTCTTGTGCCTACTAGTACCGTGTCAAAGGTGTCATGTTGTCTAACTAGACATTGACTTGATTGGAAATCAATTGTGTAACCCGCATCACATAATTGACTGACACTTAGGAGATTAAATGTCATCCCCTTGACTAGAAGGTCATTTTTAATCCTAAGACATTCGGATATTTGAATGTCTCCTATTCTTATAACCTTAAGACTACCATTGTTACCAAAGGAAACATTACCTCTACTTTTTCTTTGAAATGTAGTGAATAAGGATCTATCACCGGTCATGTGTTTAGAGCACCCGTTATCAATGAACCAAGTTGATAGATGCTCCCCCTCAATCATAACCTACACAATTCGAAAAATAGAAGATTTAGGTACCCAAATTTTGGGACCTAAAGCACCTACTAAGCAAGATTTAGGCACTCATGCCTTGACTACTTTCCTTTGAACCCTAGGAGTCTTAAATTGTCTAACATCAGTCCTAGACATTAAGGACACAAATGATGGTTCTTTGGGTCGGTAACCAATACCGTCCCTATTGTATACAACCCTTTGTGCATTCAAAATCATATCTAAGGTCTTTGAGATTGTTGAGAATTTCTCAAGAACACTCTTGAGTCTCTCAACTTCACTCTTCAATGATTTGTTCTCATCTTCTAGCATTTCTACATGTAAATCATCAACATCCTCATCCTTAGAGGATTTCAACTATTCAACTTTAATTTTCAATGACTTAACCTTATTTTTTGACTTTTTCAACAAATTGGTTAAACATGCAATAATTCTATAACATTTGTCTAATTCGGGAGTGATTACCTCTTCATCATCCAAAGATGATGAAGCCGCGTTTGAGGAGTCGATGGATTCATCACTGTTCTCTTCTCCTTCAATTGCCATGAGTGCCACATGACGTGTACTCTTCTCATCCTTCTCCTATTCGGATGAACTTGAGGAGGATTCATCCCATATGGCCTTCAAGGACTTCTTCTTCTTCTTTGATTTCTCCTCCTTCTTCTTTAGCTTTGGGCAGTCCTTCTTGAAGTGCCCTTTCTTGCTACACTCATAACAAGTAATGTTAGATTTATCAATCTTAACTTCACTAAGATTACCTTTACCCTTGAAGCGCCGGCTCTTCCTCATCATCCTTCTTACAAAATTTGCCATCTCGGATGAAGAAGACCCACTGCCATCCTCCTCGGATTCGGACTCGGACTCGGATGAGGATGAAGATGAAGAGACTTCCTTCTCCTTCTTCTCCTTCTTCTTCTTGGTCTTTTCACCTACTACAAGGGCAATCCTCTTCTCCTTGGGGCCTTTGTTAGCCATCTCATGTAGCTCCATTTCACAAAATAAGTCATCAAGTTTTACAATTGATAAATCCTTAGATACCTTGTAGGCATCCACCATGGATGACCACAAGGCATTCCTTGGAAAAGCTTTTAGCACATACCTTACAAGGTCGCGGTTCTCGACCTTTTCATCAATGGAATGAAGACCGTTGAGGACTTCTTTGAACCTACTATGAAGTTCACTCACCGTTTCACTCTCCTTCATGGAGAGGTTTTGTAATTGGTTGAGGAACAAGTCCCTCTTGGCGATTCTCGAGTCTCGGGTGCCCTCATAGAGTTCGATGAGTTTATTCCACAAATCCTTTGCACTTGTAAAGGGACCAACCTTGATTAGTTGGTCTTTGTTCATTCCATATTGCAAAGTCACCACCGCCTTCGCATCGGCTTCACTTTTCCGGGTTTGCTCAGCCGACCAACGCCAAGATTCCAATTCCTTTCCTTCATCATCCTTTGGAGGGGAAAAACCCTCCTTCACAGCGAACCATGTGTTGATGTCCATCTTGAGATAGTACTCCATCTTCGACCTCCAATATTAAAAATCTGATCCGTCGAAGAAAGGAGGTCGGGTGGTGCTAAATCCTTCTCTCAAGGCCGTTGTTGATAGCTCTCGGTTGTTAATCCGCTTGAACAGAGCCCCAAGCTCTGATACCACTTGTTGGTGCTTGGATGGCTAGAGAGGGGGGGGGGGTGAATGTAGCCAGACACTTAAAACTTAGCAGTTTTTGAGATTTCTTGAGCACTTAGAACCGCAAGAACACAAGCGAACTCCTCACCGAGCTCCACTCAGCATAGATCTCACGCAAGAACTCCCTTCTTCGTGTCTTCTTGCTGATGAACTCGCCAAGCTCCTTGTTTCTTCCATGTCCTCAAGTATCAGCTCAAGATTCACAGTTGCTTGCTCAAGAGATGGATCAATGTTGTTGCAAGATCACAAAAGTTGTAGCAAAAGCAGAGTATTCTCTTCTCCACTTCTCAGTACCTTTAAACATCTGGCTTCTCCAGCTCACATTGCCAGCCACTAGATGCTCTACTACAGCTTACCAGCTGCTCAGCTGCAACTGCCCACCCACCACTGAGCTCTCCTGGACTCCCTGAGCTTCCCTCAGCCAAGCCCCAGTCATCAGCGCCAGCATCCGTTGCAACTGAGATGGAAAACGAACAAACCTGCTCCAAGGAAAGACTCCCATTGACCCTCCTTGAGTGTTTGAATTCATCCCTGTCATCTGCACACTAAATCAGATCATTGGCACAGCAAATCAAGCAGAGGATCACATATCAGAAGACTATAAACAAGTATCGGTAGCGTATCATTAGTAATCAGAACACGATCAGAGCTTTGACAGCGCTTTTGAATTAAAGCTATCAGCTACTGATTGGTCACCGAACCGATCAGAGGGACTCCTGATCGGTCACCAGACCGATCAGGATGGGTTCAGACCAATCAGGCTCCATCCTGATCGGTCCCCAACGCGTAATCAGAAATCGTGACTTCTTCGGGATCGATCACCAGACCGATTCCAAGTCGTGGATCGGTCAACAGACCGGTCCACCCCTTTGCAGGGTGTTTTCCCAGTTTCACAGTCCAACCCTCCTGATTGGTCCCCAGACCGATCAGGGTGTGGCCTGATCAGACTGGTGACCGATCAGGCCACCCTCCGACCGATCAGGCTCTATCCTGATCGGTTATAAGGAGGAGTCCGCGACACTTGATCGTTCACCAGAACGATCTGAATAGTATCCCAGATCGGCGACCAGACCGATCAGGAGCCAATCAGTAGAGTTCCCAAACTCACTGTATGCTCCCTGATCGGTCACCAGACCGATCAGTAGGTTTGCCAAAGTCACCGTATGTTCCCTGATCGATCACCAGACCGATCAAACATCGCTGGATCGGTCACCAGACCGATCCACGAGGGAACTCCGTGCCAACTTCCCTGATAGGTCACCAGACCGATCTAGGCAAGGCCAAACCCACTCTAAGTCAAGAGAACTGGCTCCCAACCTCCCCTGACTCGTGCTCAGTCCCTCGGACCAAGACTCCATGCCCAGTCTCACTCACCGGGACTTCAACCTAGCCCTCCAAGCTAGGACCTGACCCTCCAAGCCAGGGTTTTATCCAACCTAGCCCTCCAAGCTAGGACCTGACCCTCCAAGCCAGGATTTTATCCAACCTAACCCTCCAAGCTAGGACCTGACCCTCCAAGCCAGGGTTTCATCCACCTAGCCCTCCAGGCTAGGACATGACCCTCTAAGCCAGGATTTCATCCAACCTAGCCCTCCAGGCTAGGACCTGACCCTCCAAGCCAGGGTTTCATCCACCTAGCCCTCTAGGCTAGGACCTGACCCTCCTGTTAGGATCGTTCCGTATGCTAGAGGGGGGTGAATAGCGATTTTCAAAACCCCCTTGTTCCTGCGTTGTTAGTAGCATAGCGGAATATACAAAAACAAACAAAAACAACGCTAACAACCTGATTTAGTTGGTATCCACCCCGGTCGGGTGACTAATCCAATAATCCTTCGGCGGATCAAACCCCGGATAACCTCCGGCTATCACGTGTCGCTCCTTGTGGGTGGAGAAACCTCACCACAACACTAAACAAAGCTCTGGACACGAAGACTACTAACTTGCCCTTAACCAAGACAAGTTTCGTCAAGAAACTCAGCCACCACGAAGTCCTCTTTAAATAGGACTCGGGGCTGATTTCTCACTACCAATCGACTGCCCCAAGGGCAGTCGACTGGTGCCAGCCAAATTCGACCATTGACACTCCCAACGTTCGAATTTGCCAGCTCACCAGCCACCTACCAGTCGACTGCCCCCAGGGCAGTCGACTGGTCCCAGGCTTAGACCTTTCTGTGAGTTCCATCAGTCGACTGCCCCCAGGCCAGTCGACTGGTCTACTCACCCACCTAAGGTTACCCTTCCTGAGTACATTCCACTCCGCACTCAAACCCTAGGATTTCCCGAGTACAATCACACAGCACTCGTACCCTCACGACTCGACTGACTCCTCTTCAGCAGCCTCGACTGTTGCCTTCGCGCCCTCTTCATCTTCGGCTCCCGTCCCTCGGATGCACGCAAGCCTCCAGCTTGCCTCCATGCCATCCTTCACGCATGCCTCGAAGTCCGCGCCCATCAGCTCATCGTCCCTGCTGTCCAAAGTCCCTCGGATGCGCACGCAAGCCTCCAGCTTGCCTCCATGCCATCCTTCACCGTACCGAGGTTGTCCAGTCAAGTCCATATGCGTAACCTGTACAACCTGCATACTCAACATACGCATATCAAATACAAGTGTAAACCTAACTTAATCCCTTTGCCCAAACATCAAAACTCATAGTCACTCCGGACCATCTTAGGGCCGATTGCTCCAACAATCTCCCCCTTTTTGATGTTTGGCAATCCGTTTAAGTTAGGAAAGCAAGATAGTATTAAATAGCAAAAACAATGCTAAATGAATGCATATGCAATGCATAACTGGATCCTATCCCAAGGCATCCCATACCTAACCCTCCAAGTTAGGAATTTTCCAACACCTAGCCCTCCGAGCTAGGACTTTTACCACCTAACCCTCCAAGTTAGGATTTTCCAACACCTAGCCCTCCAAGCTAGGACTTTTACCACCTAACCCTCCAAGTTAGGATTTTCCAACACCTAGCCCTCCAAGCTAGGACTTTTCCCACCTAACCCTCCAAGTTAGGATTTTCTACCAAACCAAGCTTTTTAAAGCTTCTCCAAAGCTCCCCCTCCATTGGACTTACAAAGGCTTTTTAAGAACCTCTCCAAGGTTCCCCTTACGCCAAGAATGGAGCAACCATGCTCCCCCTTAATCTCAACTCCCCCTAAACCTAGGGTTTCTTGCAAAGGAGTGTTTGGTTTCCCAACTTAAATATAACACTTCTCCCCCTTTGCCTAACATCAAAAAGAACCCAACAATATCCCAATTATCGGTTCTTTTAATCCCCAATGACCATAAACAATGTGTACTAGCCCCCCATACACTTGTTTTGCATCATTTGGACCCCAAACCAGCTGATGATACAAAAATGGCAGTCGACTGATACTCTGAAAGTCTGAAATTTCAGCATTTCTGACGAAATTCAGAAATGCGCCAAAAATTCCACAAATCTCCAAAAATTCCCAAATTTTGTGGAGAGGTTTGTGGTACCCATATCTACTTGGGAAAAATACATTCCAAAATGTATCTATCATCATTCCCAAGTTTGACACAAAACCCAAAACTAGCTAAAAAGTTCAATAGAACATTGACCTAAAGTCCTAGTTTTTGTTTCCTCTTGATGTCTCTGCCCATGCCAACCCACAATACATCCCTAGCATTGATTTACATGGCATTTATACATCAAAAACTAATTTTCATGCAATATAACCCCAATGTCATATTTCATGCATGAAACTCAAAAACACCGTGCCAAAACCCAAGAATTGAGACTCAAGTCCGTCTCCAATTCTTTTGGCACACTCCATGGTCCATCTAGACCTCTAGGAGCAACTCTCCCAAGGTCCATTCAACATATATCCCAAAGGCTTCTAGAACTCCCCCTTGAGCTCTTAGCCCTAGCCACCTCCCTAGGTGACTCAACCATCACTAGGCCACACCGGTGTGTCACCGGTGACTCTTGGCCTACAAAGTTGACCTTTTTAACCTTGGACACCTTGTCCTTGGTTAGGTCACTCTTTTTAGGCATCCCCTTGCCATCCTTGGATCTTCCCTCCTTACTAAGATTGTATGATTTCCCAGCACACTTCTTTCCATTTCCCTTGGAGGTCTTAGATCGGTACCCCATGTAACGCCCGCTTTTTTTTTAAGCGGCGTTACGTTAACATGCTTAGGGCATGTAGACATTATAAGGCAGCGGAATAACTTAACTTATACATGCCCTGTTACCATTCTTAACTTATTGACATGGGAACCTTAGCATATTAAGTTTGATCGTAAGCATCATATCATGTCTCACATAACATCATATCATAAGGTTCCATAAGTCATTATTCAACCACATAAGTAAACATATAGTTCCTGGGCCAAGTCACTACGACACACATGCGTTCTTGCCCTCCTGCTGCTTCCTTCATTATCCCCTTGAATGATCTGCGGTATAAGGAAATAAGACTATAAGCACACAGGATTAGTAAGACTCTTTCCTACTCACAAAACCATTCATCATTCATCATCTCATAATGAGCACATAAAACATTAACATACTTGGTGCTCTACTTAGAACATAACATCTTGCATCACTTATCGTATACATAGCATGGCATGAACATAAACATAGTAATATTCTAAGCATGACATGATACATGACATAAACATAAACATCATAGACATTCTAAGCATGGCATAATTCATTCATTCTCATGGCACAATTCATAAACATAGGGAACATTCTAAGCATGGCATAATTCATGGCATATCGTAAACATAGTGAACATGCTAAGCATGGCATAATTCATGGCATATCGTAAACATAGTGAACATTCTAAGCATGGCATAATTCATGGCATAAATCATAAACATAGTGAACATTCTAAGCATGGCATAATTCATGGCATATCGTAAACATAGTGAACCTTCTAAGCATGGCATAATTCATGGCATATCGTAAACATAGTGAACCTTCTAAGCATGGCATAATTCATGGCATATCGTAAACATAGTGAACATGCTAAGCATGGCATAATTCATGGCATAAATCATTAACATAGTGAACATTCTAAGCATGACATAATTCATTCATTCTCATGTATACTTCTTAACATGCAACGTAAGTATAAAATCTTATCATCATAGCATAATGCATAACATGAATGGATGCATGAGTGGAATGCATATACATAAGGGATGCTTAACTTTTAAAACATACTTTTAAATGCTTAAACATCATCATCATAACATCATTTGGGGTCCCCGGCTTGTACCACATACATACATCATTGCGCGCATCCCTAGCAAGTCCGAGGTCGCGAGCCCCAACCTACTAGGGTAAGGACAACATAGTCGGTAGTCCCCGAACCGAGGCGTTCTTAAGGTGCCCATCCCTGTTGCACAGCTCCGGTAGTGCCAGAACCGTGGACAGCTTCGGTAGTCCAAAACCGGGGCGTTCTTAAGGTACCCATCCCTTGGACCCATACTTCGGTCCGGTACAAGCCCATTCATAAAGTAAAATACTTTTCATGCTTCATCATTCATAAGACATTCATGACATCTTTAACATAACATAACTTGTTACGGCTCAGCCCGTCTACCGGCCCATTTACCGGTCCTCACGACTGTCATACCGTCGACCATCGACTGTGCCGTCTTAGCATATTTATGCCTTAAAGACATAAGTATCATCTTTCATTCATCATCATTCATAGCATATTCATTCATTCATCATACTTAACATCATCATTATGCCTTAACGGCATGAACCTTAACTTCATTCTTCACTTTCATTTTTTTTTAGACATGACATCATTTTCATTCTTAACATGGCATCATTTTCATTCTTAAACATGGCATCATTTTCATTCTTAAACATGACATCATCCTCATTCTTAAACATAAACATAGCATACTTAACATGGCATCATTCATATCATGAACCTAACATATCATAGCATCATTTTTATCGTGATCATAACCCTATCATTCTTATCATGGCATCATTCATATCCTGAACATATACTTATCATACTTATCATGGAAACACATAAACATATACTTGAAGTTAAAGGCTCAACCCTAACCCTTGGGTCCTTGAGGTTGGCCGAAACATATGGGGTCTCTAGGCTAATCCAAAAATTCCCAGAAATTATACTTAACCTCCACACATCATAAGAGAACATAAATTAACATTATCAAGATTTTTGGATTAATTTTAGACCTTTAAATCATGGTGACCGAAACCCTTAAACTTAGGGTTCTTAGTTTTGTTTCTTTCATGTTGGCCGAAACCCTAGGGTGTCCTAGGGTACTCCAAAAATTCCCAAAAATTATACTTAACCTCTACACATCATAAGGGAACATTAAATAACATTATCATGATTTTTAGAATAATTAT
This sequence comes from Boesenbergia rotunda, assembly GCA_024364735.1. Classification (NCBI taxonomy): domain Eukaryota; kingdom Viridiplantae; phylum Streptophyta; class Magnoliopsida; order Zingiberales; family Zingiberaceae; genus Boesenbergia; species Boesenbergia rotunda. Next base: position 332,355 of record JAGFNQ010005398.1, on the reverse strand, counting down.
AGGCCTGTAAATCATGGTGGCCGAAACCCTTAAACTTAGGGTTCTTAGTTTTGTTTCTTTCATGTTGGCCGAAACCCTAGGGTGTCCTAGGGTACTCCAAAAATTCCCAAAAATTATACTTAACCTATACACATCATAAGGGAACATTAAATAACATTATCATGATTTTTAGCATAATTATAGACCTGTAAATCATGGTGGCTGAAACCCTTAAACATGAGGGTCTTGGTTTTCTTTCCTTTCAACATCCAATTCGAAAACCAACCACTATATATCATACTAAAAATCATAAAAATCATAGGGAACTATTATACCACAGGTGAGGGAGTCTTACCTTGGGTTTCTTGATTTTTCAAACCTTGGAAGAGAAGAAAATGGTAAGATCTTTGGACCCTTGAACACCCTTGTCCTTGTATCCTTGGAAGAGACTTTAGATCTAGGAGATGGAACCTTGGTGGAAGCTTTTCCAAGGGGAAAACCCTCTAGGAGTGGTCGGCTAGAATGAGGGAGGAAGAGAGGAGGAAATGCAATTGAAAGAAGAGAGAATGAAACTCCCAAACCCCCCCCCCCCATTTATCATCCATTAAAGAGGTAAATGAAGAGTCTCTACATGACTCTTTATCTTCTTCTTAATCTTAACTTATATCCATTTCATTTCCTCATAGAAATCCCTTGCTAGGTGAGTTGGTTAAGGCTTATATGTTTGTACAAGAGGTCCAAGGTTCAATCCTTGGCTCATGCACCTTTATTTTTATTTCATTTATTTTATTATTTTTATTTCCTAAATTCTGAAAATCCCCCTAAAATCACCCATAATTATGCCAATATTCCTAAATAAAATTCTTTTATATTTATATTAATTTTACCTAATTAATACCCATTTTTGGAGCCCATTTAAAGCTCATTAGTACCTAATTTCTCCATTAAAATAGAAAAATTAGGCTAAGACTTACCCATAATCATGCTAATATGCCTAATTAAATTCTATTTATATTTATACTAATTATTACCGAAATCCACCTATAATCATGGTACTAAAAAGCCCACATAAAGCCCATTAGTACTTAGTTTTCTCAATTTAAATGAGAAAACATGGATTTTCTAGGCCAAAGTTCTCCTTAATATTTCTAGGTCTCTTGGAAAATTATTTAAACATGCTTAATATTTTAAGAAAATATTAAGAGAATTTTCCGGGTCGTTACACCCCAATCCCGATCTATCATAGTTGGATTTTATACTACCCAACACCATGTCTAAGCCCTTAGATCCAACCGTGAATCTTTCTAGGGCTTTTTCTAATGTATCAAGCCTTGCCCTCAAGGCTTGATTTTCCCTCTCTAGACCTTTAACCTTGTAGTCCATATGCCCACTTTGGACATTCCTAGAACTACCCATTTTCTTAGGCATTTGTTTCCCTTCCTTGAGGTTAATGCCTTTAGCCTTGGATACACAGGTCTTAGATTTACCATGATGCATGCTTTTCTTAAGATATGTGTCTACCTTGTTATCCTTATTCCTATCATGATATTTAAAACCATGGTTATGCACGAAAAAACAATTTTCATGAAATCTATCATCCATGGATGAATGATTTGCATTATTTCGAATATTCATGGATGGGTAATTGGCATGATTCTTAGCATTCATGGAGGAACTTAAATATGAATGGCAATTTAATCTAGGGTCAATAATTACCTCCCTTACCCTTGTAGTCCCTCCTTGATGTGGGCTTCTTTTCTTCTTTCTTTCTTCTTTCTCCCATCTCCTTAGATGCTCCATTTTCTTTATTTCACCTTTCTTTGGGCACTTGGTGTGGTAGTGCCCTAGCTCACCACATGTGAAGCATCTAATCTTCATTTTTCTCTCTTGGGCTCCTCCATTCCTACAATTCATGTTAGATTTTAATCGAATGGACCCGGGTTTAGAGAGTACCTCCTTTTTACCTTTTGGGCACTTATTCTTGTAGTGCCCCTGTTCATTGCAACCAAAGTATATAATGTGATCTTTGTTCCTTACTTTGGTGGAGGTTAAGACTTCTTCAACTTTTGATGATGTGGATGCCTCCTCTTGATCTGGCATGGAAGTGGATCTCTCCTCCCCCTCAATCCTTGAGGTGGAGACCTCTTCCTCTTCTTCTCTTGAGGAGGTTGATGATTCTTCACTTTCTTCTTCCTCTTCTTGAATCACGGGGCTTTTCTCCTTAGGCTCTTGAATTTTTGTAGAAGTCTCATGATACTCTTTCACCTTGCTCCATAATTCATATGCACTTTGATATGACCCTACACAACTCAAGATGGCGTTAGGTAATATATCAACCAAAATATTTGTTACCTTCTCATTGGCCCGGAATTGTTCTTGTTGCACTTTGTCCCAATATCTAGGACGAAGCTTTTTCCCGTGCTTGTCCTTTGGAACTTCGAAGGGCTCTTCAAGCGCAATTCGGCATGCCCAATCCATTCCGAACCACGTCTCGATCCTCGCCTTCCAATATGAAAAATCTTCATTGTCGTAGGCCGGTGGTGTGTAGATCTCGTCCCCAAGTGGACCTTCACCTTCCATTTCCTCTAGCGTATGCTCCCTCGGTGGTTAGTCCGATCAAGAGCGGTCCTCGCTCTGATACCAATTGTTAGGATCGTTCCGTACGCTAGAGGGGGGTGAATAGCGATTTTCAAAATCCCCTTGTTCCTGCGTTGTTAATAACACAGCGGAATATACAAAAACAAACAAAAACAACGCTAACAACCTGATTTAGTTGGTATCCACCCCGGTCGGGTGACTAATCCAACAATCTTCGGCGGATCAAACCCCGGATAACCTCCGGCTATCACGTGTCGCTCCTTGTGGGTGGAGAAACCTCACCACAACACCAAACAAAGCTCTAGACACGAAGACTACTAACTTGCCCTTAACCAAGACAAGTTTCGTTAAGAAACTCAGCCACCACGAAGTCCTCTTTAAATAGGACTCGGGGCTGATTTCTCGCTACCAGTCGACTGCCCCAAGGGCAGTTGACTGGTGCCAGCCAAATTCGACTGTTGACACTCCCAACGTTCGAATTTGCCAGCTCACCAGCCACCTACCAGTCGACTGCCCCCAGGGCAGTCGACTGGTCCCAGGCTGAGACCTTTCTGTGAGTTCCATCAGTCGACTGCCCCCAGGCCAGTCGACTGGTCTACTCACCCACCTAAGGTTACCCTTCCTGAGTACATTCCACTCCGCACTCAAACCCTAGGATTTCCCGAGTACAATCACACAGCACTCGTACCCTCACGACTCGACTGACTCCTCTTCAACAGCCTCGACTGTTGCCTTCGCGCCCTCTTCATCTTCGGCTCCCGTCCCTCGGATGCACGCAAGCCTCCAGCTTGCCTCCATGCCATCCTTCACGCATGCCTCGAAGTCCGCGCCCATCAGCTCATCGTCCCTGCTGTCCAAAGTCCCTCGGATGCGCACGCAAGCCTCCAACTTGCCTCCTTGCCATCTTTCACCGTACCGAGGTCGTCCAGTCAAGTCCATATGCGTAACCTGTACAACCTGCATACTCAACATATGCATATTAAATACAAGGGTAAACCTAACTTAATCCCTTTGCCCAAACATCAAAACTCATGGTCACTCCGGACCATCTTAGGGCCGATTGCTCCAACACCTCCAAGCTAGGATTTCATCCAACCTAGCCCTCCAGGCTAGGACCTGACCCTCCAAGCTAGGGTTTCATCCACCTAGCCCTCCAGGCTAGGACCTGACCCTCCAAGCCAGGGTTTCTCACACCTAGCCCTCCAAGCTAGGACTTTTCACACTTAGCCCTCCAAGCTAGGACTTTTCACACCTAGCCCTCCAAGCTAGGACTTTTTCATTCACCCAAAGCCCAGTCCCCGACCAGGATTTAATCATAATCATCTCATCAACCTAAACTAAAATCGGTGTCAACACCAAAATAACAATCAGGGTCAGACTGCATCAATATTCTTTGCCCAACCCTTTGCCAGGACTTCTTGCCTAGTGTGCCTAGGACTTTTTTCCTGCACACTTAGTAAACACATTAGATAACAATAACATCTTAACTCTTGAGCCCTTTGCCATTATCAAAACCCAGATTTGACTTAGGTGCTGCCTGCACCAACAGAATGTATCCAAGGAGACCGACACTACATACTTCCCTCTTAAACTCAGTTTTGGGTTGTAGATTATTTTATTTCCTTGTCTCTTGGTTGTATATTTCTTGTAATGAAGTAGTTTCTCTGATCTAGGATGTAGAGAGTAGCTTTGATGTGATGTTGATGTACAAACTATGGATTTATTCATTTTCTTGTTTAAATGATATGTTTATGTCTTGGTCTATATTTATTGTGTCTTGTATATGTTTGATGATATGTGTTAGTGGTGAATACATGTAGTTATGATGGTTTAGTCTCCATGTAGAAGGAATGCCTGAGATCATATAACCAAGGGCCCTTAGTGACAAAGGCTCCATTAACTGGATATCTCAGGGGTTATTTCATAATGGAGGACAATCCTTTATAGAGATTATCTAATAGTGTTTAATGGGTTTCTTTCAATCCTGTGTTAGAAATTAGCCTATATAATGTGGAGACGTATGACCGGGGGACCCTCGTGTGATAAGGGTATTTCTTTAACCAAACTCTCTATATTACCTCTTTCACTTAGTGGCATTAGATGCCAATGTGAGGAATACTCTGATGCACCATTGCGGGGTCATACCAGTATTTAGTTAGGATCTTTACAAGAACCTAAACATTGAGATTAGGAGGTAAATAATTCATAAAACCTCAATTAACATTGTAGTAAAATTGAAATCCTAGATTCTCCCCATTCCAACCTTCTCACAAGATCAATTCTTTTCTCTTTCTCTCACCCTCTTTCTCCCTCTTGGTTCCCAAACATTCACAAACCAACTTTCATAGTCTAGATTGTTGGATAGCTTGGAGGGTTTCCTAAGCGAACACCGGGTCGTCCATGGGAAATCTCTCCATATACACGTATTAAAAATTTAATCCGAATGGAGACCTATCTCCCAAATGACCGTCTCATCGACGTACTAATTGATTCAAGTTACAATTTAGCCAAACATAATGTTCAAGCCTTGTAACTCGCCTAACCAATTAGTCATGGAAAAGACGACGAGTGGATTACTAGTTTTTGTGTTTATCATCGGGGTCCAACATGATTAATTATCGCAATTAATTATCAAATAATTAACACAAAGATAATTAATCAACCACATAAAAAATGATAGAAATCAAGGGAACCAAAGAGAAGGGTATACCTTTCCTTTTACCTCGCAATCTTTTATTGTATGACCCTCCCCTCTTGGACGTCGTGTGGGCGACGATCTACCAAGAACCGAAGTCACCAAACAAAACCAAACACCTCTTCATCCTTCTCCTTGCGTTGGCCAACAAAACCCTAGGTCTTGTTGCCGCCGACCACACAAAGGAAGAGATCTCTCCTCTTCCTTCTCCCTTTTCCCTTCTCCCAGGTTGTTGTTTTTGTTTGGAGAAGCCACAACAACGTGTCCAGAGAAACAACCTGCGATGCTGCCCTCCACAACGTTGCTGTCCTCCACAGCAACCTTGCTGCGCTGTCTTCGCCACAACCTTGTCGGTTGTCCTCCACAACGTTGCTGTCCTTCACAGCAACCTGAGTTGCCAGTTGGAGAAGCAACATGCTGTGATGTCTTGGTGAAAACCAGCCACAAAAAAGTAGCCAGCTGTCCACGCATGGAGAAGAACAACCACCGTTGTCCTTCCGTGGAGAAGAAAAACCCACAGCTCTACAGCTGTCCATGCGTGGAGAAGAAACATCCATACATGGAGAAGAAAAGCCACAGCTCCACAGCTGTCCATGCGTGGAGAAGAAAAGCCACAGTAGCCATCTTCGGGTGGTTGGCGCCGCACACCCAAAAGAGAGTGAGAGAGAGAGAGAGAGAGAGGAGAGAATAGAGAGGCTTAGGGATAGTCTCTTGATGGCTCATGGGGTATTTATAGGGCTACAACAGGACCATGAGGAGGAGTTGGGTCTTGGCCACCCAATGGATTAAGGCCCGATCCATTAATAAAGAATCATTCCACTAAAGGCTCTTCATTGAACTATATCACCAACCCCCATATTTACTTATGGGCTCCACCTATTATGAGTACATTTTCTCCCCATATTTAAGATATCGAATGTCCGTTAATTAATTTAAATACTAACAATTTTAATTAATCAACCTCTAACTTCATGATTAGTACCACTCATCCTTATCATCAGGTTGGACCAAGTCCACCTGCATGATTTAACATGATGAACCTTATGAGCTCATCAAGGGGGCATCATCATTCCAACACACTAGGACATAGATTCCATCTATAATCAACGACACACCATGTAAATAATATTATTTCCCAATTTATCGGGCCTATCGATTTAACAGAATAAATCTCACCCATTGGTAAATCAAAGAAATAAATACTAAGTACATGTGTCTATCATTATATCGGTATTCAGAGCATGCACTCTATAATAAACTGAGGTCTGATCCAATTATAAAGTCAGTATAAATTGGATCACCTCTATGTTGGTCCTGCTCAATGCACGCAAAGTGCACTAGTGTAATTCTATGGTCAAGATAAACCAACACCAAATTACACTACAACCATCCCGATGGTTTGTCCAACTCCATCTCGGTTGTGAGCCTCTACTTATACTTTACAAGGAACTGATAACATGATCTTCCGTGTGACACCACATACCATATTGTCTATAGTGTAAAGTATTAGACCCTTTTCACATACTAATATGAATATGCTATAGTGATCTTGTGATTCTCTTTCAAAATGTAGATGTTCATACAGAAAAGGCAAGACTTTTAATATACATCTTAACAATCTCCCACTTATACTCAAAGACTTTGCTGTCCTCAAAATGTCATACATCTGACTCCTATATCCTCCACATGCCTAAAAGCTCTCGCTATCAAGGCCTCAGTGAAAGGATCTCCCAGGCCATCCTCTGATGTAATCTAGGCGATAATAACTTTTCCTCGCTTGGGTGGTACTTGCGCTCTATGTGTTTACTCGCCTTATGGGCTCGTGGTTCGTTCGAGTTTGCAACTGCACCTACTGTTATCACAAAAAATTGTGATAGCTCTTAGGCAAACCAGGAATTACATCCAAGTCCATCATGAGGTTCCTGAACCATACAACTTCCTTTTGGCCACCTCAGAGGCTGTCACATACTCATCTTCCACGGTAGCGTCCGCCATGCATTTCTGCTTGACACTTCTCCATACTATGGTTCCACCTCCTAAAGTAAACACAAAACCCCGAGGAATACTTATTTTTGTTCCTATCTGATTGGAAGTATGAATCCGTATAACCCACAGGGAGTAATTTGGTCTGCCTGGTAAACTAGAATATAATCCCAAGTCCCTCTCAGGTACTAATATATGCTTTACCGCAGTCCAATTTTCCTATCCAGGGTTACTCTAATATCTACTAACCATACCCATGACAAAGCAGATATCCGGTCTCGTTTATAATATAGCATACATGAGGCTTCCTACAACTGAAGCGTAAGGAACCACCTTCATCTCCTCTATCTCCTTTGATGTTTTAGGACACATCTCCTTAGATAGAGGAACTCCATTCCTGAAAGACACAAAAAACTTTCTTGGAGGTTTCATGCTAAAATGAGCTAGGACAGTGTCTATGTATGAAACTTGAGATAAGCACAACATCCTTTTCTGGTGATCCCTTAGAACTTTGATCCTAAGGATGTGCCCTGCTTCTCCCGAGTCCTTCATATTGAACTGTTTGGATAACCATACCCTTACGTTTGTTAATACTTTGACATTGTTGCCAATGAGCAAAATATCATCTACGTATAGTACAAGAATACCACTACGTTTCCGTCACATCTCGTATATACACAAATCTCATCCAGTCTTTGAATAAATCCATATGACTGGATTATTTCATCAAAACGAATGTTCCTCGTCATAGGTCCAGGGATCAGGTTCATATTCGCCAGGGACCAAGTCCAAAGACTCTCATAAGAGCATGAATCTTTCAGGTTGTCTAACAACCCTCCCACTACGACGAGGTACCACCTGCGTATCTTCTGTGACACGCGGTGTAGTGACTTGTGGTATATCCTCTTGTACAGTTGGTACTAAGGTCAGAACGTCCCCTCTTAATTCCTCAAGAACAAGTCTACTCATGGGCTTGTGGTTCATCACATAGTTTTCCTCTAAGAATTGGGCATTCGTGCTAACAATTACCCTCTGATCCTTAGGACTATAGAATAGACCACCTTTTGTTCCTCTAGGATAGCCTATGAATAAGCGCACTTCTGTACGAGATTCCAACTTATCAGTATCTCCCTTCAGCACATGTGCTGGACTACCCTAAATTCGAATATATCTTAGACTAGGCTTTTGCTCAATCCATAATTCTAAGGGAGTAGAGGGTACTGACTTAGATGGTACCAAGTTCAGTATGTACGCTGTTGTTTCCAGAGCATATCCCCAGAATGAATCCAACAACTCTGAGTAACTCATCATCGACCTAACCATCTCCATAAGAGTCCTATTCCTTCACTCTGCTACACCATTCGGTTAGGGCATACCAGGTGCAGACAATAGGGATTGAATCCCAGCCTCTGACAAGTAAGTCCTAAACTCTCCCAAGAGGTACTCGCCACCACAATCTTATCGCAGTGTCTTGATACTTTTACCTTGATGTTTCTCCACATCGGCCTTGAATTCTTTGAACTTATCAAAGCATTCAGACTTGCGGCGCATCAAGTAAATGTACCCATTCAAAACCACCTCTAGCTTGCATAGACATAGGACTACATAAATTAGAATGAATCAATTCCAACACATTTTTGGCTATATACCCCCTGACATTTAAAGGCCTCTTGGTCATCTTACCTTCCAAGCAAGATTCTCAGGTTGGGATGTTTTCCACCACCAATGAACCCAAAAGCCCATCAGCTATCAACCTTTGAATCCTACTAAGGTTAATATGACCAAGTTTTAGATGCCAAAGATATGTTTGGTTCATCTTCGAAGGTTCTTTTCTCTTATTGGTTAGACGATGAGTTATTTACTTCTATTTGCATCGTGGGAGATTTTGGTTTAAGAATGTACAAATTGCCTATCAATGTACCTGAACAGATAATCTTTTTATTCCCCTTTTCACAAAAAGTAATAGAATATACATCCTTTATTATTTCAGAAACTGAAACGAAGTTCTTTCTAAAAAGTAGGTACATAAAAGCAATCTTCTCAAAACCAAATATTTATTTTTCTCAAAAATAAATAGACGTCTCCTACTGCAATAGCCGCCACCTCCGTAGCCTTGCCCATGTAGACGGTAATCTCTTCATCAGCTAGTTGTCGAGTTTCCTGGAACCCCTGTAAATAATTGCAGACATGATTAGTGGCTTCCGTATCTACACATCAGGTACCGGTAGATAACACCGTTAAACATGTTTTAACAACTAAACAAAAAGATATACCTTTATTCTCCTGACGATGGGAGCAGCCCGCCTTCAAGTGTCCAGTCTGCTTGCATGTGAAGCACTTGCCTTTCGGCTTTTTCACGCCAGCCCGAGGTCCCTGAGATCCTGCCACCTTCTTGGCCCCACCTTGTTTCTTCTTCTTCTTGCCTTTTAGCACAGAAGTAGAAACCCTTTGAGTAACCAAGGCATGAGAATTCTAACGAAAAAGCTGCTCTATCGCCTGGAGTTCTGCCAGAAGTTCCTCCAACGTATATGTATGCTTGTTCATATTGTAGTTTAGGCAGAATTGCCTAAAACTCCTAGGCAGAGATTAGAGAATGATATCGACCTAGGTTTCCCCATCGATCTCCGCTCTAAGGACTTCAATCTCATTCAGACGCGCCATCATTTTGAGAACATGATCCCTCATGGGTGTTCCTTTAATAATGGTAGTCGTCATCAAGTTCCTGATCGCATCCTGCCTAGCGGCCCGATTCTGGTGTCCGAAGAGTTCCTTGAGGTTGAGCACCATGTCATAAGCAGTGGGCATGACCTGATGCTAATGTTGTAATACATTTGACATAGAAGCCAAAATGTAACACCGCGCCATGTCATCTGCCTTGCCCCACTTCTTATAGCGCTCCCTCTCCTCTTCACCAAAATTCTCGCTAGGCTTTTCATGCATTCCTCAAAGAGTACATATTTGTACTCCTCAGCAGTTAGGACAATGTCCAGGTTTCTTTTCCAATCTATATAATTAGGGCCCATTAGTTTGTTTTCCTTAAGTATGACAGCTAGTGGGTTAAAGGCCATTTTGAAAATACCTGAGAATCACAACATTTACAACTTTAGATTTCAAAAAATATTGATTCCTCAAAACAATAAATTTGAAATCAACCAACACTTCAAAACACCGAGAATTTCGCATGCCACGTTAGTATGGACGTATACGAATTCTACATTTGTAAGAGGAGGTTTTACCCATTAATTTTATTATCTTGTCAACCTAACTTTTTTACAAATAAAATTAATAGTTGGTTCACTTCGGCCCTATAAATAATAGTAGTGACTCCGATGGGGAGGATACTATTATTTGCATCTAAGTGTCTACCATTACACGATACAAAGAAAATTATCTCAGATTATGTGTCGTCCGATGGGGAAAATCACACGCTCTTCAATAATTCTCTATAATCATTTCTGACCCAGTGATCCGCAGAACAAACCCATCCGATGGGGAGGAAGGCACTCAGAGCCGACGCACAGGCTTGTTCGCATCACTTGTCAAATTAGTAACAGAGGTCGCGGGACCCTTAGGGTCCCTCTCCCACTTAGTTATTTATAATAAGAAATTTTCATGCACGCATGACAAACACATAAACTAAAACAATAAATAAGAAAAATTCTAAATTTTTCCAACTATCATGGATTTAGTTTCCAATGCGTCTCCATCGTGTCGCCACCTCGTCCGCTCCTCCCTACACCATGCGCAAGCCACCATTGAAGGGATCTGCGAGCCAAGATGAAAAACTATTTATTTACATCCATCGATCCTATACTCCACAAAGGAGCGTACATAAAATCTAGATCAAAAGTAAATAAAAAGCTCGACTAAATATGTGTCGTATTTAATTACAAAAATTAAACACTAATTTAGCCTCATCAACCCCGAGGATTCAAATAATTACAACCATGCACAACCAATCACATACACATATTATTTAAGTCATAATAGTTGGAATCTCGTGCCTGCAACCAAAGAGTTAACCTATGCACATCCTACTATTATCCAACAAAAATAAAATACATGATAAAGTGCAAAATGTTACCGAATCCAAACACACAAAACTGGAAACCTTAGCTCTGATACCAGTTATTGGATAGCTTGGCGGGTTTCCTAAGCGAACACCGGGTCGTCCATGGGAAACCTCTCCATATCCATGGATTAAAAATTTAATCTGAATGGAGACCTATCTCCCAAATGATCGTCTCGTCACCGTACTAATTGATTCGAGTTACAACTTAGCCAAACTTAATGTTCAAGCCTTGTAAATCGCCTAACCAATTGGCCACAGAAAAGACGACGAGTGGATCGCCAATTTTTGTGTTTATCATCGGGGTCCAACATGATTAATTATCACAATTAATTATTAAATAATTAACACAAAGATAATTAATCAACCACACATAAAATGATAGAAATCAAGGGAACCAAAGAGAAGGTTATACCTTTCCTTTTACCTCGCGATCTTCTATTGTATGACCCTCCCCTCTTGGACGTCATGTGGGCGACGATCTACTAAGAACCGAAGTCACCAAACAAAACCAAACACCTCTTCGTCCTTCTCCTTGCGTCGACCAACAAAACCCTAGGTCTTGTTGCCACCGGCCACACAAAGGAAGAGATGATCTCCCCTCTTCCTTCTCCCTTTTCCCTTATACCAGGTTGTTGTTTTTGTTTGGAGAAGCCACAACAATGTGTCCAGAGAAACAACATGCGATGCTGCCCTCCACAACGTTACTGTCGTCCACAACAACCTTGCTGCGCAATCTTCTCCACAACCTTGCCAGTTGTCCTCCACAACGTTGCTGTCCTTCACAGCAACCTGAGTTGCCAGTTGGAGAAGCAACATGCTGTGTTGTCTTGGTGAAAACCAGCCATAAAAAGTGGCCTGCTATCCACGCATGGAGAAGAACAGTCACCGCTGTCCATGCGTGGAGAAGAAAAACCACATCTCTACAGCTATCCATGCGTGGAGAAGAAACGTCCATACATGGAGAAGAAAAGCCACAGCTCCACAGCTATCCATGCTTGGAGAAGAAAAGCCACAGCAACCATCTTTGGGTGGTTGACGCCACACACCCAAAAGAGAGAGAGAGAGAGAGAGGAGAGAATAGAGAGTCTTAGGGTTAGTCTCTTGATGGCTCATGGTGTATTTATAGGGCTATAATAGGGACCATGAGGAGGAGTTGGGTCTTGGCCACCCAATGGATGAAGACCCGATCCATTAATGAAGAACCATTCCACTAAAGGCTCTTCATTGAACTACCTCACCAACCCCCATATTTACATATGGGTTCCACCTATTATGAGTATATTTTCTCCCCGTGTTTAAGATATTGAATGCCCATTGATTAATTTAAATTACTGACAATTTTAATTAATCAACCTCTAACTCCTTGATTAGTACCACTCATCCTTATCATCATGTTGGACCAAATCCACCTGCATGATTTAACATGATGAACCTTATGAGCTCATCAAAGGGGCATCATTATCCCGACATATCAGGACACAGATTCCATTTATAATCAATGACACACCATGTAAATAATATTATTTTCTAATTTACCGGGCCTATCGATTTAACAGAATAAATCTCACCCATTGGTAAATCAAAGAAATAAATACTAAGTACATGTGTCCGTCATTATATCGGTATTCAGAGCATGTACTCCATAATAAACTGAGGTTTGATCCAATTATAAAATCAGTATAAATTGGATCACCTCTATGTTAGTTCTGCTCAATGCACGTAAAGTGCACTAGTGTAATTCTATGATCAAGATAAACTAATACCAAATTACACTACAACCATCCCGATGGTTTGTCCAACTCCATCTTGGTTGTGAGCCTCTACTTATACTTTACAAGGAACTGATAACATGATCTTCCATGTGACACCACACACCATGTTGTCTACAGTGTAAAGTATTAGACATTTTGCACATACTAATATGAACATGCTACAGTGATCTTGTGATTCTCTTTTAAAATGTAGATATTCATATAGAAAAGGCAAGACTTGTAATATACATCCCAACATAGATAGCTTACTTTGTAGACTTGGCTAGTGCTTAATCAATAGTTTCTGTGGATATGATAATCTTTTATATTACTTGACGACATTCTTACGAATATCACATTAAGTTTTTGGCGCTGTTGCAGGGGAATATTTACATTAACATTAGTCTATAAGCAATTTAGCTACTCACACATATTTTTTTTTGCTTTTGTTTATAGCTTACTTATCCATTTTTCTTCCTTTTATTATTGCATCTCTTTTCTTATTTTTGATTCTGCAATTATTTTCTTTATCTTTCACTACTATTTTTCTATCTTGTTTTAACTATTATCTTTTAGATGGACATGTTTTCTCTTAATGCTATGTTGGATGCTCTAATTTAATGGTGTGACCGAATGACTGAAATTTTTAGTACAACAGGTCATGTGAATGAAAACTGCGCAAGACTACTTGATTGCACACATAGAACATTTGAAGAAAAATAGGGTGCCCACCCTAGCTACAATCAGTGGCCGAAGCACTACTATTGTGAGGCTTGTCAAGAAATGGGTCATACAATTGAAAACTACATCAAGATACACAATTTGAAAACATCCTTGGACGATCTCCATAGGAAGTTGATGTATAAGCTTCATTATATTCCCACACACATGGGCCCCTTGATCGAGTAGGACTACTAAATGCATGGTTATGCTCAAATGAGTCAATATGAGATATTAAGCTCATTTACTTGAGTGAGTCTACTTGGGGATCAAAAAACACAAAAATTGATTAGATGATGGCACTAGATATAGAGGATAAAAGGTCAAAGTCATATATTATAATAGTCACGAAAAGGTTATGCCGGATCTGGTCATTATCGTCACTTGTGTAGCAATGATACATTGTTAGATGTCGCTCATTGTTTATGTATCTAAAGTAGTTTAGATACATTGCCAACATTACGAGAACCTATTAGGTCACACATGAAGAACACGATGTCTCGGAGATAAATTGAATTTAGTTCGACTAAATTGTGATCCAAATTGGATTAATTAAGTTAGACTCAAATGAATCTAATTTAGTTGAGGGATTGAGTTTAATCCGAGTTAGACTCTTTTAGATTAGACTCAACCACTTGAAAATGAATAATATTCATTAAAAGATTAATAAATATCATTATTTGAGGAAGAGAAGATGAAAAAAAAATCAAATTGAACTATTCTCTTCATTGGATGAAGAGAAGATGAAAAAATCAAATTGAATATCAAGATGTTTTGGTATTCATTGAGTTTTATTGGCATTCACACTAGGTTCTGTTGAGGCAATCAGTGGTCCGGAGTAACCAAGTGTTTTGATGTTTGGGCAAAGGGTTTAAGTTAAGTTTCCCTTGTGTTTTAATATGTGTATGTTGAGTGTGCAGGTTGTACATGTTTACACATGTTGACTCGGCTGGACGACTTCGGTATGGTGAAGGGTTGCATGGAGACAAGCTGGAGGCTTGTGTGCACCCGAGGGACCTTGGTATAGCAGGGATGATGAGCCGAGGGGCGTGCACTTCGAGGCATACGTGAATGATGGCATGGAGACAAGCTGGAGGCTTGTGTGCATCCGAGGGACGAGAGCCGAAGATGAAGAGGGCGCGAAGGCAATAGTCAAGGCTGCTGGTGAAGAGTCTGCTGAGGCAAGGGACAAGAGTCGAGGGAGGAGGACTCCAAGGACAAGCCGGGAAGTGAACTTCAAAGGGCACACGTGAAGGGTGGCATGGAGGCAACTCGAGGACTTGCGTGCGTATCCGAGGGACGATAGCCGGTCGAAGAGGACTTCAAGGGGTAAGCCAAAGGAGTGGACCTGAAGGTACAGGTGGAGGAGGGCCGAGAAAGTGAGTAGGAGTGCTGTGGTAAGCTGGGCAGTCGACTGGGGATTGTCCAGTCGACTCCCAAAACTCACAGAATGGATTTGGCCCTGGACCAGTCGACTGCTCTGAGAGCAGTCGACTGGTGTACAGCTGGATTCGAATGTTAGGGCTGTCAATGGTCAAATTCTGAGTGGGGTAGTCGACTGCTAGCGAGTGTTTCATGTCCGAGTTCTATTTAAAGAGAACTCGGTTTGGGCTGAGACTCTTGACGAATCTTGTCTTGGTTAAAGGCAAGATAGTAGTCTTTGTGCTCAGAGAGATTGTCAAAGTGATGTGGCGAGGTTTCTCCACCCACAAGGAGCGACAAGAGCTAGCCGGAGGTTATCCGGGGAGTGATCCTCCGACGAATTCTTGGATTAGTTACCCGTTCGGGGTGGATACCAAGTAAATCTGGTTTGTTAGCATTGTTTATTGTTATTAGTTTTATTTTTTTTGTATTTCCGCTACGCAACTAACAACATAGGTGAAAAGAATCGAAGAAACACTATTCACCCCCTTTGGCGTACCGGAATCAATCCTATAATTGGTATCAGAGTCGTGAGGGTACAAGTGCTGTGTGATTGTACTCAGGAAATCCTAGGGTTCGAGTGCGGAGTGGAATGTACTCGGAAAGGGTAACCTTAGGTGGGTGAGTAGACCAGTCGACTGGCCTGGGGCAGTCGACTGATCAGTGAGAGTATGAAAAAAGAGCCTATTAGGTAATAAGAAATTATAAAATTGGAAATATAGGAAAGGGTCATAGTGACTTATGAGATTCTATGTCATGAATTGATATTATAAGGATTAATGAGTGCTTAAAGTTCATTGGATGATATTGAAGCTTTTGATGAATTCAAGAAAGATTGATAAGTTTCCCTAGGTATCTAGGATTTAGAGGTAAAAAGGGAAAATTGAGGACAATTCCATGTGTCAGACTATAATGATAAGCATTAGCAAACACATGGAATTATAGATGGGTTTGAGAGTTGGTACCAAATGCCAAACCTTTAAGGAAATTAGATTGTATCAAAAGTCAAGCACACTTGATATTTTCATGGAATCATATTTTTCTAGGATAGGGTATATCCTAGCAAGTGTGCTTGCAAACCTTTAGAGTTTTTCCAGGTTTTGTTGAGTTCTTTTTGGCACTAGGGGAAAGGTTGCTTAGGGCAATTCTTTGATAGTGTCAAAGGAAAGAACTTTGGGTGTCAAGTTAGGTTTAACTTGATGAAAGGTGTTAGGAGATTAAGTTGGGTAGAACTTAACTTGGGAAAAATGAAAATTGGGAGAAAGCATAGGTTAAGAAGGAGGTTGCCTCCTTGTTTGCTTTAATTTTCATAGGAAACTTTTGGGTTTTGTGTCAAACGTGGGAATAGTGATAGATACATGGTGAAATATATTTTTCCCAAGTAGGTATGGGTACCACAAAGTTCTCCACAAAATTTGGGAATTTTTGGAAATTTGTGGAATTTCTGACGAATTTCTGAATTTGGCCAGAAAACTGATATTCAGAGTATCAGTTGACTGCCATGGGGGGTAGTCGACTGCCCAGGGCTGATTTGTGTATCAGCAGCTGGTTTGGTGTCCAAATGGTGTAAAACAAGTGTATGGGGGTTAGTACACTGTGTTTAGGACCTTTAGGGATTAAAATAACCGATAATTGGGATATTATTTAGGTCTTTTGATGTATGGCAAAGGAAGAGAAGTGTTGGGTTTAAAGTGGGAAACCAAACACGCCTTTGCAGGAAACCCTAGGTTTAGGGGGAGCTGAGATTAAGGGGGAGCATGTTGGAGCTGAGATTAAGGGGGAGCATGTTGGTCCATTCTTGGCGTAAGGGGAACCTTGGAGAGGTTCTTAAAAAGCCGTTGTAAGTCCAGTGTAGGGGGAGCTTGGGAGAAGCTTTAAAAAGCCCGTGAAAAGTCCTAACTTGGAGGGTTAGGTGTGAAAAGTGTTGGTGCAAGTTGCATCAATGATGTTCTTCCTTAAATGTTTTTATGTTTGATAATACACTTAAGTCAGTGATACAATGAACAGACAAAGGGGAGCAAAAGAGAAGTAATCTAAGTTGAAGAAATGTCCTAGTTAACCTAGGTATTGAAACCCTAAGACCTAACGAAGGGCTGTTAGGCACCTAGCGAAGGGCTGCTAGGCACCTAGCGAAGGGCTGCTAGGTATCGAAACCCTAAGACCTAGCGAAGGGCTGCTAGGCACCTAGCGAAGGGATACTAGGCATAGAAGACCTAGCGAAAAGCTGCTAGGCACCTAGCGAAGGGATGCTAGGCTTAGAAGACCTAGCGAAGGGCTGCTAGGCACCTAGCGAAGGGCTGCTAGGGAATGAAGACCTGGCGAAGAACTGCTAGGCACCTAGGGAAGGATTGCTAGGTAATGAAGTCTTGGTCCAAGGAACTGAGCAACTTAGCTGAGCGATGACTAAGGACAGGAGTAGAGACGGGTCGGGGTTCGGGCGTCTCGAGGTCCGGAGGTATCGGAAGCTAAGCAAAAGTCCACCCGAAGGGTTGGGTGGCAACCGTCTCCTGAAAGGAGTAGGTGAAGGGCGAGTTCTCGGGGATAGGAACTCATGCCGGTTCGACCTAGGGTTTCGTGGAGATCCGAAGTCAGAACCAAGTCCTTAAGACCACTATTATATGTATCTATGCTTTGTGATTGTATATCTTGCAGGTACCAAGATTAGAAGATGTAGTAGCTTGCTGGAGGACCTAACCAGGGCGCCCCCAGTGTTGGGGGCGCCCCCATGCAACTAGGGCGCCCCCAGACAGTACTAACAAGGCACTAAATATGAAGCAGGCAAAACAGGTGTCAACCGGGGCGCCCGGAGCGTCCGGGGCGCCCGGAGCGTCCGGGGCGCCCGGATTCGTAGCTGTTTTGCTGTTTCGAAGTCAGAACACAGGATAAGCCCTCACGGGGGCGCCCGGAGCGTCCGGGCACCCTGGTCAATGATCTTATCACCCGCGGCGAGGTAGGCGCAAGGATAAGGTTTGACCGAGTCTTTCGGGGCGCCCCCAGCGTCCAGGGCGCCCCCAGGAGGCCTATATAAGGGGCTTCGACCCCTCTTCTTGAGAGACAAAATTCCAGAGCCATTCTGATCATTCCGACCGACGACAACGCACTAAAGACGAGGCTTTACGACCGGGAGGCTCCAGGAGGAAGTACGCGGCACTTCAAAGGTCCAGATCGGCTGACGCTTCGACATAAGTTGTTTTGGTTTGATTTACATTCTGCAATTAATTTTAATTATCCTTTTGCTTGTAAATCAAACTGTAAGACGGGTTTTCTCCGCCTCCGGAAATTCTGAAAAGGAGACCAATAGTGGACTCACGCCGAGTACATAGGCCTTGGACGTACTGACCCAGGGGGTCGGGAACCAAGTAAATAAATCCCGCGTGTCCTTCTGTATTACATTTATTTTTCTGTTTTTACTTTTCCGCTGTGCTACTAATATTCTAAGTCTAGAACAAACGAAAGCTTTACGAAGATTTCCGAAAGATTTTGAATGGTCGATATTCACCCCCCCTCTATCGACGACACCGGTCCTACAATTGGTATCAGAGCCGAGCCGCTCTTCACCGGACTAACCGCCGACGGAGCAACGATGCCAGGAGTTGAGGGGGAGCCCAGGGGTGAATCAGGTACAATTTTTTTTTGTCAAATTTTAAGTTGCATATTATTTGTTTCACGTGCAGGGAGAGAGGGCACTACAAAAATCAGTGCCCTACTCGTAAGAATCGTTCGTCACCGGCGGTAAAGGAGGTACCAGCGCCAGGAAACCGGAGGGACAAAAGTCACGTACAATGCTTCAAATGCAAGAAATACGGACATTACAAAAACAAGTGTCCAGCGAAGGTACGTAAGATTTACATTCCAAAAGTTTTACAATTTCCTGCACTGTCTTTTGATAATTCAGTTAATCTTTCTGATAAATTAAATTTTCTGCATAGTAGATTAAATTTTTTGCATGAAAAATTAGAAAATATGGATATGATTAAAATATCCAAAATTAACTATTTAATTATTAATATCAATTCAATAATTGCTAAAATTAATTCTGATATTAACTCTAAAATAAACTCTGATAATTCTACAGATAATGATACAATTAATTCTAGTTCTAAATCTGAAATTAATCCCGAATTCAAATTCAAAAATCCTAAGGATAATTCCGAATTCAAATTTGAAAATCCTAAGGATAAAGCTGAATTCAAAAATCTTAAGGATAATTCTAAATTTGAAAATTCTTTAGATGATTACAAATTCAAATTTGAAAATCCCTTGTACAAATCTGAATTTGAATCTGAAAATCTTAATCAAGAAATTAATTCTGAAAATCTTAAAGATAATCTAGAAATTAATTCTAAGGATAATCTAGGGATTAATTCTGGATGTTTGGAAAATATTGAAGATATATCTGAGGATAACTCTGAGAATAATTCTGAAAATAAAAATCTCCTAGATAATAACTTAATCATAGATAATATTGAATATTATTATAAAACTTTAACTAGTGGCCCAATTTACTCCACCTACTGTAAGGATATTGAAAGACCTAATCTTGAAGAGGATATAGAACTATCTAAGATAAAGGCCATAGTTAATAAAAATTACAAAAATTCAAATAAATCAAAATTATTAGAAAAACTTGAAAAGAAAGATAAAAATGAAGAAGAAATTTTTGAAATAATGAAAATGATGAATTTAAACCACAATTATTGATTAATCATTATAATCTTAATTAAATCCTAATTAAATTCGAATTAAATCTTAATTTAATCCTAATTAAATTCGAATTAAATCTTAATTTAATCCTAATTACATTCTAATTAAATCTTAATTATTCAAATTAAATTCAAATTAAATTAAATTCAAATTAATTAAATCTTAATTATTCAAATTAAATTCAAATTAAATTAAATTCAAATTAAATTAAATGTAAATCTAAATTAAATTTAAATTCAAATTAAATTCAAATTAAATTAAATTTAAATTCAAATTAAATTCAAATTAAATTAAATTCAAATTAATTAAATCTTAATTATTCAAATTAAATTAAATTCAAATTAATTAAATCATAATTATTCAAATTAAATTCAAATTAAATTAAATTCAAAATAATTAAATCTTAATTATTCAAATTAAATTCAAATTAAATTAAATCTTAATTATTCAAATTAAATTCAAATTAATTAAATCTTAATTATTCAAATTAAATTCAAATTAATTAAATCTTAATTATTCAAATTAAATTCAAATTAAATTAAATTCAAACTAAATTAAATTCAAATTAAATTAAATTCAAATTAAATTAAATTAAATTCAAATTAAATTAAATTCAAATTCAAATTCAAATTTTAATTAAGTCAATTAAATAAATTTAATTCAAATAAAGCTAATTAATTCAAACTTCAATTAACTCAACTTTAAATCTTAAATAACTTAAACTCAAACTAAACTAAAATCTTACCCAAACCACAACAATTAAATTAATAAAATCAAATATGTCAAAGTGGGTTGGCATATTCGCGGGTTCACACGACATGTATCAAATCGGGAATTTGATACATTTTTAGAAACGTAATTAAAATGCTTTGGACTTGTTTGGTACATGCATAACTGCCATGCCATGCATTTGCTATTTTTTATGTGACATGTCATTCATATTTAAATTTTAGGCATAATTTAGAACGACTATAGGAAAAAGAATAATTGAAACTTGATCAACCTAGTATTGGGTGGAGGTGAGATGATAGTACGTTAGGGAAGCCATCTTGGTGGAACTAGCCGAAGCTACCGATCCAAGACTCAAACTAGTTAGACCAAAATCTTTCAAGAATAACTTGAAAATGAATTTTCTATAAAAGGCTTTGTCAAGGAAAGGGTTGATGATCCAATAAGGCTACGGCCAAAGAAGGCCTAGTGCCTCGTCAAGACCTGGAAGCCAATTACTGAAAATCAAATTCATTTTACTCTTGTCAGATTTGAATCTAACACAAGCTTCAGTTAAATCTTAGAATTAATAATAAATTAAGAAAAATAATTCAAGCATTTCACAATACACCTATAAGGCAACCATGCTTGTTGTATTGATACATCTAAAATGGGTGAGATGTTAATGACTAACGAATTGAAAAGTATTTTTCAAAATTGTTTTTCAAAATCATTAGAATATTTTCCTAAAAATATATTTTCAAAATAGTATTTCAACATAATAATGTTTTTATGGAATTCATGCTTGTCTGAATGATTATACTGATAATACATTTTTCAAAAAGTATATCCTTTTAAAAATTGCTTGACTCACTCAATTAGACACAAGCCTCTTAGGACAACACTAATGTTCCTTAAGGCACTTAGTTAGAGTCAAACGGTGTTGGATGCAGGGGGAGTGTTTTGTTCTTTTCATTAAAAATTATTTTTCGAAAACTGCACCTTAACTTTTATCGCATATGTTTTCCAATTTATCTTCTTTCCAAATTATACTTTCAAAACCTATCTTCCTGAAAGTTGGTGTTCATTGGAGTTTGATAAACCCTAAAGACACAGAGGAAGGTCCACTTCTTGATCTAAAAGGACTCCTAGGACGTGTCAGATTTAGGGGGAGTCTGAGTCAACTTTCTCACAAGTTTTAAATTATTTTAAATTATTAGATTATTCTTTTGATCTGAATTAACCCTAAGACTCAGAGGAAGAGTACTTGTGGTCAACAAGCTTCCCAGGACTGGGTCAAGTTTAGGGGGAGGTCAAATTAAAAGAATTATTGAATATTTCAAATGTTTTCATGCACGGTATTTTCAAATCCTATTGAAAACATAAGTATTATTTTAAAATGCTATCTATTTTTTTAAATTTTTTTTTATTTTCAAAAATTCATCTGATTTTGATCAATTTGAAATAATATCTTGAGTTTGAAAAATCTTCTAGGACACTTAGGAAAATATCCTTGTAGTCAACAAGGTTTCCTATGATTGTGTCAGACTGGAAGATAAACCAAATCAAGTATTATAACTTTAAAATTTTTACATTTTTCAAAATTAATTATTCTGTGACTTATGAAATTTTTGAAATAATAGTTACTTGGGTTGAAAAATTTCCAGGACACTTAGGAAATGTCCTTGTAGTCAACAAGGATTCCCAGGATGGTGTCAGACTGGAAAATAAACCAAGTGAAGTCAAATATTATGTTTTCACAAGTACTTATGTCTTTCAAAGCCTAATATTCTTTCAAAAGTACTTAATTTTGAAAAAAAAAAATTTGTTTGTATTTTTCAAAAGTACCTACTTTTTTCAAAAAACTCAATACATTTTTCAAAGGTACTTATATTTTTCAAAAATTACTTATTATTTTTCAAAATCTGATCTTTCTTCAAAATATAACTTACAAGTACTTATTAGTACTTGCAAAATATGTATTTTTCAAAATATCATTTTTCAAAACTGCTCAATCAATTATTTTTCAAAAGTAGTTGCATGCCTCAAAGATCATCTTTCAAAATATTTGGCATTTTTAAAATATATATATATATATATATATATATATATATATATATATATTGTCTAAGTTCAAAATACTTAAGTATTAGTTTTATGCTATACCTTCAAAATTTTATACTAAGTATTTTCAAAAATACTCTCATTGTTGGTGCAAGTTTTTTTTGATGTATGACAAAGGGGGAGAGGTGTGCTTAAGTTAGAAATTTTTTTAACTTCTTACCAAAGGACCATTTGATCAAAATGTTTTTCAAAACTAAGGTCATGTTTTATTTTGATCCCAAGGATGGTAAGTTAGCCCCTTAAACCAATCTAACTTAAGTTATTGTCAAACATCAAAAAGGGGGAGATTGTTGGTGCAACTTGCATCAATGATGTTCTTCCTTAAATGTTTTTATGTTTGACAATACACTTAAGTCAGTGATACAATGAACAGACAAAGGGGAGCAAAAGAGAAGTAACCTAAGTTGAAGAAATGTCCTAGTTAACCTAGGTATTGAAACCCTAAGACCTAACGAAGGGCTGTTAGGCACCTAGCGAAGGACTGCTAGGTATCGTAACCCTAAGACGTAGCGAAGGGCTGCTAGGCACCTAGCGAAGGGCTGCTAGGTATCGAAACCCTAAGACCTAGCGAAGGGTTGCTAGGCACCTAGCGAAGGGATGCTAGGCATAGAAGACCTAGCGAAGGGCTGCTAGGTACCTAGCAAAGGGATGCTAGGCTTAGAAGACCTAGCGAAGGGCTGCTAGGCACCTAGCGAAGGGCTGCTAGGGAATGAAGACCTGGCGAAGGACTGCTAGGGACCTAGCGAAGGATTGCTAGGTAATGAAGTCTTGATCCAAGGAACTGAGCAACTTAGCTGAGCGATGACTAAGGATAGGAGTAGAGACGGGTCGGGGTTCGGGCGTCTCGAGGTCCGGAGGTATCGGAAGCTAAGCAAAAGTCCACCCGAAGGGTTGGGTGGCAACTGTCTCCTGAAAGGAGTAGGTGAAGGGCGAGTTCTCAGGGATAGGAACTCGTGCCGGTTCGACCTAGGGTTTCGTGGAGATTCGAAGTCAGAACCAAGTCCTTAAGACCACTATTATATGTATCTATGCTTTGTGGTTCTATATCTTGCAGGTACCAAGATTAGAAGATGTAGCAGCTTGCTGGAGGCCCTAACCAGGGCGCCCCCAGTGTTGGGGGCGCCCCCATGCAACCAGGGCGCCCCCAACAGTGGGGGCGCCCCCAGATAGTACTAACAAGGCACTAAATATGAAGCAGGCAAAACAGGTGTCAACCGGGGCGCCCGGAGCATCCAGGGCACCCGGATTCGTAGTTGTTTTGCTGTTTCGAAGTCAAAACACAGGATAAGCCCTCACGGGGGCACCCGGAGCATCCGGGGCGCCCTGGTCAATGATCTTATCACCCGCGGCGAGGTAGGCGCAAGGATAAGGTTTGACCGAGTCTTTCGGGGCGCCCCCAGGAGGCCTATATAAGGGGCTTCGACCCCTCTGCTTGAGAGACAACATTCCAGAGCCATTCTTATCATTCCAACCAACGACAACGCGCTAAAGACGAGGCTTTACGACCGGGAGGCTCCAGGAGGAAGTGCGCGGCACTTCGGAGGTCCAGATCGGTTGACGCTTCGACATAAGTTGTTTTGGTTTGATTTACATTCTGCAATTATTTTTAATTATCCTTTTGCTTCTAAATCAAACTGTAAGACGGGTTTTCTCCACCTCCGGAAATTTTGGAAAGGAGACCAATAGTGGACTCACGCTGAGTACATAGGCCTTGGACGTACTGACCCAGGGGGTCGCGAACCAAGTAAATAAATCCCGCGTGTCCTTCTGTATTACATTTATTTTTTTGTTTTTACTTTTCCACTGTGCTACTAATATTCTAAGTCTAGAATGAACGAAAGCTTTACGAAGATTTCCAAAAGATTTTGAACGGTCGA
Source organism: Boesenbergia rotunda (assembly GCA_024364735.1). NCBI lineage: Eukaryota > Viridiplantae > Streptophyta > Magnoliopsida > Zingiberales > Zingiberaceae > Boesenbergia > Boesenbergia rotunda. The sequence goes on along the minus strand of JAGFNQ010005398.1, from coordinate 307,722 downwards.
TATTCACCCCCCCTCTATCGGCGGCACCGGTCCTACAAAAAGTCCTAACTTGGAGGGTTCGGTGTGGAAAATTCCTAACTTGGAGGGTTAGGTGTGGGATGCCTTGGGATAGGATCTATGTATGCATTGCATATGCATTTGTTTAGCATTGTTTTTGCTATTCTATACTATTTGTTTTCCCTAACTTAAACGTATTGCCAAACATCAAAAAGGGGGAGATTGTTGAGGCAATATGTGGTCCGGAGTGACCAAGTATTTTGATGTTTGGGCAAAGGGTTTAAGTTGGGTTTCCCTTGTGTCAAATATTTGTATGTTGAGTGTGCAGGTTGTATAGGTTTACACATGTTGACTCGACTGGACGGCTTCGGTATAGTGAAGGGTTACATGGAGACAAGCTGGAGGCTTGTGTGCACCCGAGGGACCTTAGTATAGCAAGGATGATGAGACGAGGGGCATGGACTTCGAGGCGTATGTGAAGGATGGCATGGAGAGAAGTTGGAGGCTTGTGTGCATCCGAGCGACGAGGGCCGAAGATGAAGAGGGCGCGAAGGCAATAGTTAAGGCTGCTGGTGAAGAGCCAGCTGAGGCAAGGGACAAGAACCGAGGGTGGAGGACTCCAAGGGCAAGCCGGGAAGTGAACATCAAAGGGCACACGTGAAGGGTGTTGGATCGGAGAAAACGATAGAGGGGGGTGAATATCGTTATCAATTTTTCGGATAAAAATAGAGCAGTTATGCAGCGGAAAATAACAGGACACACGCGAACACAAGTCGGTTTTACTTAGTTCGGAGTCGCGAATGGCTCCTACTCCAAGGCCCATGGTCCTTGACCGTTTACTTTGGGCAATTCTATAGTCGTAAAAAGGTTTTACAAATTGAGTACAGAAATAGAACTGAAAATTAACTTTGCAACACCTTTCGTTACCGACGCCCGAGGAGGATCGAATTTCGGAGCAGAGGGTCATCGCCGGTGCTTGAATCTCGATGTTGAAGCTAAGTTGGTCGGAGCGTAGCACTTGAACGAAAAGTCTTGGAGCGTTGAGAGTGATCTGTATTGAAGCCTTAGGGGTGAACCCCCTTTTATAGCACCCATGGGGGCGCCAGTGTCGATGGGTGCGCCTACACGTGGCCTTCCCTTCGTGATCTCTTATCCACAGGCTCGGTTAGTGCTTATCCATCTTCACTTGGGCGCCTGACCTGATGGGGGCACCCGTGACCTCACGGGAGCCTGAGCTACCTTGGTCCAGAGGCTTCGTGGCTGTGGTTTGGTTTTTGCCTTTACACTGGGGCGCCCGTATCCATATGGGCGCCTAGCCCCAGTGAGGCGCCCCACTCTATTGGGGCGCCTGAGCTGCAGAAGCAACATTCCTTCGTTCCCTGCAACTATGGTTAGTTCCAAAACATAACAAGCAAATATGTTAGCCATTATTTACAGCCTTAGCTGTCTTGGATCTGACTTTGAGTCTCCCAAATGGAACCCTAGGTCGAACTGATGCCTACTGTTCTCTCGACGGGGAACGCACCCTCACCTTCTCTTCTCAGGAGAGTTTACCTTTTGCCAACCGGCTCCTCCGGTTGGACTGTTGCCCAATCCACCTGACCAGGTCTTCGTGCCCAACTTTCGGTTAGGTCTTCTTTCCCAACTTCGGGTCAGGTCTTCGGTGCCCAGCCCTTTGCCAGGACTTTTTGCCCAGTCCTCGACCAGGACTTCTTTGCCCAACTTCCGGTCAGGTCTTCTTGCCCAGTCCTTGACCAGGACTTCTTGCCCAACTCTTTGCCAGGACTTCTTGCCTAGTGTACCTAGGATTTTTCCTGCACACTTAGTAGGCTTGTTAGATCACATTACCACCTTAACTTCTGAACCCTTTGCCATTATCAAAATCCAGGTTTGACTTAGGTGCTTCTTGCACCAATAATGCCCCCCTTTTTGATTTATGACAACACAGTTCTAAAAGTTAAGTAAAAACATAGATAACAAGAAATGAATTGACTATATTTAGTTTCCTCCCCCTGAGTTTTTCAAAGATATGTGGGGTTTTTGAAAAACTTCTAAGTCCTTGACTATTCTTAGAGAAACTCAAAAATATTTTCCAAGTAAACCACTTAGAAAATTTTCCTAAAAGATCATTAAGTTAAAGACTTAGAAAATTTTCAAGAATATTTTTTAAGTTAAATACTTTAGAAAATTTTTCAAAATATTTTTAAGTTAACCACTTAGAAAATTTTCCAAAAGATTTTTTAAGTTAAACAAAAAGATTTTTCCAAAAGATTTTTAAGTTAAACACTTAGAAAATTTTTCAAAAGATTTTTAAGTTAAACACTTAGAAAATTTTCCGATAGATTTTTATGTTAAACACTTAAAGAAACTCAAAGATTTTTCCAAAAGATTTTTCCATACTTAGAAAAATACTTAGAAACATTTCACTTTTGAAATGCTTTAGTTTTAAAAAAAAACATTTGTAAGTATTTTCGTTATTTATTTTACTTTTTGAAAAGGAGATAAAAGTTTTGAAAACTAAAATTTGAAAATTTTCTTTTCTTCTTTTCTTTCTCTCCCCCTTTGCCATATATCAAAAAATAATTATTACAGCACAAAAAAATTAGAGCAAAGAAAGTAAAGTTCTGTATTGAACCAACTCTAAAAACTTTACGTATAAGCTGGACCAAACCAATTTAAATCTTCTTTTTCGGGTCCTGTCTAACCAAGTTAGCTACTTACTAACTGTTATAAACAGTAGCTTTCGCTAGGGTTAGTCAAGTTAAGTGATCTGATCAAGTTAGATTTTCTAAGCTTGACACTTAACCTGATTGCTGTTCATTTGGTATTTATTGCCCCAATTACTGCAAATGCACTGACTAAAACATCTTGAATCAAGGCATAGACCTAAGCATCTCAACCCAGTCTAGGTTATCAATCAAAAGTACCCTAAGGTGCTTGTGAGATGCTGGATTCTAGATCTATACATGCAGTTCTAGGGTTAGAGCCTAAGCTAAGTCATTTTGCGAAAAAGTCTTAGTTTTTCAAGGGGGTAAGTTTTTGAAAAAAAACTAAGTCGTAAAATCATTTTAAATTTCAAGGCAAAAAATGAATTTACAAAAGATATTAAATGAAACGTTTTAAAAAAAATGTAGAGCAGTCCTATTCTACTAAGCATAACCCTAACTGCCTTCTTAGAGAGCTAAACTCAGACTCAGGTAAGGGTTTGGTAATGATATCAGCTAAGTTTGACTTTGAGTCCACATTCTTAAGGACTATTTCACCCCTGGCTACATGATCCCTTACAAAGTGATGTTTAACCTCTATATGCTTTGTTCTTGAGTGTTGAATTGGATTTTTGGTCAGATTGATTAAGCTTATGTTATCAATGTAGACTTGGGTTTGGGTATAATCAAGCTGGAAGTCCTTAAGAGTGTCCATCATCCATAAGAGTTGTGCCACACACTCTTCTAAAGCAACATATTCTGCTTCGGTTGTAGATAGGGCTACGCAGTGTTGCTTTCTACTGCACCAACTGACTAGACTATTTCCTAAAAGTTGTCAGCTTCCACTTGTACTTTTTCTATCTAATTTGCATCCAGCATAGTCAGAGTCAGAGTATCCTGACAGTTCAAATGTTGAGGTCCTAGGATACCAAATCCCTATATTTAGGGTGCCCTTAATGTATCTAAGACCTCTTTTTAGGGCTGTTAAGTGCGATTTCTTAGCACAAGTTTGGTATCTAGCACACATTCCTACAGAGAATAGGATATCAGGTCTGCTAGCTGTAAGGTAAAGTAGACTTCTAATCATGCTTCGGTATACCTTAAGATCTACAGGTTTACCTTCAGGGTCATTATCAATTTTGATGTTTGTGGCCATAGGGGTACTTATACTTTTGGAGTTATCCATTTTAAACTTCTTTATTAACTCCTTAGCATATTTGGATTGGTGAACATAATTCTCATCCCTAGTTTGCTTAATTTGCAGTCCTAAGAAGAAATTAAGCTTACCAACTAAGCTCATTTCGAATTTGTTTTCCATTATTTTTACAAATTCTTTTAAAAAGTTTGAGTTGGTGGATCCGAAAATTATGTCATCAACATAAATTTGGGCAATGAAAATGTCTTTTTCTAAGGTTTTAACAAAAAGGGTGGAGTCAATTTGTCCTTGGTTAAATTCCTTAGAAATAAGGTAAGTTGATAGACGTTCATACCATGCCCTAGGTGCTTGTTTTAATCCATAAAGTGCCTTTTTAAGTTTGAAAACGTGGTTAGATTTTTCTAGGTCCTCAAACCCTGAGTGTTGTCCTACATAGACTTCTTCTTTGATGAATTCATTTAAAAAGGCTGACTTAATGTCCATTTGGTAGAGTTTGAACCCTCTATGGGGTGCAAATGCTAACAACATTCTAATTGACTGAAGTCTGGCTACTGGGGCATAGGTTTCATCATAGTCTAATCCTTCGACTTGACTGAACCCTTTTGCTACTAAGCGGACTTTATTTCTAACTATTTCTCATAGGTCATTTAGTTTGTTCCTAAATACCCACTTAGTATCTATAACAGATTTGCCCTCAGGTTTAGGTACTAGTTCCCAGACTTGGTTTCTCTCAAATTGGGCTAATTCCTCTTGCATAGCTATGATCCAATTAGGATCAGGTAAGGCTTTCTCTATAGTCTTAGGTTCAAATTTTGAAATTAGTGCGATCTGACTAAGATTTCTAAAGGAAGACCTAGTTCTGACTCCTAAGGTTGGATCACCCATAATTTGGTCAGGAGGGTGACTGAGTCTGGGTTTCTTGGTTCTTCTAGAACTTGGTTCAGCCTCAGATCCAGCTGGATGGTTTGGTTCAGTATTTTGTTCAACTACTTGGGTTGGTTCAATTATTGGTTCAGTTGATGCAGTAGTTGGTTCAAGAGTTAGTTCATTTAGCGGTTCAACTAGTGGTTCAAATGATGGTTCAATAATTTTTTATTATCTTCCTGATGTATATTTGATTGGTTCAGGTTATCATCAGATTTTGAATTAGTTTTCTCATCAAATATTAAATTCGTTGTTTCTTTAATTTTATTAGTTTGTTTATTGTAGACCCTATAGGCCCTACTTGTTGTTGAGTATCCTAAGAAGACTCCTGGAGTTGACTTAGATTGAAATTTAGATAGGTAGTCCTTGGTGTTTAGGATATGGACTTTGCATCCGAAGACCCTTAGGTAATGTAGGTTTGGCAGTCTATGGTAATATAGTTCATAGGGAGTTTTATTATATCTCTTGTTAATTAGGACCCTATTTTGAGTATAGCAGGCCGTACTTATTGCTTCTACCCAAAATTGGATAGCTAGGTTGAATTCATTAAGCATGGTCCTAGCGGCTTCCTGAAGGGTCCTATTCTTTCTTTCTACTATCCCATTTTGTTGGGGGGTTCTAGGACATGAAAATTCGTGAATATAACCATTTATTCTACAGAATTCGTCAAACCTTTGATTCTCAAACTCTCCCCCGTGATCACTCCTTAGTCTTTTGATTTTGGTATTATTTTGATTTTCAATTATCTTACATAAGTCAATAAACAGGTTTAGGGTTTCATCCTTAGTTTTTAGGAACCTAACCCAGGTAAACCTAGAGTAATCATCGATAATAACTAAGCAATATCAGTTTCCGCTTAGTGACTTGGCTCCATGTGAATCAAATAGGTCAAGGTGCAGGAGCTCAAGTGTGGTTTGAGTTAAGTCTGATTGAATTTGCTTGTGATTAGACCTGGTTTGTTTACCTTGGTTACATGAGTTACATATTGTGTTTTCATAGTTCTTAATTTTTGGTACCCCTTTAATTAGACCAAGTTGGGTAATTTTAGAGATTAGTCATACATTAGTGTGACCTAATCTCTTATGCCAGAGGTTGGATTCTTCTAATTGAGTTAAGAGGCATTTTGGTACTAACGGTAGGTTTATAGTATACACATTATTTTTTCTAGTACCCTTAAGCATGACTTCTGAGTCTTGAAGGTTTCTAATCAGGCAGTCAGAGTTGGTAAATGTAACTACATAGCCAGTATCACATAATTGACCTATACTAAGTAGATTAAATTTGAAATTCTCAACCAACATTACCTTTTTAATCACAAAATTGGATTTGAGTTCAATGTTACCTGACCCAATGACTTTGAGTATAGCATTGTTGCCAAACGCTACATAGCCTAGGTTCTTGAACTTGAGTTTGGTGAATTTTAATTTGTCTCCAGTCATGTGTCTGGAGCATCCACTATCCAACATCCATTGGTCCAAATCTTTATGTTCCTAGACATAAAGTATTTATTGATTTGGATCCAATTAGAATTAAGGATAGCTTAAATTGATTTTCACAACCTAGTCTGTCTCACCCAATCTAGTGTTATCAATCATGTTAACCTTATGGGTTTTGTGAGACAGGTTTTTCAAAAGAAATACAAGTTTTAATTTTGAAAAATAGCAAGGTTGATTTTGAAAGGTTAAATTAATTTTGAAAAATTTTAATTAAGTTTTAAGTTTGAAAAGTGATTTAATCTAAGATTAATTGAAATTTATGTTAGATTCAAATCTGACAATAGTAAAGTGAATTTGATTTTCAATAATTGGCTTCCAGGTCTTGGCGAGGCACTAGGCCTTCTTTGACCGTAGTCTTATTGGATCATCAACCCTTTCCTTGATAAAACCTTTTATTGATAATTCATCTTCAAGTTACTTCTTGAAAGATTTTGGTCTAACTAGTTTGAGTTTTGGATCTATAGTTTCGACTAGTTCCACCAAAATGGCTTCCCTAACGTACTATCATCTCACTTCCACCCAATACTATGTTGTTCAAATTTCAATTAAGTCATTTAGTCCTTAGTCTAACCAGTCCTAGGTCTAAGCATTATGAATTGCAAAAGGAAATAAATAAGCAAGCATGCAATAAAATTAAAGAAGTAAGCAAAAAAAAAATATAATTATGAAAATTATTTTTAAATTGACTCCCCCTGGACTATAGCCTCGATAAGGATTAGGCAAGACATGAATCTTGTCCTTGGGGATCCAATACTGGTTTGGTCTAGCTTGGTTGTTCAAGCAAAGCTTTGGAACCCATGCTTGAACTTTGGTTCTAGGTTGGTTCAATACAACATAATACGACCGTTGTCTCGACTTGGTTCGATACCCTAATCCAGACTGGTTAAGAATGAACTTCTGTTTTCTAAGGATCATATCAAGACACTTGGAACCCGAAGTGAATCGTTCTAAAGTACTCTGAGCTCCTTGACTTGAGTTTTCAAGGAGGAATTCTCTTTCTCAAGCTTTTCAACTTGAGTAGAGTTTCCTTCTTGAACCTTCTCGGTCAAGGATCTAGAGTCAGCTTCCTCTTTCAGGAGTTTTACTTCCTGTCGGAGGGACTTGACCCGGATTTTGGCTTTCGCCAAGTTACAAGATAAATAAGCAATTAATTTAGATAATTCAATTTCGGAATAACCTCTTACCGTTATTTGGCCGTTTTCTGAGATTGTGAGCCTTCCGTGTTCTGGCGCTGATTCCGATTTGGTGTTGATGTCTTCCGAACCGGTTAAAGGGAGAAGATTTGATTGTGGGGCCTCTTCTTCTTCTTCGGAGGAAGATTCATCCCACATGGCTTGGAGAGCCTTCTTTCTTCGAGTCTTCTTTGTCTCCTTCAGATTGGGGCACTCTGATTTGTAATGACCCTTCTTATTGCATTCATAGCAAGTGACATTCATTTTGGTTTTTGACGATGTTGAAGGTTTAGCTGGATCTTCCTTTCGTCGGCTTGCTTTCTTTCTATTGGTTTGATGCTTTAGCTCCTTGTAGTAATCCCGAGCTAGCCGAACCAGCTTGGGTCGATCCCCTTCACTATCTTCTGAGTCAGAGTCCGAGTCAGACTCGGGTGCTGGTTGAGGCTTCTTCTTGGCGACTTTTACTTGGGATTTACCTGCAATAAATGCAATACTTTTCTCGGCCATAGTGCAGTTAGTCTATTCATGCAATTCTAATTCTGAGAAAAGTTCATCTAATTTAATTTTTGAAAGGTCCCTTGAAACCTTGTAAACATCTACCATAGATGCCCACAATGTGTTCCTTGGGAAAGCGTTTAGGGTATACCTTATTAGGTCACGGTTCTCTACCTTGTGACCTATTGTGTGCAACCCATTTATCAGCTCCTGGATTCTGGCGTGGAGCTGTGCTGCTGATTCGCCTTCGTTCATTTTTATTGTGTAGAGTCTGTTCAACAAAAGATCTCTTTTACTGATTCTGGTGTCGGAGGTACCTTCGTGCAGCTCAGTCAGCTTGTTCCAAAGTTCTTTGGCGCTGTTGAAAGGTCCCACCAGGTTCAGCTCTTCCTTGGCCAATCTGCATTGCAACGTTTGGCTTGCCTTTGCATCAGCCTCGATCTTCTTCTTCAATGAGGCGTCCCATTCAGAGTAGTGTTGTGCCACTCCTTCTGCATTCTTGGGGATTTCTAGGCCAGATTGGATAATTATCCACATGTCCACCTGAGTTTTCAGGTGGACTTGCATCCTGCTTTTCCAGTAGGAGAAATCTTCTCCACTGAAAAGCGATGGTCTGGCTGTGCTGAATCCTTCTTGCATGGCCATAATATTTTCTGAAAAAAAATAAAGACAAAGGAAAACTTGTTCCAAGACTTGGTTTTGGATTAGTAGTGCGGAAGAAAATTAATAGAAATGAAATTCGATCGAGTGGGGTTGGACCAATCTCGATTAACGAGAAAGAAAAAAAGAAAAAAAATTAAAATTAATTCTGTAAATCCGAAAAAACTCTCAAATTGGTGGTTGCACCAAATTTGAGCCACCCGCTCTGATACCACTTATTGGATTGGAGAAAACGATAGAGGGGGGTGAATATCATTATCAATTTTTCGGATAAAAACAGAGCAGTTACGCAGCGGAAAATAACAGAACACACGCGAACACAAGTCGTTTTACTTGGTTCGGAGTCGCGGTCGACTCCTACTCCAAGGCCTATGGTCCTTGACCGTTTACTTTGGGCAATTCTATAGTCGTAAAAAGGTATTACAAATTGAGTACAAAAATAGAACTAAAAATTAACTTCGCAACACTTTTCGTTACCGACGCTCGAGGAGGATCGAATTTCGGAGCAGAGGGTCGTCGCCAGCGCTGGAATCTCGAAGTTGAAGTTGGTCGGAGCGTAGGGCTTGAACAAAAGTCTTGGAGCATTGAGAGCGATCTGTATTGAGCCCTTGGGGGTGAACCCCCTTTTATAGCACCCATGGGGGCGCCTACACGTGACCTTCCCTGCACGATCTCTTATCCGCAGGCTCGGTCAGCGCTTATCCATCTTCACTTGGGCGCCTGAGCTGATGGGGGCGCCCGTGACCTCACGGGCGCCTGAGCTGCCTTGGTTCAGAGGCTTCGCGGCTGTGGTTTGGTTTTTGCCTTTACACTGGGGCACTCGTATCCATACGGGCGCCTAGCCCCAGTGAGGCGCCCCACTCCATTGGGGCATCTGAGCTACAGAAACAACATTCCTTCGTTCCCTACAACTAAGGTTAGTTCCAAAACACAACAAGCAAATATGTTAGCCATTATTTACAGCCTTACTTGTCTTGGTTCTGACTTTGGGTCTCCTAATGGAACCCTAGGTCGAACCGACGCCTACTATTCCCTCGACGAGGAACACGTCCTCACCTACTCCTCTTAGGAGAGTTTACCTTTTGCCAACTGGCCCCTCCGGTTGGCCTTTTGCCCAATCCACCTGACCAGGTCTTCGTGCCCAACTTTCGGTCAGGTCTTCTTGCCCAACTTCCGGTCAAGTCTTCGGTGTCCAACTCTTTGCCAGGACTTCTTGCCCAGTCCTCGACCAGGACTTCTTTGCCCAACTTCCGGTTAGGTCTTCTTACCCAGGACTTCTTGCCCAGCCCTTTGCCAGGACTTCTTGCCTAGTGTACCTAGGACTTTTCCTGCACACTTAGTAGACTTGTTAGATCACATTACCACCTTAACTTCTGAACCCTTGCCATTATCAAAACTCAGGTTTGACTTAGGTGCTTCCTACACCAACAATGGGTGGCATGGAGGCAAGTCGAGGACTTGCGTGCGCATCCGAGGGATGATAGCCGGTGAAAGAGGACTTCAAGGGGCATGCCAAAGGATTGGACCTGAAGGCACACGTGGAGGAGGGTCGAGAAAGTGAGTAGGAGAGTTGTGGTAAGATGGGCAGTCGACTGGGGATTGTCCAGTCGACTGCCAAAATTCACAGAATGGATTTGGCCCTGGACCAGTCGACTGCTCTGAGTGCAGTGGACTGGTGTACAGCTGGATTCGAACGTTGGGGCTGTCAACGGTCAAATTCTCAGTGGGGCAGTCGACTGCCCTGAGAGTAGTCGATTGCCAGCGAGGGTTTCAAGCTCGAGTTCTATTTAAAGAGAACTCGATTTGGGCTGAGACTCTTGACGAATCTTGTCTTGGTTAAAGGCAAGATAGTAGTCTTTGTGCTCAGAGATTGTCAAAGTGCTGTGGCGAGGTTTCTTCACCCACAAGGAGCGATAAGACCTAGTCAGAGGTTATCCGGGGAGTGATCTACCGAAGGATTCTTGGATTAGTCACCCGTCCAGGGTGGATACCAAGTAAATCTGGTTTGTTAGCATTGTTTATTGTTGTTAGTTTTATTTTGTTTGTATTTCCGCTGCGCAACTAACAACGTAGGTGAAAAGAATCGAAGAAACGCTATTCACCCCCCCTCTAGCGTACCGGAATCGATCCTATAGGTTCATCTTCTTTTGGATGACTATAAAAGGGTCTCTTATGATGAGAGAAGTGCTTATCATCCCTCTTCTTCTTTCTCCCTCCTTGGCCGAAACCCCCTTGTAGATGTTCTTGTGCTTTGTGAATTATCCCAACTTGCTAGCATAACTAAGATGGTTCTTCTTCGAGGCGTAGATCATGTTAGTGTGGATACTACGAGAGGCATAAACACTTGAACGTGCAAAAGATCCAACGAACTAAGGATGAGCGGGATAATCGAAGGGCACGCAACGAAGATATAACTCTTAGTTAGATAAATTCAACTTTGTACGAGTTTTTCTTCTACATGAATCAATCGAAGGAATCTCAATTTTCCGCTGTGTTTTTAAGTGTTTTTTTGGTTAGAGATCCCTATAGGTCGTGCCCCTACTCTAGCATGCCACACAACATGGCCATGCCCCCTTAATTGAGAGCCACCCTTGGCCATTCCAAATGGCACGACCATGCCACACCCCCACACCGGTTATCTGTTGGGGTTGTGCCAAATGACATGACTATGCCGTAAAGAAGCAGGGAGTCGTGCCAATGCTATAAAAGGGGTTTTTTTTTTCCCATTTTAAGATATTTTGGCTTTGGGGCTCTGCCTCTTGGCTTGGGGAAGGGTTCTCACCCCTAGGAGAAATCCTAGAGGATCATCCTCATCATCTCCGACGATCCATCCACCTCCAGAGCGAGGAATGCATTCAATAAAACCTACACTACATAGATAAGTCTTCTTTTCCCTCTCAAATCTCAGTTTTGAATTTTAGATTGATGTATTTCCTTGTCTCTTGGTTGTATCTTCCTTGTGATGGAGTAGTTTCTCCAATGTATGATGTAAAGAGTAGCTATGATGTGATGTTGATGTATAAACTATAAATTAATCCATTTCCTTATTCAAATAATATGTTTATATCTAGTTCTATGTATTGTGCCTTGTATGTATTTGATGAAATGTGTGAGTAATGAATATATGTATTTGTGAAGGTTTAGTCACCATGTAAAGGGAATGACCGAGATTGTATAACCGGGTGCCCTTAGTAACAAAGGGTTCCTTTAATCGGACATCTCGAGGGTTACCTCATAATGGAGGTCAATCCTTTATAAGAAATTATCTAATAGTATTTAATGGGTTCCTTTTAATCTCATATTAGGAAGTGGCCTATGTAATATTGAGACGTATGATCAGGAGACCCTCATGTTATAGGGATATTATTTTAACCGGACTCTCTACGTTACCTCTTCCACTTAGTGGCACTGGATGCCAATCTAAGGAATACTCTGGTGCACTATCGTGGGATCGTACCAATATTTAGTTAGGATATCTACAAGAACCTAAAGATTGAGATTAGGAGGTGAACAATCTCCCCATTCCAACCTTCTTCTAAAATCAATTCTTCTCTCTTTCTCTCACCCTCTTTCTCCCTCTTGGTTCCCAAGCTTTCACAAACCAACTTTGATAGTTTAGATAGCTTACTTTGTGTATTTGACTAGCGCTTAATCAACAATCCCTATGAATACGATAATCTTTTATATTATTTGACGATGCTTCTATGCATTGTGGATACCACATCACAAGTATAAAGTTTCTCCCCTCCCCCCCCGCCTCGCGGCCCCCTTTGTAAATCAGGAAATCATCCTAGATCCAGTATCATTGTTCTATCCCATCTCTTACTTGTTACACCAACTTTCCATAAGTTGTATCATTTGCAGTAACAAGCTTTATTCTTTCCCACATATCTGATCTACTCTTGTGATAGAGTAGAAATTGGCAAGAACTTCTTTCCGACTTAATGCATCTAAAACTTGATTATGCCTGCTAGGTTTGTGCTCCCGCACAAAGTTATATTCTACTAAGAACTCTTGCCACCGAGCCTACTTAGGGGATAACTTCTTTTGAGTGGAAAAGAAAGTGATAGTGACATTATCAGTTTTCACAAGAAATTTTGTCCCAACAAAAAGACTCTTCAAACATGCAAGTAATGGACAACAACTACCATTTCTTTTTCATGTACATAATATTTCTATGCAACCAAATTAAGTTTTCTACTTTCAAAGGCGATTGGATAGCCTTCCTGCACCAACACACCACCAATTCTTTTATCAGAAGCATTAGTATGCACTTCAAAAGGCAACTCGAAGTTCGGCAAGTGCAACACTGGCTCAAATGCTATAAACATCTTCGATTTCTTAAAGGCTTCTTTGCATGCATCTGACCATTCCCACCGCACATTGTTCTTTAATAAGTCTGTCAATGGGGCGGCCTTCTTGGAATAACTATTGGTGTAGTTTACACCAATGGTCAAACTCAGGTTTTGATGTATGACAAAAAGTTTAAAGTTAGGTATATTGTTATTTAATCTTGTTATCAAGTGTGTAGGGCTGAAAGACTTAAGACCTGACACCAAGCTAAAGTCCAGGATGGTTGAGTCCTGGTAGGAAGTCTAGTTGGGTCTGCGAAGCCTGACAACTGGTTAAAGCCTAGGTTGGTGAAGACCTGGCATGAAGTTCAGCTAGGTGCGTGGTACCTGACAGTTGGCTGAATGACCTGGTGTGTTAAGAAGCTGAATAAGTCTGCATATGGCAAGTAAAGTAAGTCACTAGAGGAGCGAAATCTCATGAGGATGAGTCCTCGTTGGGACTGTAGGCGCGGTCCAGCTTAGAACCATTTTGGAGCTCTAAGCTGAGGCCTTTGACTAGATCCTGGTCTTGGGAAGACAGGGTCTATTTAATATTGTCTATTTTTTCTAGTCTAAACTTGTGCTAACTTTATTTTGCAGGGTATAGTTTATTCAGGACTAACATTATATTACAAGGTAATTTTTGCAAAATTCACCTCGGATGAATAGTAGCCGAGGTGCCTCAGATTGGACCTAAGGCATCTCAGTTTAGTCCGGAGTGCCTCAGATTGCTGAAGGCGTCTTTGAGTGGATAAGCGCAGAGGATAGAGTGTCAGCATCTAAGGCGCCTTAGCTGAGATCCGAGGCACCTCAATTGGGAACTGAGGTACCTCACTTTGGATTTGAGACACCCTCTAGAGGTTAAGTAGCGACATCTCCAGATTTGATAGAATTTTCATATCTGAGGTGCCTCAATTGTAAACTGAGGCGCCTCAGCTTCCCTAAAAAACCAAAATTCGACCAGAGACGTAGATACAACTTCTACACTTCCATCTTGAGCTCCGGTGATCATTCTGCTTCCTTGTCTTCATACTACGACCCCACTACAACTAAACTATGGCTGACTACTACCAGAAGATCGACATCAATACATAAGCACTCACATCCGAGATTCAAAAAGTGTTGGTAATGATTTAGTTTTTGTACTTAATTCATATATGCACTTAAGGACAGTATAAGGTGTTACACTGCTCTTTTTTCTTTGTATTCAACTACTCTACCGGGAGTATACCGGTAGAGAGATTAGTGGATTACCCATCAGAAAGGTCCAAGGGACCTAGGCCTTGTAATAGGAGTCGTCAAAGACTCCGAACCAAGTAAAACCGAACCATATTGACTTGTGCTTTTCATTTGTATTTTTTCGCTATGCACTCACTTTCTTTAATTCCAAAAAAGCAAACTTTTATTTTAAAAGTCATGTGATTCACCCCCTCCCTCTCACGTGCATCGATCCTACAATAACCAACAATGAATTTACGGTAGTAGTTTGCTAAGCCCAAATATGATCATAGTTTAGAAACTAGTTCAGGAGTTTGCTAATCAACAATAGTATGCACTTTCTTTAGATCCATTCGAACATGGTGATTGCTGACTATATGTCCCAAGAACTTTATTTCTCAGCTATCAAACTTGCACTTTTCTTGCTGCACATAGAGTAGATACTTGCTTAAGTTCTCCAAGTGCTTCTCCAATGACTTGTTGTAGATTACATTATCATCCAAATAAACTACAATAAAATTGTCATGGAAGACATACAACACCTCATTTATTAAATTGCAGAAGGTAATAGGTGCATTTGTCAAACTGATTCGCATGATAAGAAACTCATAGGAACCACAACGAGACATGCAAGTTATTTTTTCCTCATCTCCTTTCATAATTTTGAGTTGTCAATAACCTGATCTCAAGCCAAGCTTTATAAACCATGATGCCATACTCAATCTGTCCAACAGATCTTGCCCTAATGGAATAGGGTACTTATTCTTCATTGTCACCTTGTTCAAGGCCCTAAAATCCACGCACATCCTCAGGCCGTCATCTCATTTAGTCTGGAACAACACCGGTGTGCCATATCCTGCCTCTAAGAAGTCATTCAACTGTTTCCGCAATTCAACAAATTCCAATAGAGACATCTGGTATGGGGGGTCCTATGGGAGGGACAACACTAGGAATCAACTCAACTTTGTGGTCAATATTTCTCCTTGGTGGTAACTTTTTTGACAACTCTTGCGACATCATATCAACAAACTTTGTTAGAATGTCTTTAACATAATTAGGCAATTCATTGTTCTTGTCAAATTTCATGTTGATCAAGGCAGCCAAGTAAGTTATTCACCTCATTTCAAGCCTTTCTCTAGCAATACTACTGATATAATGTTCATCTTCCCCTTGATCTGAACCCATGCCATAAGGGGTGCACACAATTAATAAAGTATTTGACTCCTGCATCACCATTCCTCTATCCAAGTGAGGCACTGGTATTATTTTTGTCTTTCATAAGAAATCAATACCGAGTATTATTTGAAAATCCTCAAGCCGAACCACCCTCATATTTGCCTTTCCCACATAAGGGCCAATAGATAAGGAACATTATAAGCCATACCTACAACCACTTGCGCCTTAACATTCACGGATTTGATATAATTTGGACATTTGCTTACTGATAACCTATATTACTTCACTAATTTGGCAGACACAAAGGTATGAGTAGCCCCCGTGTTAACCATGGCATGCACAATTTTCCCATTCATTTTCATCAAAAGGTGTAGGAGTAGTGAATATGCCCACACGATGTCCTTTGACATATTGTTAGCAATTTAACAGGCTTAAAATCAACAATTGGATTTAACAATTGTAAAGGGTCAACAAGAGTAGCAACTTCCTATTCATGGATTTTCCCATTATCCCTCAGTAAGAGGGCATTCAACTTCTCACATTTGGGATAATCTTTGACAAAATGAGGACCATTGCACAAGAGGCAACCCTGATTCCTCGAGTTATCCTTTCCATGGGCAACAGGATGATTAGTCCTCACTTTCTTTTGGTTATTTTCCATATCTTTATTTTTTCCATCCTTCTTCCCTTCCCCTTTCTTATCTTTTTAGATATTATTAGATTTAGAAGATGAAGAAGTATTCAAATTGTCTTTGTTCATGCGAACTCTGATTAGTACGGTGTCATGCTAGCAGGATCAGATGACTGATCCCATTTATCAGTCGACTGAACCCTCTTCAACTCAAAACTTTGTTTATCTATGAAACAAAGTTAGCACAAACAATATAATAGTTCTACAAAACAAAGTTAGCACAATAGATAGAAAGTGTGCATCAGTATGGCAGTTAGGACTATCTTGATCTCATCTTAGAAACCTCTTGATTTTTTCAGTTGGATTAGCTCCTAAGGTTTGTCCCTACTGTGGAATCGATGAGATCAATAGAGGGGGGTGAATATCGATTCGAAATTTTTGGATTCATATAGTGAATAAACGCAGCGAAAATAGAAGAACTCAAGTCAAACCAATGCTTAACAACTTTGTTTTTACTTAGTTCGGAGTCTATGACGGCTCCTACTCCAAGGCATGCAGTCCTTGACCATTTTTGTTTGGCAATTCTATAAGTCGCAAAGATATTACAAAATATGCAAGATTAAGTACAAAGAAAAATACTAAAATTATACCAACAACATCTAATTAAAGTTCGGAAGCAGCACATAGTTGTCGGAGATCTTGGATCGCTTTAGAGCAGCAAACTTGAGTGCAAATGGTGTGAAGAATTGATGTCAAAAGCTGGAGCTCAAATTGTTGGTGCAGGAAGCACCATATCGAACCTTATTTTGATATTGGCAAAGGATTCAAAGTTAAGTTCATTTGTGATCTAATAAAGTTACTTAAGTGTGAAGAAAGAAGTCCTAGCGAAGGGCTGTTAGGCACCTGGCGAAGGAATGCCAGGATATAAAGCCCTAGCGAAGGACTGCTAGGCACTTGGCGAAGGAATGCCAAGATACAAAGTCCTAGCGAAGGGCTGCTAGGCACCTGGCGAAGGAATGCCAGGATGAAAAGCCCTAGCGAAGGATTGCTAGGCACCTGGCGAAGGACTGCCAGGATACAAAGCCCTAGCGAAGGACTACTAGGCACTTGGCGAAGGAATGCCAGGATACAAAGCCCTAGCGAAGGACTGCTAGGCACCTGGCGAAGGACTGCCAGGATCCAAAGACCTAGCGAAGGACTGCTAGGCACCGAGCGAAGGACAGCTTGGTATCCAAGACCTGGCGAAGGACTGCTGGGCAAAAGTCCAACCGGAGGAGCTGGTTGGCATCAGGTAAATTCTTCCGAGAGGAGAAGGTGAGGACGCGTTCATCGTTGAGGGAACAGTAGGCGTCGGTTCGACCTAGGGCTCCATTTTGGAGACCCAAAGTCAGAACCAAGACAGCTAAGACTCTATAAATCTAACATATAATTGCTCTATGTTATTTTGGACTAACCCTAGATGCAGGACCGAAGGAACGAGTGTCTGCAGCTCAGAGAGCCTCAAAGGAGTGAGGCAGAAGCTGAGTAGGGCGCCCGGAGTGTCCCGGGCGCCCCCAAGGTAAATACAAAAAGAAGTAGAGAAAGTGAATGCTTCGACAGCTTATGGGCGGGGCGCCCCCGTGCTCCCGGGCACCCCCGTGCTCCCGGGCACCCCGGATGGTCCGGGTGCCCCCAGTTCAAGCTAACGAAGCGGAAGCCAGCGAGAAGCCAGCGGATAAGAGTCGACCCGGTCAACCCGGGCGCCCCCGTCAAAGCCTGATCCCGAGTTTGAAGGGATCAGAGCTGACCGAGAGGAACTCGGATTAGTTGACACGTAGGGGGGCACCCTCGACGTTCCGGGCGCCCCCAAGGGCTATAAAAAGGCCATCGACCCCAAGGCTTTGAACAATCAAGTTTTCCAACGCATTCACGCACTTCTACTCCCACGCTCTACTTCGGAAACGTCCCGACTCGAGATACAAGTGCCGACGACGTCCCTCTGCTCCGAAAATACAATCTACACCGGACATCGGTAACGAAGAGTTACTTTTAAGTTTTTCTGCACTATTCTTGTAATACATCTTGTAAACTGGTTTTGCGCACATATAGAATTGCCCGTAGTAAACGGTCAACGACCGTGGGCCTTGGAGTAGGAGCCGACCGCGACTCCGAACCAAGTAAACGATCTTGTGTTCGCGTTTTGTGTTTATTTCTTCCACTGCGTAATTTCTCTAACTCTAATCCGAACGTTTTACGATATTCACCCCCCCTCTATCGTTTCTCTCGATCCAACAAGTGGTATCAGAGCGGGGTAGCTCAAATTTGGTGCAACCACAAATTTGAGAGTTTTTTTTCGGATTTACGAAATTTTTAATCTTATTTCTTTTCTTTCTTGTTAATCGAGGTTGGTGCAACACCACTCGCCTTTTTCAATTTTGAATTCTTATTTTCTCATCATTACTCAGAATTGATAAACGAACTATTTTTGAAAATTTGTCATAAATTTTTTTTATTATTTTAATATTTTTCTCGAAATTCATGCTAAGCAAAATTTTTATGCGACTTTTGTCCTTTTGTGCTTTTGGAACTGATTCTTTGTCGCCGTCGGTGGTGTCGTTCGAATCTTACGAGTAGGACACTCACTTTGGTAGTGCCCTCTCTCCCTGCATGTGTAACAAATTACATGATTTTTAAAAACTGATTTTACACTTTTACCTTTTGGTTCCTTATTGGGAATCTCCCCCTTGATTCTTGCCGCCTCGGATCTAGGCTCATCTTCTGATTCTGTGTCTGAGTCGGACTCGGGTACTAGTTGAAGCTCCTTCTTTGGTGGTTCTTTAGGATTTTTCCCTGCAAAAGAATTTACACCTTCCTCGACCATTACAATATCTGTTTGATTATTTAATTCTAATTTTGAAAAGAATTCAAAATCGGTTACCGTCTCAGTCAATTCATCGTCTGATTCTGGTTCGACTTTGGATTTGGGTTCAGACTCTGACTCGGCTATTTGTGCTTGGACCAAAAGGGCAAGATAACTTACCTGATCTTCTTCTTCATCTGAGATCTTTTGATGAAGGTCAATCAGTTTTTCCCAGATTTCTCTAGCACATCTGAAGGATCCGACCTGCTTCAATTCTTCATTGGTTAGGCCACATTGTTGGATCTTGCATCAGTAGCCCTTGCATCTGTCTTGATCTTCCTCAGTGTTGGTTCATCCAGTTTGTCCCAAGTGATCGATGTTCCTTCTTCTGTGGGGAATGTGAACCCCGTTTGGATTATCAACCATAAATCCAGATTAGCCTTCAGGTGGGATTCCATTAGATTTCTCCAGGAGTTGAAATTTTCGCCAGAGAAGAGCGGTGGACGGGCACTGTTCCATTCTTGGTTGGCTATTTAGTTTATACCTCGTACACAAAAGAAACACAAAAAATGTACCAAGACTTGGTCTTGGATTAGTAGTGCGGGAGAGAGAAAAAACTAGCTCAATAAAAGTGTTTGCACGAATTTCGAGGTATAATAATAATAAAATAAAATAAAAATTAATGACAAATTTTTGAAAATGTTGACTTTATCAATTTTGATTAATGATGAAAAAGTAAGAATTTACTGTTTGGAAAAATTTTTGTTTTTTCCAGATAAAAGTAAGTCTGTGTCGGATACAGGGCCTTCTTTTTATTTTTGTTTTTTTTGCTTAGAATTAGGATTGGTTAGTAGGACTAATCAGTTAATTGAAATTTGAACAACATAGTATTGGGTGGAGGTGAGATGATAGTACGTTAGGGAAGCCATCTTGGCGGAACTAGCCGAAGCTAACGATCCAAGACCCAAACTAGTTAGACCAGAATTTCTCAAAAAGTAATCTTGAAAATGAAATTTCACTAAAAGGCTTTGTCAAGGAAAGGGTTGATGATCCAATAAGGCTACGGCCAAAGAAGACCTTGTGCCTCGCCAAGACTTGGAAGTAAATTTTTGAAATTCAAATTCAATTTACTCTTTGTCAAATTCGAATCTAACACAAATTTTCAGTTAATCTTAGATTCATAACAAATTTTTCAAAATTAATAAAATTAACCATGCTTTTAAAATTAAAATATTTATCTCACAAAACCCATAAGGTTAACATGCTTGATCACGTAGAACTGAGTGAGATATCTAGGACCTAAGAATATATGTCACTATCCTTTTGAATAAATCTTAAAGTGCTTTCAAAAGTTATTCAAAATTATCTCTATTTTTTTAAAACTAATTTAGTTTACTACACCCTACTTTTTCATCTCTAACATTTTTTTTCAAAATATTGAATTTCATGTTAAATATCACAATAGACTCATTTTAAATAGAATCTAGGGCTTGTTTGATTTAGTTATTGATTGGTCAAACATAGTCAACTGAGTCAAACATGGCCACTATAGTCAAACCTGGTCAATACTGAAATCCCTTAAGGAACTCAGATAAAAGTCAGTCTGTGTCGGATACGGGGCCTTCTTAATCTTTTTTCGAAAAATTCAGATTTTTCAAAAACCTTATGCTCTAAAACTTATTATCATCTCAAAATAAGATTTTCAAAAATTAGCTCAAAAACCTTGGTATATTACTTTGAAAAACCATTATCATTTCAAATTTTTTTTAGGGCTTATGCTTTAAAAATTATCTTCATTTCAAGTTGTGATTTTAAAAATTTATCTCCTTAAAAGTTATCATATCTAGAAGGTTATTCAAAATTATTCTTTTGATTTTAATAAACCCTAAAGACACAGAGGAAGATCCACTTCATGATCTACAAGGACTCCTAGGATGTGTAAAATTTAGGGGGAGTTTGAGTCAAAAGAAGAATTTCTGAAATTTCTTTTGGTAATTATTTGTTTTGAAGTTATTAAATAATTCTTATAATTTAAATCAAACCCTAAAACTCAGAGGAAGATCGCTTGTGGTCAATAAGCTTCCTAGGGCTGGGTCAAGTTTAGGGGGAGATCAAATTAAAAGAATTATTGAACATTTTCAAAATTATATATTTTCATGCACTGCAAGTTTAAAATCCTTTTGAAAACTTAAATAATTTTTCTTTCAAAATACAATTATTTTATTTTTCAAAATTCTTGTGATAATTGCATAATATCTTTCAAAAGTACTTCTATAATGTTTTCAAAAAGGTACTAATACTTTTCTAAGGCAATAGTATTCTAAGTACGTGTATTTTCTAAAGATTTGCCTATAAATACAAAATCTTTGTAACGACCTGAAAAATTCTCTTAATATTTTATAAAAATATTGAGCATATTTAAATAATTTTCCGAAGGACCTAGAGGTATTAATACCAACTTTGGCCTAGAAAACTCATGTTTTCTCATTTAAATTGAGAAAACTCAGCGCTAATGGGTCTTATATGGGTTTTTTAGTACCATAACTATAGGGGGATTTTAGGTAGAGATTAGTATAAATATAAGTAGGATTTAATTAGACATATTAGCATGATTATGGGTAAGTCTTAGCTTAATTTTCCTATGTAAATGGAGACATTAGGTATTAATGGGCCTTAAATGGGTTCCAAAAATAGGTCTTAATTAGGTAAAAATTAATATAAATATAAAAGAATTTTATTTAGGAATATTAGCATAATTATGGGTGATTTTAGGAGAATTTTTGAAATAAAGGGGAATTTTCGAAAATAAGAAAAAGGATTTAAATAAAATAAAAATAAAATAAAAATAAAGGTGCATGGGCCAAGGATTGAACCTTGGACCTCTTGTACAACCATGAATGCTTTAACCAACTCACCTAGCAAGGAATTCTTATGAGGAAATGAAGTGGATGGTGGTTAAGGAGTAGAAGAAGATGAAGGGCCATGGAGAGACTTTTCATTTACCTCTTTAATGGGTGATAAATAGGGGGGTTTGGGAGTTACTTCTTCTTCTCATTCCTTGCATTTTCGAAACTCATTCTCCCATCATCCTAGCCGAACACCCAAGGAAAGGTTCTCCCTTGGAAAAGCTCCACAAGGGGTCTTATCTCCAAGGTCTAAGAGTTTTTCAAGGATACAAGGACAAGTGTATGCAAGGGTCCAAAGATCTTACCATTTCCTCCTCTTTCAAGGTTCGAAAAATCAAGAGAATCTAAGATAAGACTCCCTCACCTGTGGTATAATAGTTCCCTATGATTTCCATGATTTTTAGCATGATATATGGGTTAGTTTTTGGATTTGATGTTGAAAGGAAACAAAACCAAGGTCCCTCTGTTTATGGGTTTCGGCCACCATGATTTAAATGTCTATAAATATGTTAAAAATATTTATAATGTTATTTAATGTTCCCTTATGATGTCTATAGGTTAAGTATAATTTTTGGGAATTTTTGGAGTACCCTAGGACACTCTAGGGTTTCGGCCAACATGAAAGGGGCAAAAACCAAGGTCCCTATGTCTATAAATATGTTAAAAATCTTTATAATGTTATTTAATGTTCCCTTATGATGTGTAGAGGTTAATTATAATTTTTGGGAATTTTTGGAGTACCCTAGGACACTCTAGGGTTTCAGCCAACATGAAAGGGGCAAAAACCAAGGTCCCTATGTTTATGGGTTTCGGCCACCATGATTTAAATGTCTATAAATATGTTAAAAATCTTTATAATGTTATTTAATGTTCCCTTATGATGTGTAGAGGTTAAGTATAATTTTTGGGAATTTTTGGAGTACCCTAGGACACTCTAGGGTTTCGGCCAACATGAAAGGGACAAAAACCAAGGTCCCTATGTTTATGGGTTTCGGCCACCATGATTTAAATGTCTATAAATATGTTAAAAATCTTTATAATGTTATTTAATGTTCCATTATGATGTGTAGAGGTTAATTATAATTTTTGGGAATTTTTGGAGTACCCTAGGACACTCTAGGGTTTAGGCCAACATGAAAGAAATAAAACCAAGAACCCTAAGCTTGAGGGTTTCGGCCACCATGATTTATGTGTCTATAACTATGCTAAAAACCTTGATAATGTTGTTTAAATGTTCTCTGATGATGTTAGAGATTAAATATAATTTTTGAGAATTTTTGGGGTACCCTAGAGACCCTATATGTTTCGGCCAACCTCAAGGACCCAAGGATTAGGGTGAGTTCTAAACTTCAAGTATACATTTGATATGTTGTCATGATATAAGGGTGATGGAGGGTGATTATGTAAATTTGCACACGGTCTAGAGACTCTATAAGTTTCGGCCAAGAAGGAATAATAAGGAAAAAGTTATGATTTATTTCAAGGGCTCCAGTGGCTCTATGGTAAAAATGTGATTAGTGTCTTATGATTGATTGGGGATTTTAATGGAATTTTTCCATACCCCCATGGGCCTTATGGATTTCGGCCAAGGCAGGTATCTAGGGTTTGGGATGGAGTTAGGACCCAAAGAATGATGGTTTATGCTCATTATAAAGTATACGTAAAGGTTCAAGCATGTGATGGAAATTAAGTTACCCATAACCCTAACCTTAAGCACCATACTTTATGTTTGTATGTTATGATAAGAATGATGCCATGATAAGTATCTTATGTTTATGTTCATGATAAGAATGATGCCATGATAAGTATGTTACGTTTATGTTCATGATAAGAATGATGTCACGACAAGTATGTTATGTCTATGTTCATGATAAGAAGGATGCCATGATAAATATGTTATGATCATGTTCATGATAAGAATGATGCCATGATAAGTATGCTATGAATGTCTTATGAATGATGAAGCATGCAAAGTATTTTACTTTATGAATGGGCTTGTACCGGACCCAAGTATGGGTCCAAGGGATGAGCACCTTAAGAACGCCCCGGTTCTGGACTACCGGAGCTGTCCACGGTTCTGGCACTACCGGAGCTGTGCAACAGGGATGGGCTCCTTGAGAACGCCTCGGTTCGGGGACTACCGACTATGTTGTCCTTACCCTAGTAGGTCGGGGCTCGCTACCTCGGACTTACTAGGGATGCGCGCTATGATGTATGTATGTGGTACAAGCCGGGGACCCCAAATGTTATGATGATTATGTTTAAGCATTCTAAAAGTATGATTTTAAAAGTTAAGCATCCCTATGTATATGCATTCCACCCATGCATTCATACATGTTATGCATTATGTTATGATAATGATGTGTTATGCTTATGCTCCATGTTAAAAGATATGTATGAGAATGAATGATCCATGTTGTGATTATGGTAAGAAGATGCTCTTATGATATGCTAGAATGTATGCCTATGTTTATGCCATATAGGTTGGTTTATATCTTATGTTTATATTTATGCCATGTCTCATGCCATGCTAGGAAAGTTTATTAAGTTATGCTATGCCGTGTATCATGCCATGCTTAGAATGTTTACGATGTCTATGCTTGATATGCTAGAAAGTATGCCTATGGTTGATTTACATCTTATGCTTATGTTCATGCCATGTATGATGCCATGCTTAGAATGTTTAATTATGTTTATGCCTATGTTTATACTTTATGCCATGATAAGAATGTTTAATTAGATTTATGCCTATGCTTATGCTTTATGCTATGATAGAAATGTTTATGATGCTTATGTTCCATATGATTATGAATGAATGACGAATGATTTTAGTGAGTAGGAAAGAGTCTTACTAAGCCTGTGTGCTTATAGTCTTTTTCCTTATACCGCAGATCATGCAAGGGGACCATGAGGAAGCAGCAGGAGGGCAAGATTATATGTGTGTGATAGTGACTTGGCCCATGAAATCAAACGTTTGCCGTTATGCTAAGAACTTTACTTTTGTTAAGTATATGCTCGATTAGTGACTTATGGAAACTTATGATATGATGTTATGCATGATATGAAATGAACCTCATGATATGATGTTAAGCTTGTTATGACATGATGTTTAAGTATGAAGTCTATATGTCTAGTGTCCATGTCACTATGTTAGAAATGGCAGTAGGGGCATGTAAAGTTTAAGTTATTCCACTGCAGTATGATGTTACATGCCTTAAGTATGTTAGCGTAACGCCGCTTTAGGAAAAAAAAAAGCGGGCGTTACAATCTTTTTTCAAAATTGCACAATACCTTTCAAAGTGGAGTTTTATTGGTGCAATTTAAGCTTTTTGCTAGGCTTTCAAGAGTAATACTAAGTATTTTTATGTCTTCAAAACTCATAGGCTCTGATACACAAACTTTTTCTTAAAACTTATTTTAAAATATATTTCTTTATTGATATATATATAGCCAAGGGGGAGAGCAAGAAAGAGAGAAAGAAACCTTTTTTATCTCCTTTTCGAAAAGCAAAAATTTCTAAGTGTTTTAAAGTTTTTAAGTGCATGTTTTTCCTAAGTAAAATTTTTCTTAGTAAACAAAATTTGTTTGAGCAAAATCTTTTTGAAAATGTTGGCAAATGTTCCTAAGTAAAGTTTTTTTTGGTGAAAAACTTGTCTAGAAAATTCTTAAAGATTTTGTTTTTTTTTAAATACACAAAGTATTTCCATGCATATTCTTCTAAGTGTGCAAATTCTTTTAAAACAAAATTTTCCCAATTCTCAAAGTTGAAATTTTTTTTGGAAAATTTGGATTCAAAATTTTGCCTAAGTAATTTATTTTGTAAAAGCTTTTAACAAAATTTAGGCTTGCTTTTCAAAAGTGTTTGTTGATACAAATTCTTTTAGTCTTTTTGAAACACCTTGTCAAAAACTTATTTTTGGTAAAACTCAAAACTCCCTATTAGAAACCTTGTTCGCTCATGTATATTTTTGATATATGTCAAAGAGGGAGGAAAGGTCAAAGTTAAGTGTTTTAACACAAGTATTCAGGGTTTTAGGGGGAGTATGAGAAATAAAATTTTTTTTTCAACTCTACATTTATTCTGTTCATAAACAGTTATACTTCATTGTTTACCTTATGTTCTTAACTGTTATATGTTTTTAGCTTAACTTTGAATTGTGTTGCCATAAATCAAAAAGGGGGAGATTGTTGGTGCAGGAAACACCATATCGAACCTTGTTTTGATATTGCAAAAGGATTCAAAGTTAAGTTCATTTGTGATCTAATAAAGTTACTTGAGTGTGCAGAAAGAAGTCCTAGCGAAGGGCTGCTAGGCACCTGGTGAAGGAATGCCAGGATACAAAGCCCTAGCGAAGGACTGCTAGGCACCTGGCGAAGGAATGCCAGGATACAAAGTCCTAGCGAAGGGCTGCTAGGCACCTGGCGAAAGAATGCCAGGATGCAAAGCCCTAGCGAAGGACTGCTAGGCACTTGGCGAAGGACTGCCAGGATACAAAGCCCTAGCGAAGGACTGCTAGGCACTTGGCAAAGGAATGCCAGGATACAAAGCCCTAGCGAAGGACTGCTAGGCACCTGGCGAAGGACTGCCAGGATCCAAAGACCTAGCGAAGGACTGTTAGGCACCGGGAGAAGGACAGCTTGGTATCCAAGACCTGGCGAAGGACTGCTGGGCAAAAGTCCAACCGGAGGAGCCGGTTGGCATCAGGTAAATTCTCCCAAGAGGAGTAGGTGAGGACGCGTTCCCCGTTGAAGGAACAGTACGCGTCGGTTCGACCTAGGGCTCCATTTTGGAGACCCAAAGTCAGAACCAAGACAGCTAAGACTCTATAAATCTAACATATTATTGCTCTATGTTATTTTGGACTAACCCTGGATGCAGGACCAAAGGAACGAGTGTTTGCAGCTCAGAGAGCCTCAAAGGAGTGAGGTAGAAGCTGAGTAGGGCGCCCGGAGTGTCCCGGGCGCCCCCAAGGTAAATACAAAAAGAAGTAGAGAAAGTAAATGCTTCGACAGCTTATGGGCGGGGCGCCCCCGTGCTCCCGGTCGCCCCCATGCTCCTGAGCGCCTCGGATGGTCCGGGCGCCCCCAGTTCAAGCTAACGAAGCGGAAGCCAGCGAGAAGCCAACGGATTAGAGTCTACCCGGTCAACCCGGGCGCCCCCGTCAAAGCCTGATCCCGAGTTTGAAGGGATCAGAGCTGACCGAGAGGAACTCGGATCAGTTGATACGTAGGGGGCGCCCCCGACGTTCCGGGCACCCTCAGGGGCTATAAAAAGGCCCTCGACCCCAAGGCTTTGAACAATCAAGTTTTCCAACGCATTCACGCTCTTCTACTCCCGCGCTCTGCTCCGGAAACCTCCCGACTCGAGATACAAGCGCCAACGACGTCCCTCTGCTCCGAAAATACAATCTACACCGGACGTCGGTAACGAAGAGTTACTTTTAAGTTTTTCTGCACTATTCTTGTAATACATCTTGTAAACTGGTTTTGCGCACACATAGAATTGCCCGTAGTAAATGGTCAACGACCGTGGGCCTTGGAGTAGGAGCCGACCGCGACTCCGAACCAAGTAAACGATCTTATGTTCGCGTTTTGTGTTTATTTCTTCCGCTGTGTAATTTCTCTAACTCTAATCCGAACATTTTACGATATTCACCCCCCTCTATCGTTTCTCTCGATCCAACACAAAACCCCTTATATACAAGCAATCGGGTCCCAGAATGCCAATAGGGGCGCCTCTAACTCAGCGCATCGCCTACGTAGTGATCTGTTGACGATGTCACGCCCCAAGACCAATGGAGCCGCTGATCCAATATAAAATCGGACATCTCCCCTGTCCGGCAGACAACTTACACATACATACAACACACGTAGTTTATTATTTGGCCTCAGGCCTCAAAACAGAAATATAATATATGAAAAAAATGGAAATATTGTAATACTAAAATCCATAATACTCACCTGAGCTGCGCCAAGGGCAACCGCGCAACAAAACCACATCATAAAAGTCCAACAAAGGTCTCAAAATACAATGTCGCATGAATAAATCAAATACAAGTCCATTGTATCATAATTAATACAAAAGATAGACTAAGCTATAAAACGAAACAATACACAGCAGAAGCACCCATCCAAAAGGAGTCGTGGAGACCCGGGACCGGCAACTGGGCTCCTCCGGTGAGCTATCAACCTGAAAACAAAAAGCATTGTGACGGGTGGTGAACCCAAGTGGACTCCGCGAGTATATAGAAAGATATACATGGCTCAACAGAAATAGATGAAATAGCTATACAGAAACAACAGGATACAGTCTCAACAGAAATATCAGAATATGCATTACTGAAAGTAACAACTGACTGTACATACTAGAAATCAGTCTATCCAGACTATAAAAGACTCGTACCAACGAGCAAGTGCAGGGTCATCAAACCACACATAAGTATATCCTGTACGTGCATGTCAAAAAGTACAACAAATAAATGCAACAATCACAATTAAAATGCACAATGCATCATATGCACATGATGCAATGACATGGTCACCCCTGACGTCAGTCAAGCCACCGAGACATGCGATAATGTGTCGGTCGAGTGGGTAGGGTTGTGACACTGTACGCACTCTGCCATCACTGCTCCTGAGTGACCGAGTGGATAGGATGCTGGCAGGGGACAACCCCCCTACCCCATGTATATATGAGGGAGCATCGCTCTCATCTCCTCTGGTCTATGGGAAGAGAAGGGATCACTGCCTGCTACCACGCTCCGAAACCACTACCCATGAGTTGTCGAGCGGAGTAGTACAGAGCAAATGCACACACCCAACGGTATCCACTAACCCATGAGTGGTTGTGTGTGCATATCATGTGTCGGAAGATAATAGGCTCAACTACAAGGGAGTCGCTGATCGTCGACATGCAACAGTGCAGGTATGGTGCATGACTCAAACACATGCAACCCCTACCAGGTCATCATACATAACTCAACCTAACATGCACAGGTAGATCGCAGGTATAATAACCTAACCATCATGCATCTAGGTGCACATGCAAGTAATAACAGAATCAATCAATGCAGATATCAAGTGACATGCCACTATATCTACATACACATGCATACATGAATGTTATACAGAGTCAGATACCAAATATGGAGACTATATAGACAGGAATTTGATCATCTCAAAGATCAAGCAATAAGTATCAAGCAGCATAACAAAACGATAGCAGATAAAGGTAAATATCAGCCTACTGCATAAACAACAAATAGTCATGCATAAAGATAATGTGGAGTTCGTTTACGAAGAGAACCTCCCGTCCAATACTCCGCGAAAATAGTCCAATCCATGCCCTGTATCAAAGGACATATTTAAATCATTATTACAAAGAATAGTAACTTGGTAACAAGTCCCTAAACCACATTAGGATTATCTTAACTCTCGTATTTTATTTAATTACCTTTACTTAAATGGTTAACCCTTGCTATATTGGATTTAGGTTCAGGTTTAGGTTTAACCCCAATGATCACCTCAAATTAAACTAACCCATTATAATGTTACTGCCAACTCCATAAAAACAGATCAAATATTTTCCAAAACTCACAGTAATGATAAGATCCGAACACCACAGATACACAATCACCAAAAACCCAATCTAATCTTGCTCTAACAATAACATATCATCCAAAAAGATGCTCACAGTAGAGAAGCACAGAATCCATCACTACAGCTCTACAAAAACTAATTTCAAAGGACCCAATTCCATATCATCACACAAAAATTTGCTACTCCAAGAGCAAGAACACGAACACACCCACATCCAACACCTCACGACATCAAATCGGCATAACCTACTACTTATTTAATCAAGCAAATCATCAAATCTAAATAGAACAAGTTCATAACTATAAATTTGCCCAAACCAATAACCAGTATCAACTACATTATTGTCTAATCAAAGAACTCAGATTCAAAACCAACACAATATCTTATGGCATGAATAGGACAAACACTCACACCAATCTTTAGCAACCCACGCCAAGCTTCATTAACTACATGAACAACCTGCTCCAACATACAAACCCACACTCTGATCACACAGCAAGAAGAAAACGAAATCCCAATCGGGCATGAACAAAAACACAACGATCCGTAACCAACTACCTCATCTACTCCAAGAACAAGACAGAACAATCAAATGCAAATTGATTACATCCATACCTCAGATGCACCAAATCAATGATCGTCGAAAACCCTTTGCTTAAGTTTGGCAAAAAATAGCAAGCTCCAAAGAATTTCGAGGTGTACCCCTTCTCCAATGAGCCCTCTTCAATCCTCAGCTCAGATCCCCTCCCTTGCTGAAGATAAGAGGGAAGAGACGCTGGATTTGGCTGGACCTGCGATGGTCGATCACAAGGGGGACCAAGGGCACACTGGCAATCTCGTAGTGGGATTAGCTCTCACTCTCCCTTGATCGGCTGAGGAGAGGTGGGGATGGTTGCCGGAAATATGTTGTGGATCACATGGAGGAGATGAAGTGGCTATGGGCGATTGCGTTGACGGAAGGATAATGGATCGAGAGGTGGGGTGGAGGAGTCGGTGGAGAAGAGGATTTTGGCTGAAAACTTCATTGCGGGTGAAGGAGAAAGGAAAAGAGGTTTATAAGTGAGGCTACATTTGTAATTAAGCCCAAGGAGTTTTATTAATTACAATTTCATCCTTAACTTTGAGTTTTTGCTATCGTTTCCCCTTGAAATTTCATATTTTAATCCATTTACACCACTTTAAACTTCGTCCAAAGGATTGAACCCTAAAATAATTTACGAAAACTTTTCTAGACCAGGGTAAAGTGTCGTATTTAACAGTCGAAGCCAAATTTTATCCTTCTCGGGTGCCTAGGTGCTCTGTGGTGCCTGTGTTGATGACAATGTGCGTACAATCAGTAGCTGCCAACTCAGCCTTGCCCGGCTGAGTTATTCGCTCTGGGGCACCTGAGACCTCTCGGGCGCCTATGTACTCGGGCACCCGAGACCTCTTGGGCACCTATCCTCTTCGGTGCCTGAGACCTCTTGGGCTCCCCGGAAGCTGCTGATGTCTAATATCTTCAGTTGCAACACAGGGTTAGTCCGAAATACAAATAACATGTAAAATATATAAAATGAAATGCATGTTCAACAGCCGAAGCTGTCTGATCCTAAATTTGAATTTTAAAATGAAATCTTAGGTCGGACCGACGCCTACTGTTCCCTCTTCGGGGAAAGCATCCTTACCTACTCCACTTTGGAGAAGTTACCATTTGCCAATCGACACCTCCTATTGGACTTTTACTCGACCTCCGAAGCTTCCAGATCTCGAGACGTTTGTATGTCGACCCGTCCCTACTTCTATCCGTTGTCCTTGCTCGCTTAGACTTCTGCCCGATCTTCTGAATCAAGTCTTTGATGCCCGACCCCTGATCAGGTCTTCAGTGCCTATCCCTAGACTAGGACTATGTGCCTAGTCCTCAACTAGGATTTCGTGTCCAATCCTCGATCAGGACTTCGTGCTCAATCCTGTAGGTTAAGACTTTGTGTCTAGACAAACTAGGACTTTCTGCACACTTAGTCTAACATGTTATATCACAAAAACTACTTAACTTTGAACCCTTTGCCATTATCAAAACCAGGTTTGATCTAGTGCTTCCGGCACCAACAATCTCCCCCTTTTTTATTTATGGTAACCCAGTTCAAATGTTAAGTTAAAACAGATACTTTAAGCAAGTAGCAAAAGCATTTAAAGAAACAGAGTTCAATATGTTTTCAAGGTAAAAGTAACTTTTTCAAAGCTAGAAATATTTGCAAAAGATGGACTTGTAAATCTCCCCCTTGATAAGTAATCTCCTCCTTGATATATTAGGTTTTGAATCATTTGCAATTTGGGTTCAATTTAAAAAAAATACTTGTAAAGTTGAATGAATGCATGAAGTTGTCCCTTTATATGAAATTCTCCACTTGAAGCTTTTACAAAACGTGCATTCTTCAATCTGAAAGATTTTTTTTCGATAACAAGAAATTTTTGAAAAATTCTAAGTATAAGCTTTAAAAAAAACTCTTAAGTAAAATTGAAAGAAAAATTTAACTTTACCCTTTTTCCTTTTGAAAAAAAGAGTTTTGAAAAAGCAAAGTATTAAGTAAGTTTTGAAAAACATGAAAAATAAAGTACTAAGTAAATGTTTGAAAAAGTCCCTTAAATGAATTCTTTTGCTACTTAGTAAAAGAAAAAAAATTTAGAAAAAATATCTAACTTTTTAACTTTTACCAACTCTCCCCTTTGCTATGTATCAAACAAAAAAAATTGGTTAAGGAGAAGAAAAAGAAAAAAATTAAAAAAAGAAAAATTCAGGTATTAGAACCCATGAAGTCTATGAAAGTGTAAGTAAATTCTAAATATATATATATATATATATATATATTAACTTAACACAAAAAAATGATAAGTAAATAATGCAAAAAAAAAAAATCAATGAGGCAAGTAAGAAGTTCTAAGTGAGGTTAGAAAAATTTTTTGGGTCAGTTAGATTATTAATAAACAATAAATAATAGGAATAAACTGAAAAATCTAGAACTAATTTAATTCACCCATTTGGTTCAAGCATCATTTGAATCTAAACATGCAATTTTCAAAACAATAATCCAAAATATAAGATTTCATAAGCAAAGGATAAATTTTTTGAATAAACAAATTACTGTTTCAAAATAGCAAAAAAAAAATCCTAAGAGAGATTTTTGAAAAGTTTTCTAAGAAAAGACTTTTGAAAACATTTGTTAACTTAAATTCTAAGTAGTATCAAAGAAAATTGAATTTACTTTTTGTTTTTAATCATTGCTCCTCCTTAATGTATTATTCTCCTTTTGATAAAAAAAATACATTTTGAATTTGCTAAGAAGGAGTTTAAGTTTTGAAAGTTTTGAAAAACTTGTCTTATTTATTCTCTCCCCTAAAGTTTTGAAAAATATGCAATTTCAAAGAGTTTTGAAGGACTGGTCAAGACTTTAAAAGAGAGTAGATTTACAAAAAAGCATATTTTAAAATCTAATTGAAGACAAGATAGACTCTTGTAAAATTTTAAGTAAAAGAGAGTAGATTTAAAAACTTACTAAAAGTGATAGCTAAAAAAAATATAAAGAAAAATAATATCCTTTTCTAATAAATTTGAAGAACAAACTTCAGGCGCTGATCCGAGGTCATTTCTAAGCATTTAAGTAATAAATAACAAAAATAATTTAAGAATCAAACTTAGTTTGAAAATAAATTATATTTGAAATTTGAAAAATCAAATTGAGTATGAAATTTGAAAACATCATGTTTGAAATTTAAAAAGTTGAATTTGAACTAGAGATTTTAAATATTAATTTAAAAATTAAATTTTGAAAATTAAGTTAAGTTTGATTTTGGAAAACTTAAAGTTGAATTTTTTTTTGAAAAATTAAGTTATATTTGAATTTTAAAAAAATTAAATTTTAATTTTTTAAAAAATGAAGTTTAAATTTTGAAATTAAGTTTAAATTTGACATTTAGTTAAGTTTGAATTAAATTTAAATTTTTAAAAATTATGTTAAGTTTGAAAAAAAATTTAGGTTTAAAAAACTTAATTAAGTTAAGTTAGAAAATTTTGTTAAGTAAAAAAAAATTATTAAGCTAAGTTTGAAAATTTTATTAAGTTAAAAAAACTAAAATTATTTAAATCTTGAAAAATAAAAGTAAGATTAAATTTAGTTTAGATTTAGATATTATGTCTTAAATTTTGAAATTAAGCTTTAAATTTAGGAATTAAGTTTTAAATTTTGAAATTACATTTTGAATTTTGAAAAGTTTAAGTTTAATTTTGAAAAATAAAGTTAAGTTAAAAAAATAGTTTAAATTAAAATTTTGATTTTTGAAAAATTAAATTAAGTTAATTATAGAATGTTTAGAATTTTAAATAAGATAAAATTTTAAATTTGATTCAGTAAATTAAAAGTAAAATTGATTAGATGTGTGAAATTGGTTGGGTTAGACTAATATTTTTAGGTCCTAAACATCTCACCCATTTCTAAGTGACAAAACAGAAAACCTTATCTATTTTGTGAGATGCGTCAAATTTTATCTTTAAATTTAAATTGAGTACTGTGTTCCGGAAGGAATCGACGTCGATGGCTAGTCACCAGGGTTCATTCCACGCGGACACTGACGCTAGAGGAGGAACTCTCTGTAGCGACACGACCCCTCTAGCCCCATCAGGCGCGGCTCACTTGGCTACCAGATTCAAGGAACTTTAGTACTTGTCCTGGAGATCTAGGGTTCGAATCTGGGGAAGGCAAAAACCCACTGCTAGGAGTGGGAAGACCGTAGGGCACGACCTAGAGAGCCGCCTGATGGAGCTAGAGGGTCATGTCGCTACATAAAAAGGCGCGCTCACTTGGCTACCAGATTCAAGGAACTTTAGTACTTGTCCAGGAGGTCTAGGGTTCGAATATGGTGAAGGCAAAAATCCACTGGCCAGGGGTGGGAAGTTCTTGTGAGTAACGACGGTCGACGACCAAAGGGGCCAGGTTGTTGGGCCACCAAACATGGAATTTGGCCGCCCAAGGGGCCAAGGGGTCCGGTTGACGGGTCGGGTTGTTACACTCACCCCCTGCGAGATTAACACGAGCATTAGGAGAACACACTGGAGGTTGTCCTGCGGAGCCCATTCTAACTCTCAAGTCAGTGTCGCTATCAAGGAGATGAAAAGAAGGCAAGAAGATATGCGTGTAGTAGAGAATGCGTAACCCTTTACCGGAGGGGTTAGAGTACCTTTTATACTTGTGGGCGGTCGTCCACGAGTCTCCACGATCTTCACCATGCCCCCTTGATTATCGGTTACTGGATCATCCTGGTAACGGTCATTGCGGCCATTAAATCTGGGTTGTTGTGAGGGTTAAGGCATTGATGGCCGATCACAGGTCATGATTATTCTGTAATAATGGATGATGATGATCCATCGATCCAAAGAAAACGGACTGCTACTTGAGGTTGAGTATTCCTTAGGCTCCGCTACCCCGAGGTGACCTCGGGGTCGTTTGACCCGGGGGTCTCGGACGTTCTCCCTCCTGAGGTGATCTCGAGGACCTGCCTCCCAAGGTGATCTCGGATATGTGTCTTTTCGGAGAAATCTTCAGGGTTATGTGTACTTGAGTTGGTCTAGGGATTCCCCTTCTCGGGAAGGTCTCGGGCGTCACGGAAAGAAAATCTTTCCAACTCGATAGATCTTGTCATACAACATCTTCAATCGATATGTTAGTCGCAGGGTACTCAACCCCATCACAAGTCCCTCCCTTTAAGTCTGATCAATGGAAGTGTGTCTGACTGATTAGACTAGTGTTGTGGTGAAGAAATTGTACGATCGATTCCGACACGCTAGAGGGGGGGGGTGAATAGCGTTTCTTCGATTCTTTTCACCTACGTTGTTAGTTGCGCAGTGAAAATACAAACAGAATAAAAACTAACAACAATAAACAATGCTAATAAACCGATTTTACTTGGCATCCACCCCGGATGGGTGACTAATCCAAGAATCCGTCGGTGGATCACTCCCCGGATAACCTCCGACTATCTCTTGTCGCTCCTTGTGGGTGGAGAAACCTCGCCACAATCGCTTTGACAATCCCTGAGCACAATGATTACTATCTTGTCTTTAACCAAGACAAGATTCGTCAAGCAAGATAGTAGGAAACGAGCTCCTTTAAATAGAGCTTGAGTCTAAACCAGCTGCTACCGGTTGACTGCCCCTGGAGCAGTCGACTGGTCCCACTCAGATTCGACCGTTACAGTACAACGTTCGAATACTAGCCAGCTGTTCCAGTTGGCACCAGTCGACTGCCCCTAGCCAGTCGACTGGTCCGAACCTAAGCCTAGGGTTTCACTCCTGAGTACATGTCTCTCGCACTCGAACCCTCCCAGCTTAGCCCCTGAGTACAATCACCCATACTCAGACCCTCACTACCCGGTTGACTCTTCTTTAGCAGCCTCGACTGTTGCCTTCACACCCTCTTCATCTTCGGCCCTCGTCCCTCGGATGCGCACGCAAACCTCTAGTTTGCCTCCATGCCACCCTTCACGTACGCCTCAAAGTCCACGTCCCTCGACTCATCGTCCCTGCTACCTAGCTTGCCTCCATGTCATCCTTCACCTGAAGACATCAACCAAGTCCATGTGTACCTATACACCTGCACACTCATGTACACATATTAGTCTAACAGCAAATCCTAACTTAACCATATTGACCGCACACATCAAAACCCCATGATCCTCCAGATTATCTTAGGGCGGCCGATTACCCCAACAATCTCCCCCTTTTTGATGTGTGGCAATATGTTAAGTTAGGTAAACATAACAAATAGTAATAACAATAGCAATAGCAATTGAAAAACAAAGCATAACAAACAAGAGGCAACCTCCCCCTTAACCTATGCTTCCTCCCAATTTTCAATCCGTCAATCACCATGTTAAGTTATCCCCAACTTAACACCAAAATGTAATAAACCAACCACAGTTATGTTAGGTTCTCCCGACACAAAAACATAAAAATGCAGCGGAAACAAGAACCCTCGAGCGATCTATGCGAAAGAGAACTCGTACAATGTTCATCTATATAATAGATCTATCTACAGTGTATACCTTTGAAGCGTGCCCTTTGCTTATCCCGCTCGTCCAAGATGCGCTGGATCTCTTACACGTTCAAGTGTCCGTGCTCTATTCGTATCCACACGGACACAATCTCTCAACTTCGGGAGAACTACCTTAGTTGTGCTAGCAACTTGAGGTAGCTCGCAGAACACCAAGAACCCTACAATAGGGTTGTTAGTGATATGAGAGAAGTGTCCTAAGGTAATCGTCTTATGATTGTAAACATTTATTTTCAATAAATGATAATTCACTATTTGAGTATACATGTTTGTATTTGATTGGGATCTTAAACTCATATACTGAATGTCCGCCATACAATTCACAGCATAAGAGAATTTGTGATGGGATCACAACTAGTGATTATCTCTAAATGTGCAAATGTGAATTGTTGGAAATATCCCTAGTCGATGAATTGATAAATACGGACATTATCAATTCTGCTGAGACTAGCATGGGTTATTCTCTATTCAGCTGATTCTCACTGGCTGGTGACATTGGGATGTCCGGAGATAAACATGGATGCTAGTTAAGGGAACTAGTTCATTGGAGTGACTAGCTGTAAGACTTCATATGGGAATCTACATGTAGATATGTCAATGAAGATCTTACTGCGGCTTAAGTGCGATGTTCCTTTGACTTGCGGTGTTCAAGTCATCTTGGTCATGGAGACTTATACTTTGACATCTTAAGCAAGCATCTCCAAGGAGGTGTGGACCCAGGATGATCGGGTATAAGCCGAAGTGCCC
The DNA here is from genome assembly GCA_024364735.1 of Boesenbergia rotunda. NCBI lineage: Eukaryota > Viridiplantae > Streptophyta > Magnoliopsida > Zingiberales > Zingiberaceae > Boesenbergia > Boesenbergia rotunda. Next base: position 270,591 of record JAGFNQ010005398.1, on the reverse strand, counting down.
GAAGATGTTTGAACAGCCTACAAAGGATTCACCACTCCTTGCGAGGAGATGTATACCCAGGCCTATCGTCGGATTGTTACTCAAAGCCTCTGGCCAGAGCATATCATGTTAAGAGTGCGAGTCTCTTAAATACATGAGAGTAATTAGAAATCCAAAGGACGAGAAAGACACTACTTGGGCTAGGTGTGACGTAGTCAGCCTAGTGGGGACTGACACCATTGACCGTGTCCTGAACCAAGTGGGTATAAGGTGGTGAAGGGAATGGGGCACGATTCATTAGAGCTACTGAAGGGTTTCAGAATAATTTCTTCTGAGGTCAAACCGTTGATCTTTCGATTAATTGGGGGTCATGATGTACTACTAGGTGCCACTCATGATCGTTCTATAATTTGTTGATTATAGACGGCCAACATAAATCGAAAGCCTATTTAGTCACACGTAATACGAGTAATCCGAGGGATTTAAAACGAGTTGAAAATTAGATTTTCCGATCAAGAGAAATAAGTCGAATCTGAGTTAATCAGAGGCGCAATGGAAGCTAAAAATGGCTAAGTCTTTTGAAGGCTTTTTGGGCGAATTAAATGAGTTTAATTCGCGGCGGTTCGGGTTGGTTTGGCCGGCCAAAGAGGGTGTAAAAACCCCTTTGGTGGCCGGCCACAATAAGAGGAGAAAACCAATTAATTTTGGTTTAATTAATAAAATAAATCTAGTGCGATTTATTTTATAAATTATGGATAAATAAATTTGTATAAAGAAATTTATATAAATAAAATTTATAGAAATTTATTCTTTTATGGAAGATTAAAATAATCCATGAATTTGTTTATTTTAATTTTATAAAATCAATTATGAATTGATTTTTCCATAATAAGAAAGTTTATAAATTTCTTATAAAAATTTATTCCATAATTTAAAGAGAAGAAGAATTAGTTTTATTATAAATTAGTTTATAATAAAGACTCGGTTTAAACGGAATAATTAATAAGAAAATTTATAAGATAAATTTCTTATAACTAATTCCGTTAATTCCGTTAATTCGGTTTAGAGGGAGACTTAGCAAAGGAGTTGCTACTATATAAAGGAACCAAAGGCTAGCCCTTATTCCCAATCAATTAATCAAGAGATTAATTACTCTCTCCCTCTCTCTCTTAATCTCTCCTCTCCTCCTCTTCTTCTTCCCTTAGGGCCGGCGCACCCTAGCTCCTCTAGGGCCGGCGCCCAACCAAATCCAAGAAGGTGAAGTTGCCGTGAGCATTGAAGAAGAAGGAGAACCCGAACACGAAGAAGAAGAAGTGGATAGCGACTCCTCTCTTCCCGGAATTCGATTCCGTTACTTCGTTGGTTAGTCTTCCGTTATTTTCTTTTATTCTTCTAGTTGTGCCTTCCGAGAATCTAGTAGTTCTCGTCGGCACAAAACTCGTGACTTTGCGAAGTCATCCCGAAGAGAACTCGGCGTGGACGCGAATAGAGGCGGAGCTTCCAAGGGACGCTACGGTTGGATCTCGTCCCTTACTTCGAGTTACGAGAGGTACTTGGTAAATTTGTTTACTTTTCCGCAAAGTTTTATTTTATGATTATGTCAACACAATGTAAGGTTGCATGCTAGATACGAAGTTAAAATAATTTAGGAAATTATTTTATGCAAACTCTTCCGCTGCACGTAAAAATTTTGAATTTTACGAACTCGTATCCTTGTCGACATGGACCCGGTCCCAACAGTGGTATCAGAGCCGGTTAGTGTTCGACTTAATCATATAATTATTTTGTGGAAAACTTTGTCATGATCTCAATTTCGGAAAATTTTTCAATTATGGAAACTTTCAAATTATAATAAATTTTAGATTTAGGAATTTCAAAGTTTGGAAATCCTCATGAAATTTCGCAAACGTTTGAAATTTTCTAGTTTCTGAAATTTTATAATAATTGTGAAAACTTCCCATCTTTGGAAACTTTCCAATTTTGGAAATTTTTCTATTTTAGAAATTTTCCAATTTTTGGAAATATGTAAGTTTTCTTTGTACCAGAAACTTACAATTATTCTGAAAACCTATTTTCGAAATCTCGCAATTTTGGGCACTTTCTTTTAAGAAAGTCTAGACAAATTCATCGACAGTTAATTGACAATTAAATTTGAATTGGTTTTTTAATTGACAACAAAATTCTTTACTTTGGATTGAGCCTCGGGGAGCCGTCCAATTTAGAGTTAGTTGTTGTAATTTAATTTCCCAATTTTTAATTGAAATTGTCATGTTTGATTTGGATTGAGCCTCGGGGAGTCGTCCAATTGGATTTACAACACATTACTTTTCTTTGGGTATCTGAGCCTCGAGGAGCCACCCTTAGAAAACGATTTGTTGTAATTAATTAAATCCATGAATAAAATATGTTTTAAGAGGTGATGCTCTTACATATTGTTGTCTCCAAAATTAATTAGGAAAATGGTTTCCTATAGAGTTTTCTTAAATGAGATTTTCGTGAAAATAATATGTAGTTGAATTAAGGGATTTGTCTCTTAATTTAATAAGATTTGATTTAGAGAAATCAAAGTCTTGAACATATTATTTCGGAAATTAATTATGACAATTTAGGAAATTGTTTCCCAAAACAATTCCTTTAATATAGTATGAGATTAGAATTAGGAAATCCGGTTCCTAATTCAATTAATGAGACTTGATAACTTAAGTCACATACATACTTTATTAAGGAAATCGTTAGTCATGACAAATGTCATGAATGTGCTTAGAAAAGATGAGACCCAAAACCCCTTACAAAATATTAAGGCCAACACCTTCCATTAATATGGTTAGAATCGGAGTTTTGTTTCTCGTTTGGGTTGATGGACACATCCATGCCCGACTTGAACCTCAACATGTTCAAACCATGGAATTAGTTTATGTATAATATAGTTGGAGTCAGAGGTCAATCCTTAGTTTTGGTTGTTGGACACATCCAAGCCTGACTAAACGGTTGAATGAGCTCCAACCATATTAAAACTATTTCTTGATTAATGGGTCAGCCTTAAGCTTGGAGCATCGATTTGTTGTGCCACAGCCAAGGTCGATGCGAAAAGAGGTGCAGTTGGGTGCTATGTATATGATACATACTTGTTAATGAGTTAGCAACCCAATGATTTATGCAAACATTCAATTAGTTGATAGCATAATGTGATAGTTACATATATGTGATGTGTAATCGGTAAAATTACCTACCTTCATAGCTAAGAAAAACTTGATGGCCACAACCATGGTGGTTCTTATCTATGGTTGGATATCAACCTATTTGGAGATGTTCCTACGATCTCCCGAATTGATAATAAGGGTGATTCAATTCGTAAAATAAATAGGATTTAATTTATGTATGATGATACATTCTTTAATAATTCTTCTCACATAATCTCAATTAGTATTTCTAGGATAATCACTCGATCGTGTCTTCCCTAAACTTGCGTTCTGTTTTGGACACCAATAAACTAACTGGGCCAAACTTCATGGACTGGTTTCGAAACCTAAGGATAGTCCTCAAGGCAGAGAAGCTTGCTAACGTCCTTGAAAATCAACTTCCCGACCGTCCTTCAGAAAATGCAACTCCAGACCAATTGTTGGCCTATCAGAAACATGTGACCGATTCCGAACTTGCGAGTTGCATCATGCTAGCCTCTATGGTACCTGAGCTGCAAAAGCAACATAAGCATATGGATGCTTATACCATCATCTTCCATCTTCATGAGTTGTTTGAAGAGCAGGCGAGATCCGAAAGGTTCGAAGTCTCCAGACTCCTCTTCACCACTAAGATGCAGGAAGGCACTTCTGCCTCGCAGTTTGTGTTAAAGATGTTGGGGTACATTGAGCGACTGAGCACACTTGGTTTTGCAATACCTGAGTTGCTCAACCTGCTGAAGACTGTAGAGCCTTCTATGAAGCAGGATCAAAAGACGGTACTGTTAGTTGGTTCCTCGAAGAAAGGTTCTAAGAGGAAGGCCAAAGAACAGAATAAAGGAAAGAAGAAAATGGCCAAGAAGACTGAAAAGAAACCAAAAGGAACTTGCCATCATTGTGGCAAGGAGGGTCACTGGCGAAGAAACTGCAAGGCTTATCTTGAGTCCTTGAAGAATAAGGCATCCGATGCCCCTTCCTCTTCAGGTATCTTCGTTATTGAATGTCACTCTATTTCCTCAAATACCTGGGTACTTGATACTGAGTGTAGCTCACATATATGTAATGACATACAGGGGCTAAGGAATAGAAGAAGACTTGTCAAAGGAGAAGCAAATATGCGAGTTGGAAATGGAGCAAAGATTGCTGCTGTTGCCATCGGAACCTATTTGCTAAAGCTCCCCACTGGACGTGTCTTAGAATTGGATAATTGTTATTTTGTTCCTTCATTAATAAAGAACATTGTATCTATTTCATGTTTGAATGAAAAAGGTTATCATTTAACTTTTAGTAACAATTGTTGTTACATAACTTTGAATGGCGTTCTTTATGGGAATGGAACTTTGTGCAATGGCATCTACACGTTAGATTTATCCAGTGACATTTTCAATATCGAAGTTAGCAACAAACGTGCTCGAATAGATAATCGAATAGACTCCTACACGTGGCACTGTCGTCTTGGCCATATAAGTAAGAAACGCATGACCGAATTACACCGATGTGGAATTTTGGAATCATTTGAACCCGGTTCATTTGATACATGCGAATCGTGCTTAAAAGGCAAGATGACTAAATTACCCTTTCCCAGAAAAGGTAATCCAGTGGGAGAGTTGCTTGGTCTGATACATACCGATGTATGCGGACCAATGTCAACTCAAGCACAAGGAGGCTATAACTACTTCATCACCTTTATCGATGATCACTCACGATTCGGTTATGTGTTCTTGATGAAACACAAATCTGAAGCTTTTGATAAATTCAAAGAATTCAGAAATGAAGTAGAGAAACAACTTGGCAAAAGTATTAAAATACTTCGATCCGATCGGGGTGGAGAATACTTAAGTCAAGAGTTCCAAGATTATCTTAGGGACAATGGGATATTATCCCAATGGACTCCGTCGTATACACCACAGCATAATGGTGTATCTGAGAGGCGCAACCGAACCTTGATGGACATGGTTAGGTCTATGATGAATCATGCAACTCTTCCAAAATCCTTTTGGGGCTATGCACTTAAGACAGCTGTTTACTTGCTAAACAGAGTCCCGACCAAGGTAGTCTCTACTACTCCATATGAGATTTGGAATAGTAAGAAACCTCACTTAACTCACCTTAAGATATGGGGTTGTCCTGCTTATGTGAAGCGGGTTGTATCAAACAAATTGGATGCTAAGTCTGATAAATGTCTATTTATTGGATACCCTAAGGAAACAAAGGGTTACCAATTCTATCATCCCTTGGAACAAAAGGTGTTTGTTTCAAGGCATGCTGTATTTCTGGAAAAAGAATTTCTTTTACAAGAAAACAGTGGGAGTGGCATTGAGCTTGATGAAGTTCAAGAAACTCCAATAGACATTACAGAGACACCTAGTCTAGACCCACAACCGATAATTCATAGTGATGAGCTATCTGTTGAACCTAAAACTACACCACCTCTTCGTAGGTCTGATAGGACACGCAACATTCCAGAGAGATACGGATTTCTCGTAAGTGAATCGAACGACGTGTTGCTCATTGACGATGACGAACCTATCAGTTATGAAGATGTTATGAAAAGTTCAGAAAGGGACAAATGGCTTGAAGCCATGAAGTCGGAAATGGATTCCATGTACGAAAATCAAGTATGGGACTTGGTTAACCCACCTGAAGGGATTAAACCCATAGGGTGCAAGTGGGTTTTCAAGAAGAAAACCGACATGGAAGGTAATGTTGTTACCTTTAAGGCTAGATTAGTGGCAAAAGGATATCGTCAGAAACAAGGAATTGATTATGACGAAACCTATTCGCCAGTAGCTATGCTTAAATCCATTCGGATGCTCCTAGCCATAGCAGCTCATTATGATTATGAGATATGGCAAATGGATGTGAAAACAGCTTTCCTTAACGGAAACCTGCTTGATGATGTATACATGATACAACCTGAAGGTTTCACATCGGTTGATAAAACCAAAGTATGCAAGCTTCGACGATCCATATATGGACTGAAGCAAGCATCTAGGAGCTGGAACATCCGTTTTGATGAGACAATCAAAAAGTTTGATTTCTCACAAAATCCTGACGAACCTTGTGTGTACAAGAAGGTTAGTGGGAGTGCAGTCGTATTCCTAGTATTATATGTCGATGACATCTTACTTATAGGAAACGATATATCAGTTTTACAGACAGTTAAGATTTGGTTGTCCAAAACTTTCTCCATGAAAGACCTGGGAGAAGCAACCTATATCCTTGGGATTAGAATCTATAGAGATAGATCAAAACGGTTGCTTGGTCTTTCGCAGTCTACATATATAGACCGAGTGCTAAAAAGGTTTAGCATGTCGGAATCCAAGAAAGGTTACCTTCCCATCAGGCATGGGATCAACCTTTCGAAGTCTATGTGTCCGCGCACAGAAGACGAGAGGATTAGCATGAATAAGATTCCCTATGCATCCGCAATAGGATCTATCATGTATGCTATGTTATGTACTAGGCCCGATGTATCGTATGCTTTGAGCGTCACAAGCAGATACCAGTCGGATCCAGGAATGGATCATTGGGCGGCTGTTAAGACAATCCTTAAGTACTTAAGAAGAACTAAGGATGTATTTCTAATATATGGAGAAGGAGATTTGATAATACGTGGGTATACAGATGCCAGTTTCCAGACAGATAAGGATGACTCCAAATCGCAGTCTGGATACGTATTTACTTTGAATGAAGGCGCAGTAAGTTGGAAGAGTTCCAAACAAGACACCGTAGCGGATTCTACCACGGAAGCGGAGTATATCGCAGCTTCGGAAGCAGCAAAGGAAGTAGTTTGGATCAAGAAGTTTGTCTCAGAACTTGGTGTGGTTCCAACCATTGATGAAGCAGTGCCGGTTTACTGCGACAATAATGGAGCTATTGCACAAGCGAAGGAACCAAGGTCTCATCAACGATCCAAACACATGCTTCGACGCTATCATCTGATCAGAGAGATTATAAGTAGGAATGACATACAAATTGAGAGAGTTCCCACTGAAAGGAACATAGCGGATCCTTTAACTAAAGCCTTGCCTCAAAGCAAGTTTGAGGGTCATGTTAGAGCCTGTGGTATTGGATACCGTAGCGATTGGCATTAGGCCAAGTGGGAGTTTGTTAGTGATATGAGAGAAGTGTCCTAAGGCAATCGTCTTATGATTGTAAACATTTATTTTCAATAAATGATAATTCACTATTTGAGTATACATGTTTGTATTTGATTGGGATCTTAAACTCATATACTGAATGTCCGCCATACAATTCACAGCATAAGAGAATTTGTGATGGGATCACAACTAGTGATTATCTCTAAATGTGCAAATGTGAATTGTTGGAAATATCCCTAGTCGATGAATTGATAAATATGGACATTATCAATTCTGCTGAGACTAGCATGGGTTATTCTCTATTCAGCTGATTCTCACTGGCTGGTGACATTGGGATGTCCGGAGATAAACATGGATGCTAGTTAAGGGAACTAGTTCATTGGAGTGACTAGCTGTAAGACTTCATATGGGAATCTACATGTAGATATGTCAATGAAGATCTTACTGCGGCTTAAGTGCGATGTTCCTTTGACTTGCGGTGTTCAAGTCATCTTGGTCATGGAGACTTATACTTTGACATCTTAAGCAAGCATCTCCAAGGAGGTGTGGACCCAGGATGATCGGGTATAAGCCGAAGTGCCCGAAGATGTTTGAACAGCCTACAAAGGATTCACCACTCCTTGCGAGGAGATGTATACCCAGGCCTATCGTCGGATTGTTACTCAAAGCCTCTGGCCAGAGCATATCATGTTAAGAGTGCGAGTCTCTTAAATACATGAGAGTAATTAGAAATCCAAAGGACGAGAAAGACACTACTTGGGCTAGGTGTGACGTAGTCAGCCTAGTGGGGACTGACACCATTGACCGTGTCCTGAACCAAGTGGGTATAAGGTGGTGAAGGGAATGGGGCACGATTCATTAGAGCTGCTGAAGGGTTTCAGAATAATTTCTTCTGAGGTCAAACCGTTGATCTTTCGATTAATTGGGGATCATGATGTACTACTAGGTGCCACTCATGATCGTTCTATAATTTGTTAATTATAGACGGCCAACATAAATCGAAAGCCTATTTAGTCACACGCATACGAGTAATCCGAGGGATTTAAAACGAGTTGAAAATTGGATTTTCCGATCAAGAGAAATAAGTCGAATCTGAGTTAATCAGAGGCGCAATGGAAGCTAAAAATGGCTAAGTCTTTTGAAGGCTTTTTGGGCGAATTAAATGAGTTTAATTCGCGGCGGTTCGGGTTGGTTTGGCCGGCCAAAGAGGGTGTAAAACCCCTTTGGTGGCCGGCCAATAAGAGGAGAAAACCAATTAATTGGTTTAATTAATAAAATAAATCTAGTGCGATTTATTTTATAAATTATGGATAAATAAATTTGTATAAAGAAATTTATATAAATAAAATTTATAGAAATTTATTCTTTTATGGAAGATTAAAATAATCCATGAATTGGTTTATTTTAATTTTATAAAATCAATTATGAATTGATTTTTCCATAATAAGAAAGTTTATAAATTTCTTATAAAAATTTATTCCATAATTTAAAGAGAAGAAGAATTAGTTTTATTATAAATTAGTTTATAATAAAGACTCGGTTTAAACGGAATAATTAATAAGAAAATTTATAAGATAAATTTCTTATAACTAATTCCGTTAATTCCGTTAATTCGGTTTAGAGGGAGACTTAGCAAAGGAGTTGCTACTATATAAAGGAACCAAAGGCTAGCCCTTATTCCAATCAATTAATCAAGAGATTAATTACTCTCTCCCTCTCTCTCTTAATCTCTCCTCTCCTCCTCTTCTTCTTCCCTTAGGGCCGGCGCACCCTAGCTCCTCTAGGGCCGGCGCCCAACCAAATCCAAGAAGGTGAAGTTGCCGTGAGCATTGAAGAAGAAGGAGAACCCGAACACGAAGAAGAAGAAGTGGATAGCGACTCCTCTCTTCCCGGAATTCGATTCCGTTACTTCGTTGGTTAGTCTTCCGTTATTTTCTTTTATTCTTCTAGTTGTGCCTTCCGAGAATCTAGTAGTTCTCGTCGGCACAAAACTCGTGACTTTGCGAAGTCATCCCGAAGAGAACTCGGCGTGGACGCGAATAGAGGCGGAGCTTCCAAGGGACGCTACGGTTGGATCTCGTCCCTTACTTCGAGTTACGAGAGGTACTTGGTAAATTTGTTTACTTTTCCGCAAAGTTTTATTTTATGATTATGTCAACACAATGTAAGGTTGCATGCTAGATACGAAGTTAAAATAATTTAGGAAATTATTTTATGCAAACTCTTCCGCTGCACGTAAAAATTTTGAATTTTACGAACTCGTATCCTTGTCGACATGCACCGGTCCCAACAAGGGTTTCGGCCAAAAGAGGAAGATGAGGGAGGGAGGAAGAAAGGGAAGAAGACCTCATCCAAAGTCATAAGGCCTTCTTTTATACTCATCCCATGAATATGAAGAGGTTTGTGTCTCTTTGGCTTCCATCATTAATACCAATAAAGAGCACATCTTTTCATGTGGCTCTTTATCTTTACCCATGCAAGAAAAGAATCTTTTCTTTTCCCTTCATTAAACACTTTAATGAATTTCCCATGTAATCTCGGCTGGGCCTCTCGGGCTTCCGACCAGGTCTCCCAACCAAGCCTATCGAGCAAGTCGCCGAGCTCCCGACCCAGTCTGCCGAGCGCTGAGCCCCGACCCTAGTCTGCCAAGCTCCTAGCTCAGTCTGCCGAGTGCCGAGCTCCCGACTTAGTCTGCCGAGCTCCTAGCCCAGTCTGCCAAGTGCCGAGCCCCCGACCCAGTCTGCCGAGCTCCTAGCCCAGTCTGTCGAGTACCGAGCTCCGACCCCAGTCTGTCGAGCTCCCAGCTCAGTATGCCGAGTGCCGAGCTCCCGACTCAGTCTGCTGAACTCCCGACTCAGTCTGCCGAGCTCCCGACTCAGTCTGCGGAGCTCCCGACCCACGCTCCCGAGTTCCCAACTCGAGCTCCCAAACTGACCTCCCGAGTTCCTAACTCGGGCTCAGATCTCCCAAGTTCCCAACTCGGGCTCAGATCTCCCGAGTTCCCAACTCGGGCTCAGATCTCCCGAGTTCCCAACTCGGGCTCCCGAAGCATCATGCCCTTAGTGTGTGACCCAATAGGTTCTCTCGACGTTGGCAATGCGCCTAATTCTTTTGGACACATAAGCAATGAGCGGCATCTAGCAATGTATCATTGCTACCCAAGTAATAAGAAAAGTCGAGATCCGACTAAACCTCCGTGACTATGATAATGTATGACCTTGTCCTTCTATCCTTGATATCTAGATTGACCAATGAGGCACAGACCGTGTCATCCTCAATCAATCCTGTGTATCTTGATCCCCGAGTAGACTCACTCAAATAAATGAGCTCAATATCTCATATTGACTCATTTGAGCATGGTCATGTGTTTTAGTAGTCCTACTCGATCATGTGACCCACAGATATCACTCCCGTCATATGGGAGGGATAGATCTCATCTACATCACTCACATCCCTCTGCATAATTCTTTACATACCCAGTGATCGCCTTTATAGTCCACCCTGTTACGGGTGACGTTTGACGATACCAAAGTACATAACTCCTTATGTAGGGAACGGTAGTGACTTCAGGTCTAAGGACTATTCATACTAATAGTCACATGAAAAAGTTTATGACACTCATATGACAATCTATGAAACTTTCTCATGGCGAGTCAATTCAGTACACATTCTCTAATGTATACCCATGTGTCAACTTGAATCACATATCCATGACTTGTGAGCTCAAGTCATCAACTGACCTACATGCTAGTCTCCATGCATTAATATTGTCCTTGAATATTAATACTTGACCAGGAATGGTTTAGAGTAGTGTTCTCTATATCATCTCACTATCGATTCAAGCAATCGATATAATGTAGATAAAAACCTACTACCCAAGGACATTATTATACTTAATTATTTGGCACCAATACAATGTAAGTATAATAACCAAACATACCTTTATTAATAATAGAATATGATACAAAATGTCCCTAGTCAATCATCACATTATTGGCTCTAGGGCTCCTACTAACAAGTTAAGTTTCAACACAAACCTAACTTAACACCCAAGTTCTCCCCCTTTGATACCATCATAAAGATTGCCCCAAGCAACCTTACCCCTGGTGCCAAATAGAACTCAACTAGATTTCTGAAAAACCCCTCAGAAATCACAAAACCACATTCTGTCCATACTACCAGTCGACTGCCCACAGGGCAGTCGACTGATACGATAGTTTCTGAATTTCCAGCCGAAATTCAGAAACGCGTATAAAATTCCAGAAAATTCGAAAAATGTGAAACTTTGCAAGCACGTTTGTTAGAGTATTCCCTACCCTAGAAAAATATATGTCCATGAAAAACATCAACCGTGCTTGACTTTTGGTACTAACCTAAAAATCCTCAAATAATGTCATTTTTGTATCAACTTGTAAATCAATATATTATTTCTTATGTTTGCCAATTCCATTGACCTTAGTTTTACATATAAAATGGTTCTCAAACCTCCCCTTTTCATATAGATATTTTCATTTTGACAAAAACTCCCCCTTTTTTTTATCTCTTATCTCTAGATGATCATGAAAAATCCTTTCCCATGCCCTTGTCTATAAAAATTCTTGTTTATTCAATACAATCAATAGATTTAGGCAAACAATCCATATGAAATTTCAAGACACATCATAAAAGCATAGATAAAGATTTTTAATTTGAAAACCATAGCATACCATCAATATAGTTTACCAGTTTCAAACAAGACTTAAACCATGTATCATAACATGAAAAGAATAATGCAAGTCAAATTCAAATTATGACACAAGACCACATAATATATCATGAACATAACTGTATCATACATAAAACCATAAAAACAATCATGAAATGAAACATGAGAGAGTAGCAGGGGCCAAAGCCCTGAAGTCATCAAATTGATACAATTTCTAGAATAAGAAGTGTTTGAGAGATATAAAAATACATCATCAAATGAATACTCTCAACACTAAGCTGCTCTAATTGCTGTGTCAGCCCATCAGATCATCTCGTCGTCGCCGCCTGGAGGAGGAGGAGGAGGGGCCTGATAAGCGAGATGCAGCTACCATAGCATCTCGTACATGTCATTCTGCCGGCTCCGGATCCCCTGACAGCACTCCGTGAGGTCGTGAACCTCCCCCTGGATCGCTGCCTGCGTCTAGTAGAATCCGTGGATCTCCTCCCGGATGCCGTGCACGCCCTCTTGGAGCCCGTGGACATCAGATCGGAGCTGAGTAAACTCCGCACGTGTAATCATCCCAGAAGGCTCCTCCTCAGAGCTGGAAGACTCTGGACGTTGCCTCCACATAAATTCCTTCTACCGACACTCTATGCCTGCCAAGGATAGCTGACGTGTACTGATCTGGTCATAATCCTTGGACAAGTGCCTGACCTGATCGCTAGTGACACGGATACCAAACCATAACTGGAAGAACTCGGTCAGAACGTGGCAAAATGGCATGTAGATCTTCCCATTGACACTTTGGGAAAAATGGCAGATGGAGGTAAATACATGGAGAGAGACATCTATAACCAACCTCCACTCTAGGGCATACATCATTACTAGGTGAGGCAATCGGATCCTTGCCCTTCTCTTGGTCACGATGGGTAGCAGACACTCCAACACAATTTTGTACAAAACATGGCTGAATGGACTCATGGGGTTTGCATCAAAAATGCGCTCGGACTCATGCCTATGTCTCCTAAAATAATGCATATGAATCTGGTCAATGGAGACATCAGGAAACTCAAAAGGCTCAACAACATTAGGAAAATAAGTGTTTACATTATTGGATGCCCGACACTCTAAAATCTAGCTAAAATCATGGGTGAGAAAGGAATGGTGACCCCGGCTACCCTTGACTCATAAAGATTATTGTCAAAGTCAACACAAGTCAAGTTGGCATAGAACTCTTGGCATAGGTCAACATTAATATCATGTTGACAATACACTAGTTGTTCCATTCCAAAGTGGGTGACCATCTCGGTGATTTGAGGTGACTATTCCTGAAAGTAAGCCTTATTCAAATATCTACAGTTCATCGGGACAAATTCGTTTTCCTCAAATTGTTTCTTGCATTCCAAAGACCTAAACCTAGATTCCCTCAGGGCTTACTGACCTTAACGGGATGAACTTTCACCCCTTGACCTCTTAGAGACAGTCCTAAATTGCCACATACATGCATGCACACCAAGACACCCCCCCCCCCCCCCCCGCAATGGAAAAAATATCAAAGAAAACATGCACAAAATATCACATTAGTTCCAAAACATAGTTTTAAAGAACAAAATCAACTGGAAACACCGTTGCCTCTTTGCCATGCGTTTCATGATGATAGTGAGGAGATCTAGACTTGAGAGGAGGAGCTTTTACTAACCCTAGGAGTAGATTCAAGGTAGAGGAAGGCTTAGGAAGGGATTTTAGGGCTCGGAAGAGACTTAGGACACAAGAGGAGTTGGGAGGAGGAAGAATCGTCGGGGTGGCACGCCTAAACCCTAGGTTTTGGCTGCCCCCCGTGCGCCCTTTTCTTTTATAGAACCTGCATACCAGTCGACTGCCAGAAGGGCAATCGACTGCGTTCCTGGCAGTCGACTCGTAAACCTCACAGAGCCTTTCTCGCTCTAGCACCAGTCGACTGCCATGAGGGCAGTCGACTGATACTGAAAAACTAGTTTTCCAGTCCTAACTTCAGAAATGTATAACTAATTCCACAAATCTCCAAAAAATCTGAAATTTCATGGAGAGATTTGTGTTAGTAATATGAGAGAAGTGTCCTAAGGCAATCACCTTATGATTGTAATCATTTACTTTAATAAATGAATATTCACTATTTGAGTATACATGTTCGTGTATTTGATTGAGATCTTAAACTCATTTACTGAATGTCCGCAATACAATTCACAGCATGAGAGAATTTGTGATGAATTCACAACTAGTGATTATCTCTACATGTGCAATTGTGAAGTATTGAAATTGTCCCTAGTCGATGAATTGATAAATACGGACACTATCAATTCTGTGGAGACTAGCATGGGTTATTCTCTAATCAGCTGATTCTCACTGGCTGGTGACATTGGGATGTCCGGAGATAAACATGAATGCTAGTTAAGGGATCTAGTTCATTGGAGTGACTAGCTATAAAACTTCATATGGTAATCTACATATAGATATGTCAATGAAGTTCTTACTGCAGCTTAAGTGTGATGTTCCTTTGACTTACGGTGTTCAAGTCATCTTGGTCATGAAGACTTATACTTTGACATCTTAAGCAAGCATCTCCAAGGAGGTGTGGACCCAGGATGATTGGGTATAAGCCGAAGTGCCCGAAGATGTTTGAACAGCCTACAAAGGATTCACCACTCCTTGCGAGGAGATGTATACCCAAGGCCTATCATCGGATTGTTACTCGAAGCCTCTAGCCAGAGCATCACATGTTCCGAGTATGAATCTCTCAGAAACATGAGAGTAATTAGAATCCGTTGGACGAGAAGACATTACTTGGGCTAGGTGTGACGTAGTCAGCCTAGTGGGGACTGACACACATAGACCGTATCCTGAACCAAGTAGGTATAAGATGGTGAAGGGAATGAGGCACGATTCATTAAAGCTGCTGAAGGGTTTCAGAATAGTTTCTGAGGTCAACCATTGATCTTTCGATTAATTGGGGATCATGATGTACTACTAGGTGCCACTCATGATCGTTCTATAATTGGTTAATTATAGACGGCCAACATAAATCGAAAGCCTATTTAGTCACACGCACTACGAGTAATCCGAGGGATTTAAAATGAGTTGAAAATTGGATTTTTCGATCAAGAGAGATAAGTCGAATCTGAATTTTTCAGAGACGCATCGGAAGCATAAAATGGCTAAGTCTTTTGAAGACTTATTGGACGAATTAAATGAGTTTAATTTGTATGGTTTCAGCTTGGGTTTGGCCGGCTAAAGAGGGTCCCCACCCTCTTTGTTTGGCTGGCCACAATAAAAGGGGAGAACCAAATTGTTTGGTTCAAATTATAAAATAAACCACGCGTGGTTTGTTTTATAAAATTATGGATAAAGAAATTTATATAAAGAAATTTATATAAAAAGATTTATTTTCATGGAAATTAAAATAAACCTTGGATTGGTTTATTTTATTTTATAAAATCAATAATGGATTGTTTTACCATGATAAAGAAATTTATATAAAGAAATTTCTTTCCATAATAAAAGAGGAGACATGGTTGTTTTTATTATAAATTAAGTTATAATAAAAACTTGGCATAACGGAATAATTCATAGAAAAAATTTATAAGATAAATTTCTTATGAAAATTTATTCCGTTAAAAGGAGACTTGGCGATTAAGAGGCTACTATATAAAGGTACCAAGGCAAGGCTTGGAAATCAATCTAAGAGATCAAGGATTCTTGCCTAGCCTCTCTCCCTCTCCTTCTCTCCCTCTCCCTCCTCTAGTGGCGTCGGCCCTAGAGGCCCTCCTTTTGGTTGCCGTGAGCTTCCACCACCAAGAAGAGGCCGAAGAAGAAGAAGAAGCGGGTGCGACTCCTTCCTTCCTCCCGGAATCTTGATTCCGTTCTTCGTTTGGTGGTGAGTCTTTCCATCTCTCTCTTGGTATTCTTGTCGTGCCTTTGGAGAATCTAGTAGTTCTTGTCGGCACGAAACTCGTGGCTTTGCGAAGTCATCCCGAAGAAAACTCGGCATGGATGCGAATAGAGGCGGAGCTTCCAAGGGACGCTACGGTTGGATCTCGTCCCTTTCTACGAGTTACGCGAGGTATTAAGTAAATTAGTTTACTTTATGCAAAATTTTAAATGTATGATCATGTCTCCACAACATAAGGTTGCATGCTAGATACGTGATTAAAATAATTTGAGAAATTATTTATGCTAAACCTTCCGCTGCACGTAATTAAATTTTAAAATTACGAACCCGTATCCATGTCAACATGCACCCGGTCCCAACAATTTGTGGATCCTATGTCTATTTGGAAAAAATATGATTTCAAATAAATTCACTCTAGATCCCAAGATTGATACATTTTTCAAAACTATCAAACTTTGACCATTTAAACTGAACTCAAAGTTCTAATTTGGATCTCTTCTTGATGCTTCCTCCCATAGTTATTCATAATACCCTAATAGCATCAAGTTATATAGTATTTTTACATTAAACCCAATTTCTTTCAATTATATCCCCTTTTTCAATCTTTTTCTCCATAATTCTCCCTTTAGTGTGCCAATTCTCTATGATTAGAGCTAACCTTAGCCTTTCAAACCCATTGGCACATCCCATAGATCATCTAGTCCCCTAGGAGGAACCCACCTGAGATCCATTGACCATGGATCCCATTTTGGCTCCTAGGGCTCTCCCTTGAGCTCCTAGCCCTAGTTACCTCCCTAGGTAACTTATCTACAAATGCAAGACCACACCGGTGCTCCTCTGGTGCTTCTTGACCTTTCACTATTACTCTCTTGACCCTATAGACCTTTTTCTTGGTCAATTCCCTTTCTTTTCTTTTAAATGATTTTTCTTTGCCATTTTTGATCTTTTCTCTACCATATTTATAGGGCATCCTTAAATATACCATTTCACTACCATTTGTTCTCCTAGGGTGGTATCCTAAGCCCGGCCTACCATTCCTACGAGGTTGATCTTTTTGCATCATGCTTGATCCCTTTGACCCCATAATAAGTCTATCTAGGTTTTTCTGCAATTTATCAACTTTTTCTTTCAAAACTTGATTTTCCTTTTCCAAACTTCTAACCTTAGGATCATTAGACCTAACTTGATCATTTCTAGGTCTACCCATTTTTCTAGGCATATGTCTCCCTTTCTTAGAGTTTATGCCTTGATCCTTAGGTTTTGTAGTCCTAGGTTTAACATGAAACATAGAATGTTTTGTGCTTTGGCACAAAATAGTGTTTTTATTCCTATCATGATATTTAAAACCGAAATTACATCTAGGCAAACAATCATTTACATTTCTAGCATTCATGGAAACATTTTGAGCATTACTAGAGTTAGGGAATACCTCCCTTACCTTTGTAGTTCCCCTTTGATGTGAGCTCCCTTTTCGTCCTTCTTTCTCCCATCTTCTAAGGTGCTCCATCTTTTTCAACTCTCCTTTCTTTGGACATTTTGTATGATAATGTCCTAGCTCACCGCATGTGAAGCACCTAATATGATTCTTTTCTTTTCTTTCCCTACAACCCACATTAGATTTAAATTGAATGGACCCGAGTTTAGGGATTACCTCCTTCTTACCTAGTGGGCACTTGTCCTTATAGTGTCCCCTTTTGTTGCATCCAAAGCATAGAATGTGTTCTTTTGATTTGGCTTTGGTGGATGTTGGAACTTGTTCTTGTTCTTGTACGGATGAAGGTCTCTCCTCCCCCTCAACCCTTGAAATTGATACTTCTTCCTCTTCTTCTCTTGAGGAGGTTGATGATCTTTCACTTAATTCCTCCTCGTCACTTGAAGAAGTTGACACTTCCTTTTCTTCTTCTTCTTCTTGACCCATTTGACTTTTCTCCTTGGGCTCTTGAACTTGTGTAGGCTTTTCAAGATATTCTTTCACTTTATTCCATAATTCATGTGCATCCTTATATTCACCTACACAACTCAAAATGTTATTAGGCAATATATTTACCAAAGTGCTAATTACCTTCTCATTGGCTTTTGATTGTGCTTGTTGTTCATGATTCCAATATCTAGGCCTAAGCTTCTTCCCGTGCTTATCCTTTGGAATCTCGAAGGGCTCTTCAAGCGCAATTCTACATGCCCACTCCATTCCGAACCCAGTATCGATCCTTGCCCTCCAAAAGTTGAAATCTCCATGGTCGTAGAGCGGTGGAGTGTAGATGTCATCCCCAAATTTATTTTCTATTGTTCTTCTCCTCTAGCGTGTGCTCCCTCAGCGGTTAGTCCAATAGAGAGTGGTCCTTCACTTTGACACCAATTGTACGATCGATTCCGGCATGCTAGAAAGGGGTGAATAGCGTTTCTTCGATTCTTTTCACCAACGTTGTTAGTTGCGCAGCGGAAATACAAACAGAATAAAAACTAACAACAATAAACAATGCTAACAAACCGATTTTACTTGGTATCCACCCCGGACGGGTGACTAATCCAAGAATCCGTCGGTGGATCACTCCCCGGATAACCTCCGGCTATCTCTTGTCGCTCCTTGTGGGTGGGGAAACCTCGCCACAATCGCTTTGACAATCCCTGAGCACAAAGATTACTATCTTGCCTTTAACCAAGACAAGATTCGTCAAGCAAGATAGTAGGAAACGAGCTCATTTAAATAGAGCTCAAGTCTGAACTAGCCGCTACCAGTCGACTGCCCCTGGGGCAGTCGACTAGTCCCACTCATATTCGACCGTTACAGTACAACGGTCGAATCCTAGCCAGCTGTTCCAATTGGCACCAGTCGACTGCCCCTGGGCCAGTCGATTGGTCCGAACCTAAGCCTAGGGTTTCACTCCCGAGTACATGTCTCTCCGTACTCGAACCCTCCCAGCTTAACCCCTGAGTACAATCACACATACTTAGACCCTCACAACCCGGTTGACTCTTCATCAGCAGCCTCGACTGTTGCCTTCACGCCCTCTTCATCTTCGGCCCTCGTCCCTCGGATGCGCATGCAAACCTTCAGTTTGCCGCCATGCCACCCTTCACGTACGCCTCAAAGTTCGCGTCCCTCGGCTCATCGTCCCTGCTATCCACGGTCCCTTGAATGCGCACGTAAGCCTCCAGCTTGCCTCCATGCCATCCTTCATCTGAAGATATCAACCAAGTCCATGTGTACCTGTACACCTGCACACTCATGTACACATATTAGTCCAACAGCAAATCCTAACTTAACCATATTGACCGCATACATCAAAACCCCATGATCCTCCAGATCATCTAAGGGCGATCGATTGCCCCAACAGAAATTGTATCCAGGTGGCCCCCATATCTTTTACTACTTCACTGGCGGACTTCCGGGTCTAAGGAATCAGACTAAGCACCCCTGGACCCCGGGCAGCTCTTTGAATACATCCCGCACTTCCATAAATTTTGAGGCGATGCCCTGATGGCCTCTTAAGGCCCTTTAAAGGCGTATGGGGTTTCTTAATGGCAATCAGGTCGTCTAGTGAATGTGGCCTTACCACGTGCCTCATCCTTCTTTGTGCGGCGATCTCCCGCTGATACGCACCGTCAGCCATACAAAGCGACAACAATAAAGGATGGGGGTTCCTCGGGATGTCCAATCAGCACCGCTGACGTGCTACCCTCTCATTGTTCATAGGTGGGCGGCTTCTCCCAATAAAAGTGGGTGCAATGACACCCTTCTACCTCCTTGCCCTATCTACTTTCAAACACCTTCATTCTCCTGCAGCTTGTCTTGCCGCCGCGCTCCATCTCTGAGTGTAAGTCTTCTTCTATTTTCCCCTTTATTCCATGGGTTCAATAGAGAAGAAAAAGAAGGCCCGAAGCGACGGCAAAGGTCCCTTGGGAGAGCCAGTCTATCATCCGGAGTGGTATGATACCATCTCCTCTAGGGTTAGGTCAGAATCCCTCCATGCCGCCTGCCGGAGATAACGCGTCCTGGAGGGCTCGGAGATGAGAGTTCCGGCCTCAGACCAATCACCCGTAGAGACTCCTGCGGGTTTTTTCACTTTCTTTTTAGGGCAGGTAGAGTTAGGGTTTCGTTTTCCTATCCCCCTCTTTTTCATGAATGCCGCCAAATACTTTGGTATCCCTCTCACCAAATGGCTCCAAACGCCTTAGCCCAGATGGGCAGGGCGTTTGTCCTTTTCAGGCTTTTTGAGATCCCTTTTACCTCTTGATTTTTCCATTTTTTTCTTTGTTCCGGTTGGCTCCCGAGGGGTATTTGGCTTTACTGCCCGCGCCGATCATAGGTTCTTAGGGGGCCTTCCTTCCTCCTACAAGGGATGGAAGGAACGATTCTTCTATATCCAACTCCCTGAGCGCCACTTCAGTCCTATCCACTGGACGGAGAGCCTGCCGCCTATCCCAGACCTCGGCGACTTCCAACAGGACGCAGGATACCAGAGGGCTCGGGGTATCCTAGCAGGGATGGTACAATGTGAGGAGCTCCTTTATCGGGCCGAGCTCAGCCCAAAAGTCACGAGCTTTAGCTCCAGTCTTCGTAAGCTACCCTTTGTTTTGCAAATTTCCTTGTTAATTCTAACTGATGCCCTTTTGTCTCTATTTTGCAGACGACGTTATGATTTCCCAAGCTATGAACCAGCTCCTGAAGTGGGAACAGACCAACGAGCAGGCACTGGTTCCTACTTTCGTTTCTTCCGCTCTGGTGGGAATTTCGGTCGAGGACTGCGGGGAAGTGGTTGCATCCTCAGAAGACCGGGAAACCCTGGAGGCCCACAGGATCTCGAAACAGCAGAACGACCTACCAGCCCCGAAGGAGGTTCTCCTTCATCTCCCATCAAGGCAACAGAGGGAGAGGTTACACCCCCTCCCCCTGCTAAGCAACTAGAGACCCCAGTTACCGAGAAGAAACGGCGGATACGGTTGGTCCAGAAGCCTCACCCCCTAAAGAGGTTGAAGAAGGCCTAGCCTCAGAGCTTCCGCCCTCCATTGATGAAGAGGATACGGTGCCCCTGTCTCAGAGAGTTCGGGAGGAACATTCTTCTCCTGTTGTGGCGTCTGCCATTCCCATCGCCCGCGATTTGGCCACTCCGACCGACCCTACCGCTATTCAACGCGGCAAGGAGGTGTCGCTTGACTTGTCCAGCTCTCGCCGGAAGGTCCCTATGGCGAAGAAGACGACGACAAAGGGCTCCCAATCCATCCAAATAAAGGAGACCCCCTCTGATGGTCTGCAGATAGTATCTAGCTGAGAGGAGGACGTCCCCGACCCAAGAGATGTCCCCAGCTAGTCAGGACGCCCTGCTGAGAAAATTCTCTCTCCTCCTGTTTAGCTAGGGCGGTTAGCTGGGTCAGCCCGATATATGGGCATGCTACATGATAAGTGTCATTTTGTTGATCATTTCATATGCTTAAATCCGTTTTTGACCCATGTTTTACTTGTGTAATTGTGGATTTACCCTAGGTTTTAGGATTTATACTCTTTTTGGACTTAATTGCAAATTTGGTTATATTTGAGTTGTTTTGTCACTAAACTTTTGATCTACTTTTGTAGGCTTGGAAGGATCGTGGACCTAGGTTATGTTGGGTCAAGGTTGAGTCAAAGTGGACCAGGTCAAAGGAATCAAGCGTCAACTCATTTGGACCGTCCGATGCAAGAACGGTTAGATCTAGACCATTTGAGAACTTTTGATCAATCCGAGCTGGGATTAAGTTTAATCAAGCGATCAGATCATGATCTGAGAGTTTAGCTCAATCGGAGATCATCTAGCCGTTGGATCACGATTAGAGAGATCTAGACCATCCATTCAAATATCAGCTTGATCTGAGCCATCCGCTACAGATCTGGCAGATCCGAACTACCACGAGGATGATCCTGACCTCTGATCGAGAACTGGAAATTTTGAATCAAATCGGACAAAGATCCACCGTTGGATGAAGCGGGATTAATCTCAGTCGTTCGCTGTTCAACTACTTAAACTGAAATAGAGTTCAGATCTGATTGTCGCGACCTCACATCTCCTTCTCAGTTTTTCAGCTCGTTCTTCTTCATTTCTTCATGGTTTTCTTTCAAATTTCTTCCATCAGAGACGTGGCCAACTCGATCAGCACCTTGAATCAAGATTTGGATCATTGGGAGAGAGTTTCATGGCGATTTTAGCTCGGAATTGCGCCGGATGCAGAGCTTCTTGAGGGTTTAAGCAGTTTTGCGATTTGAGCTCTTGGATCTCAACCGCGTCCATTTCCTTCCATCTGAGTCATGTGTAGGGGTCCTAGGATGAGCTCAGATGATTTCCAAATCATCATCTCAACATTCCACACCGAGATCTAAGAGTTTGAAGTGGAATTTTCCAACTGTGAGCAGTTTCGAGCAGATCTGAAATTGGAGCTTATTTTCCATTGATTTGCGAGTTTAAGGGGTTCTTGGCTTGCCCTTGCGTGACGAACAAGGTGGTTTTGAATCAAGGAATGATCGAGGCTTAGATTTAGTCGCATTTCTTTTGTTTCTCTAGTTGTAATTTCTGTTTTAGCAATTCTATTTTTCTGCATTCGAATCAGCTGTGTTGTTTCATTTCCTGAACCGTTATTTCTTAATTAGGCTTTAATTCTTCAAGAAATTCAGTTAAGGAGTTTGTTTAGTGAGTAATTTGTCAAGAATTCAGTTTGTTTTTATGTCCTTTACTTGCGTATCATTGCAGTAGCATTGTGCCAATTTCTTCTTTTCCTCTAGTGTATCAGATTTTTCCTCAAGTTTCTGAATTGTGCTCTAGGATAGATTTAGTTTCATCTTTCGAATCTAAATGGTAGTTTATCTCAGTTACAAGCATTTACATTCAGTTTTTACACTTAATCCCAATTTCTGCTTTGCACATTAGTTTAAAGCTGAATTTCAGTTTCAGTCATGCATAAGTTCAGTTTTAAGGCTGCATTATTTCAGTTTTAGCTTCTGAATTTCGTGCCCAATAAACCTAGCTCTTTTTAAGCTTTACTGAAATTAGATTAGTGATTCAATTTCAGATTTCATTTGTTGGTTCTGCCATTTGATCTGCTGAAGCAATTCTGAATTCGATCTAGTGAGTTTACCTTCTATTTCTGCTAGTTAGTGTAATACCTGCAGGATAGCTGATGTCTTCTGAAGTTGTGCCAAGTCATTAGTGGTTCTTCTTTGAGTGTTACTGAACTGTGGGTTAAAGCAAATCATTTCAGCTAGTTTGTTTGAGTTTGCATATGGATTGATGCTTCATTTCAGCTTTCATGTTCTGAATTTTGGCATTCTAATTCTGAACTTCAGTTCATTTCTGAATTTCACTGCATTCATCTCTGATTTCTATCTTTAATGCGTAATTAGCTCTTCACCATTAGCCTTGTCTTCCAAGTAGTAGTAATTAGTTTCAATTCAGAATTTTAAATCATAGTTTTGGTACTTAGTATCATTTTGGCACATTGATTTCTTTCATTCTTTGCATATCAAGTGGTCTTTTATTCATTTGCTTTACATTGAGCTTGCACCTAATATCAAATTGTAGATCCAGATTCGATCAAGTGAAATTGTTTGATTAGGTTTCTTATTGGTTAAGTTCTTTAGCTACCATTACCTAGTTTAAATCTTTTAGTTAAGTTTTCCTCACTTCTCATTGCTTCTTCAATTCTCGTTACTAAACAAAACCCAAATCTTATTTGAAACCCAAAAAACATTACGACATATAAACTCGAGCACGAATCAAACAACTTGAACTAGCCCTTGGAAAAATACGACCTGTGGCTTTACTACGCTTTTCTTCTTTGATTGCAAAAAGGGTTTCCAGCACTTTATAAATTCTAAATTCTGACGGATCCACTCATTTCGTGACAAATTTAATTAGCTAAATTGGGTCCATCACTACACCAGGGACTGACAATAATTGTGCTTGTGCTCTTCCCCTTTGTTTCGTTGTTTTGCTCTGACTGTCCTTGTTCCGCATCATAGGTCGCCTCTAACTGTGTGGCTACTAGCCGCTTGTTATGCTCTGGAGAGGTCACTGAAGACCTTCTCCAGCGAGTGGCGGCAGCAGAGGCGGAGGCTGGTCGTGCCCACAAGGTCCGCCGGGCCCTAAGGGTGAAAGTCGAGTATTGTCTCAGTACTTTGCTAGCCTCCGAGGAGACCTTGCACGGTTATCGGCTTCGAGAACACCTCGGGTTCGAGAAGAACCAAGCTCTAGCCGAGGATTTGCAGAAGCTGTTCCAAGATCGGGAGTAGCTCCAGACTAAGACGAAGGAGTTGTCTGATCAAATTCGGCTCCAAGAATCCTCAAAGAAAGCTCTGGAGGATCGGAATAAGGAACGGGAGCGCCTACTGGCTCTAAAAGAATATGACCTAGAGCCATCAGACGCTTATGCCTCCGATCTCCAGGACAAAGTCACTCGAGCCCAGGACCAGGCTTCTGCCACTGCCTAGAAGCTCCAAGAAATATTGGGGGCTCAGGATCGCCTATCCCGGGAGGTGGCGGAGCTGAAAGCCGCCAAGGAGGAGGTTGAGGCTGAGCTATAGAGGTAGAAGATTGATCATACAACCCAACTGTCCAAGGCTAAGGCAAAGATCAAGGCTAAATTCCTGTAGTCTGATGAGTATGGCGATATTTTAGCCGATCAAGCATTGAAGAGCCTCAAACAGGGCTTCAATAGTGCCATTAACTAGCTGAAGAAGGATCAACTGCTGAAACCAAACTCAAATTTGAGCGTCGTGACTGTCAGCCGGGTTTTGGAACAAGCATACTCCCAAAGAGCAGGAACTATAGAATTCTTCCTCGGCTTGGGCCTTGCTCCCTTGTTTACTCCTCATTTGCTGCGCTTTCTTTATCTTTTCTAGTTTTTCATTTTTTCCTAGTAAGCCAGATATGTAATCATTTTAGCCGCAAATGAAAGCATCTCTTGCCTTCCTGTGTCTTGAGTAATTTCTTGCCCCGTTTGTTATTCTTAAAATGTTTGTCTCTGGCCTGAGGAGCCAGCAGCTTAAAGAACCGGCACCCATTTTAAAGTGAGGGTCCAAGGTTCCTCCCTGACCTAAGGGGCGAGGTGGCAAATAAACATGCCAGAAGAACAAGTGTTTTTGCCTTAGCAATAGGGATAAGATGACCGCCAATCATTTCAAGGACCAAGCCTACTCATCGCGAAGGTAGCAGGATTTTTCCACTCTTGGCCGGGCACGTGTAGCACCGAAGCCAACCCTCACTGTGGAGGTAGTATGGTTTTGCCGCTCTTGGTCGGGCATGTGCAGCACCGAGGCCATGCCTACTCACCGCGGAGGTAGTACGGTTTTACAACTCCTGGCCGGGCATGTGCAACACCGAGGTCAAGCCTACTCACCGCGGAGCTAGTAGGGTTTTGTGGCTCTTGGTCGGGCATGTGCAGCACTGAGGCCAGGCCTACTCACCGTGGAGGTAATAGGATTTTACAGCTCTTGATCAGGCATGTGCAGCACCGAGGCCAAGCCTACTCACCGCGGAGATAGTAGGGTTTTGCAGCTCTTGGCCGGGCATGTGCAGCACCGAGGTCAAGCCTACTCACTGCGGAGGTAATAAGATTTTACAGCTCTTGACCGAGCATGTGCAGCACCGAGGCCAAGCTTACTCACAGCGGAGGTAGTAGGGTTTTACTGCTCCTGGCCGGGCATATGCAGCACCGAGGCCAAGCCCACTCACCGCAGAGGTAGTAGGGTTTTACAGCTCTTGGCCAGACATGTTCAACACCAAGGCCAAGCCTACTCACCACGGAGGTAGTAGGGTTTTGCAGCTCCTGACCGGGCATGTGCAACACCGAGGCCAAGCCTACCCACCGTAGAGGTAATAGGGTTTTGCAGCTCTTAGCCGGGCATGTGCAGCACCGAGGCCAAGCCTACTCACCACGGAGGTAGTAGGGTTTTACAACTCCTGGCCCGCATGTGCACCCCTGAGGCCAAGCCTACTCACCGCGGAGATAGTAGGGTTTTGTAGCTCTTGGCCGGGCATGTGCAGCACCAAGGCCAAGCCTACTCACCGCGGAAGTAGTAGGGTTTTACAACTCCTGGTTGGGCATGTGCAGCACTGAGGCCAAGCCTACTAACCGCGGAGGTAGTAGGATTTTGCAGCTCTTGGCCGGGCATGTGCAGCACCGAGGCCAAGCCTACTCACCATGGAGGTAGTAGGGTTTTGCAACTCCTGGCCGGGCATGTGCAACACCGAGGCCAAGCCTACTCACTGCGGAGGTAGTAGGGTTTTGCAGCTCCTGGCCGGGCATGTGCAGCACCGAGTCCAATCCTACTCACCGCGGAAGTAGTAGGATTTTACTCAAGTATGGATTCAGCGCTTTTCGAGTAATTATTTCATTTACACATTTTATTCATTGAACTGCAAGGCAGTGAAAACAAAAAATTACAGATGTTAAACAAACAACTCAACACCTTATCGAGTGCGATAAGGGCGGAGATGGTTGGCGTGCCATGGTCGTTCCAGCCCCTTCCCTTTGTCATCTTCGAGATAGTAACTGCCCCCTGTGAGCTTCTTGATGATAACATAAGGTCCGTCCCACTGATGACTGGCCAATATCAAGTGTCACGAATGAGCCTCAAATTTAGATATTTATAAATTGAAAACCCTAGCTCACACAATTAAAATGTAGTACAGGAGCCTCAAGTCGTATTTTTCAAAGGACTAGTCAAGTATGTTTAGTTCAAGCTCGAAGTTGTCGTTTAGGTTTTTGGGTTTTCCAATAAGGTTGGGGCTTTGTTTTGTGATAAGTAATGAAAATACAGCTGAAGCAAAATGAATTCAACTAAGCAAGATTTAGCTAGGAAATTATGAAAACTAACTTTACCTACTTGGACATTGAGCAATTCAATAAAAAATTATGAAATCGAAGGACAAAACTAGCATCGAGACAGGCAAACAATAAATCTGTAGCTAAATTGCCGAAATTGAAATGGCATTCATACACTACAAATTGAATGCATAAAAACAGGGCTGAAAAGTGCTGGAAAGCTACCTGTTCGATCGACAGACCGATCAGGTTCAAGTCTGATCGGTCGATAGACCGATCAGTAGCTATCTAGATCGGTCGAACAGACCGATCAGTAGCTGTAAATGAACTGATACAGAATTAGCTACGAAAGAAACAGAGTGCAGAAATGAAATTAACAACAATAGATTAAGTCTTTCAGCAAATCCTCTTCCTACCGTCACCCAAGAATCAAACCAGAAACCCCCTAGTTTGAAATCAACAAGATCTAACTCCCGCGGATGATTTGCGTCGGATCAATGTTCTAGCTGGATTCTTCTTTCGATCTTCTCCTTCTTGACAAATTGCGTGGCGATAATGGCTCAGGAACTCTCAGTCTTCTTCAGAGAACCCCTCTGAGTTGTTCTGATAGCTCCGATCGATGAAGGCATTCAATCGGGAGTTGATCGGATGAAGCAAGCTTGGGCGAAACCCTCACCGGAGCTTGACAGCGACGAGATTAACTCACAAACTTCTCGGGAATTCGATCTTTTGATTGAAAACTGGCAAGAGACTTGAATCTGAAGTGGTCGCTCAAAGAAATTGGAGAAGAAAACGATGAACTGGGCAAAACTCGCGATCTGGCGACGACGAGCTCAGCGCGGAGAAGTTTGATTTAAATTATCCCTTTTGAATTTGAATGGCTGTGATTGTTCCGGCCTCATCCGACGGTCAAATCTTCTCAGATCTGAACCAAAATTCCCAAATCTCCATCAATGGTTGTGATCTACTTCTCCTTGGCTTGGATCAATTAGATCTGCGACGGATGGCTTAGAACTTCCCTTCTCTTGAATGGATGGTTGAAACTCCCCTTAAGCTTGATCCGACAGTCAGATGGACTCTGATTTGGTTCAAACTTTTAGATCTTGATATGTGGGCATGATTAGCCCTATCTTGAGCTCGGATTGATCAGAAGTTCACAGATGGCTCAGATCTACTTGTTCCTTAATCGGACGACCCATATGGATCCAATGCTTGATCGTCTTGATCCTAGTCCAATTCTGGCTCAACTTGATCCAATCCGATCTAGGTCCATGATCCTTCAAAGCCTACAAAATTAGATTCAAATTTTAGTGCCAAAATAGCTCGAATATAGAAAGAATTGAATTCAAAAGCTAAATTAGACATATATCATGGACCCTAATGTAAATACAAGATTAAGCATATAAAAGTGGATCAAAACATGGATTGAGAGCCTAAAATGATTAACAAAATGGTAGTTATCACCCACTGAGGCTCTAACTTCCCTAGGTTGCCCAATGGTTTGATCCTCTTCCAGACCTTATTACCGACTTCAAAGCTGTGGGTGATTACCCAGCGATTGTATGCTTGCTGCATCCTCTGCCGATACGCTTCTAGCCGAGCTGTTGCTTTATCTCTCACCTCTGAAATGAGGTCCAGGTCGACCGGCCACTCCTAATCATTGTCTTCTTTGTTATAGTGATGTCGTCGGGCTGACTCTTCCCCTACTTCCACCGAGATGACAGCCTCAACCTCGTACACCAGCTGGAAAGGGCTCTGGCCTGTTCCTTCTCGCGGAGTGGTACGGTAGGACCACAAGATGTTGGGGAGTTTGTCGACCCAGCTGCCTCCAACGTGATCTAACTTTATCTTGAGTCCCCTAAGGATCTCACGGTTGACAACCTCAGCTTACCCATTGCTCTGCTGGTATGTTACTGAGGCGAAGGCTTGACGGAAGCCCAACCCCTCGCACCACTCCTTTAGCTTACGTCCAGAAAATTACCTTCCATTGTCTAACACCAGCTTGTGGGGGATGCCATATCTGCAAACGATGTCCCTCCATATGACCTTCATCACCGCGGCCTCCGTGATGTGCACCATAGGCTCAGCTTCTATCCATTTGGAAAAATAGTCGACGAGAACCAGCAGGAACTTCTTCTGCTGTGGCCCGATTGGAAAGGGGCCTACAATGTCCATTCCCCACTGATCGAAGGGACAAGATACCGTAGAGACCTTCAAAGGCTCGGTTGGTCGGTGGGTCACGTGTTGATGTCTCTGACTGGCTTCATATCCGGCCACAAACTTGAGAGTGTCGGCTTGGAGAGTGAGCTAAAAGTACCCTGCCAAGATGATCTTCCTAGACTGAGATCTTCCCCCGATGTGACTCTCGCAGACACCTTCATGTACCTCCCTCATCACGTAGTCGGCCTCCTCTAGCCCGACACATTTGAGGAGGGGTCGTGCAAAGGACCTCCTGTACAGTTGATCGCCGACCAGTGTGAATTTGGCCACCCGGTGGTGAAATAGTCAGCTTCCTTGGTCCATGCTTGGAACATTCCCACTACGTAGGAACTCCACATATGCATTCCTCCAATCGGCTCGGGTGTCACTTTCTGTTTCCTCTCCAATCTGAGCTACTATCCCCTCCGGGGCACTAGATTTATCTAGCTGCCAAGTTGAAATGGTGCTAGCCAGTTTAGCTAGCTCGTCAGCCCGGACATTGTCTGCCCTAGAGATCATTTGCAAGATAACCTCCGTGAAGGAGGCCTTCTGCTGCTCGTAAAGGGTCACATACTTCTGCAGGCGCTCGCACCTGACTTCGAAGCCGCCCTTTATTTGCTGCGCCACAAGTTGAGAATCTGAATGTACAATAACCCGAGTAGCCCCCATATGCTTGGCTTCTTGCAGGTCCGCCAGGATCACCTCGTTCTTAGCTTCATTGTTGGTAGGTTTGAAGTGGAGCCGGATGGATAAATGTAATGTGTCCCCCCACGGGGAGACCATTAACACCCCAACCCTGCTGTGTCGGTTGTTGGAGGACCCGCCCACATAGATCTTCCACATTCCTTCGACCTTAGACTCTGGGACAGTGTCCAGCATGAAGTCTAAGAGGGCTTGTGCCTTGATAGCGGCGCAAGGCTGGTACTCAATACCATACTCGCTTAACTCCGTCGTCCATTTGATCAGCCGACTCGAAGCTTTAGGGTTGGTGAGGACTCGTGCGAGCGGGGCTGTTGGTGAGGACCATAATGGGATGTGCTAAGAAATACAACCTTAACCTCTAAGCCATTATGACCAGAGCATAAGGCAACTTCTCCATCATGGTGTACCGCGTTTCAGCATCCTTTAGGAGATGTCCGAAGAAGTATATGGGATATTGCACCATGCCTTCTTCTCGAACGAGCGTTGAGCCTACCGCTTGCTCGACCACCGATAGGTAGATGAACAAAGTCTCCCCCTCTACTAGTTTGTAGAGGATGGGGAGCGCGGCGAGGTAGGTCTTCAGATCCACGAATGCTTTCTCACACTATTCATCCCACTAGAACTTGGCTGTTTTTCTCAGAATCATGAAGAATGGCAGGGTCTTATTTGTAGATTTGGAAATGAATTTGGATAGAGCCATTATTCTTCCATTCAGCCGTTGTACTTCCTTAAAATTGAGAGGGGATGACATATCCAGAATAGCATTGACTTTTTCTGAATTAGCCTCGATCCCCCTCTCTGTCACCATGTAACCCAGGAACCAGCCGCTCTTCACCCCGAACAAGCACTTAGTGGGGTTCAATTTCAGCCTATTGGCCCTTAAGGTGGCGAATGTTTCTTATAAGTCAGCTATCATGTCGCTTCCCTTGTCAGTCTTGACTAGGATATCGTCCACATACACCTCAATGTTTCTCCCGAACTCATGCTTGAAGACTTTGTCCATCATCCGCTGGTAAGTTGCCCCAGCGTTGCGCAGTCCGAAAGGCATGACGTTATAGCAATACGTGTCGTTGGCTGTCACAAAGCAGACTTTCTCCTGTCTTCGGGGGCGAGTGGAACTTGGTGGTATCCTTGATGGGCATCTAACATTGAGATGAACTCACAACCGGCCGTAGAGTCCACTAACTAGTCTATTCGAGGCAAGGGGTAGCAATCCTTGGGGCAAGCTTTATTCAAATCGCGAAAGTCGATACAAATCCGCCATTTACCTCCTGGCTTAGGGACAAGACTACATTAGCTAACCAGACCGAGAATTGCACTTCTCTGATGTGCCCGACCTTTAACAGCTTATGAACTTCATCTCGGATAATCTTGTCCTGTTCTGGCACAAAGTGACTCCGCCTCTGCTTCACGGGTCGAGCTCCAGTGGTAACATGCAGGTGATGCATGGATAACGCCGGGAGAACCCCTTTGATTTCTTTGGC
This sequence comes from Boesenbergia rotunda, assembly GCA_024364735.1. Taxonomy (NCBI): domain Eukaryota; kingdom Viridiplantae; phylum Streptophyta; class Magnoliopsida; order Zingiberales; family Zingiberaceae; genus Boesenbergia; species Boesenbergia rotunda. The sequence goes on along the minus strand of JAGFNQ010005398.1, from coordinate 239,548 downwards.
GGCCCAGGTGAAGACATCTTTATGGCTCCATTGGCAGTTTATGAGACGACTTCTTAGTTCTGGTACAAGGTCGGTGGTGATCCTCGTAACTCCCCCCCTGTTGAGGGTGAATCTGGGCCTCCTCACTCTCGACTTCCCTCCATTCTTCTTTAGGTCCTTCATCTTCTCGTGGGTCGGCAAGATCCATTTGTAGGGCATCGTAGAACTTCGGTAGGACCTCTCCAGAGGGACTTTCGAAGATCCCGAGGATCTCCTTTTGCTCCATAGCCCCTCGCTGTCAAGCGGCTGGCTCCACTTGTTGTTGTTGGAGCGTCTCTTTGATGGTGGTGGCCACCATGTGATCAAGTTCCTCTTTCGTCAGGACAATGGATTATCCCACTGGATCTACCATTGATGCTCTTTCTGGTGCTTTACTGATTTCCCACATATAGTGCCAAACTTGTTCCGGAAGGAATCGACGTTGACGGCCAGTCACCAAGTTTCATCCCACGCGGACGCTGACGCTAAAGGAGGAACTCACCCCCCGCAAGATTAACACTAGCGTTAGGGGAACACGGCGGAGGTTGTCCGGCGGAGCCAACTCCGACGCTCAAGTCAGTGCCGCTACCAAGGAGATGAAAAGAAGGCAAGAAGATATTCGTGTTGTAGAGAATGTGTAACCCCCTTTACCAGAGGGGTTAGAGTACCTTTTATACCTACGGGCAACCGTCCACGAGTCTCCACGATCTTTGCCACGCCCCCTCGATTATCGATTACTGGATCATCCCGGTAACGATCATTGTGGCCATTAAATCTGGGTCATTGCGAGGGTTAAGGCTTTGATGGCCGCATATCATGGGTCATAATTATTCTGTAATAATGGATGATGATGATCCATCGATCTGAAGAAAACAGACCGCTACTTGAGGTTGAGTATTCCTTGGGCTCCGCTACCTCGAGGTGACCTCGGTGTCATTTGACCCGGGTGTCTTGGACATTCACCTTCCCGAGGTGATCTCGGGGACTGCCTCCCGAGGTGATCTCGGGTATGTGTCTTTTTGGAGGAATCTTCAGGGCTATGTCTACTTAAGTTGGTCTAGGGATTGCCCTTCCCGGGAAGGTCTCAAGCGTCACGGAAAGAAAATCTTTCCAAATCGATAGATCTTGTCACACAACTTCTTCAATTCACGTGTCAGCCGTGGGGTACTCAATCCCTTGAGTTAGATTCAAGTTTAACTAGTAGTAAATCGAAAACAAATTTCAATAATTGACTTCCAGATGTTGGCGAGGCATAGGGGTCCTCTTGGATATCAGAGCAATGACCCTTTCATAGACAAAGTCTTTTAAAGAAATTGTATTTTCAAGGTACTCTTTGAGAAATCTTGGTCTAACTAGCCGAGAATGTGGCGAGGTAGCTTTGGCTAGTTCAACCGGGCTAAAAAGACCAAATAGGGTATGTCTTACCCTACCTAACTCCTTAGACAGGCTTTCCTAACGTACTATCAGCTCACCCCACCCTAATACTAGGTTGTGCAAGTTTCAATCAAGTCAGGTCCTTATCTAACCGTTTCTATTCCTAAGTATGACAATTTTGCAGAAAAATAAAAAAAATAAACATTCAAACAATTTTAACAAACATGCAACGAAATCATCTAATTGTTGATGCAGTCTAACCCGATTGTTGTTTTGGTGTTGACACCAATTTAAGTTTGGTTGAGTAAATTCATATTAAGTCCTGGTCGGGGACTGGGCACGAAGTGACTGAAATCCCGGTGAGTCAAGCTGGGTGATGGAAATCCTGGTGAGTGAAGCCGGGTCTTAGTGAGTGAAGCCGGGTGACGGAAACTCGATAAGTGAAGCCGGGTGACGGAAACCCCGGTAAGTGAAGGCGGGTCCCAGCGAGTGAAGCCGGGTGACGGAAATCCCGGTGAGTGAAGCCGGGTCCTGGTGATTGAAGTCGGGTGATGGAAACCCCGGTGAGTGAAGCCAGGTCCCGGTGAGTGAAGCTGGATTACTGGAAATCCCGGTGAGTGAAGCCGGGTCCCGGTGAGTGATGCCGGGTGATGGAAACCCCGGTGAGTGAAGCCGGGTCCTAGCGATTGAAGCTAGGTGAAGGAAACCTTAGTAAGTGAAGTCAGGTCCTAGCGAGGGAAGCTAGGTTGAACAAAGTCCCGGTGAGTGAAGCCGGGCACGAAGTCTTTGTCCGGGGGACTGAGTATTGAGTGTACTGGTCGGAGAGGGCATGTGAGCTCATTCTCCGAGACCAGAATGAGTCAGAGAAGGCTAGGGAGCCTGTTCTTTGGACTTAGAGTTGAATTGGTCAGAGCTGGATTGGTCTGGAGACCGATCAGGGAGTTGGCACTAACTCCTGGTTGTGGATCGGTTTGGTGACCGATCCAGGGAGTCTGATCGTTCTGGTGAACGATCAGAGAGAGAACAGAATGTTTCTGTTTGGTTTCAGATCGTTCTGGTGAACGATCAGAGAGAGAACACAATGTTTCTGTTTGGCTTCAGATCATTCTGGTGAATGATCAGAGAGAGAACAGAATGTTTCTGTTTGGTTTCTGATCATTCTGGTGAACGATCAGAGAGAGATCAGTAGCCTTCTGGAGAAAACCTTGATCGGTCAGTGTGACCGATCAAGGGGCTCCTGGACCGATCAGGCTGGGTCCTGATCGGTCCAGAGGTGACCTGATCGGTCACTCTGACCGATCAGGGCACAACCTAATCGATCAGGTGACCGATCAGGTTAGTAAACCTGCGGGTTGTGGCTTGAAATCCCAGTTAGCTGGTGGATCGGTCTGGTGACTGACGAGACCCAAATGATATATTAAATATTATCACAAAATTGGGTCTATCAAATTTAAATATGAATGAATAGTTGGAAACCCTTTTTACAATCAGAATATGAAAATGTAATATAGGGGCCACAGGTCGTATTTTTCTCAGGGACTAGTTGAAGGTTTGTTTGATTCGCGCTTGTATTTAAGTGTCGTTTATGTTTTCGGGTTTCAAATGGATATTCGGGTTTTGGGTTGCAATCGGAAATAAAAGCACAATGAAGATAAAGGAAACTTAGCTAATAAGCTAAACAAGTGATGGCAATCAACAATTCAATCAATGGGAAATTTATCCAGCTGATGCAACCTTATCAAATTTGGAATTCAAGATCTTATCTAATCAAATCTGATTTCGACTAGCACTAATGCAAAGATCTTCTTGAGAAATTACTCCTCCAAACGAATTAAATTGCAATTCAATCTTTAACCAAACTAGTACACAATCATTTCCAAGACTCTACTTGATACAAGATGCAAGCCATTTACAAACTTGATACCCAATTGAGTTCAACAGAAATCTATGCTATACTTATTGATTTTAAAACACAATCATCATTAGAAAAACAGGTGAATTCCTGATGAAACCAGTGCCAAATCAGCTTGGGCACAAAAAGGAAAACTCTTGTGCCAAATTTGCCACTTCTGTGCCAAGAAATGAACTAATTGCCACAGCTGTAACCTGGCAATTTAGAAAGGCTGATCTGATAGAAACATTGCAGTAACTGAAGGAAAAATGCAGCAATTGCTTGGAATGCAAAACTCCACAACTCTAAACAGAACTAAGCTGCAGAACTGCAGAAACTTGGCTGCAGGGATGCAATGTGCAGAATTTCGGAACAACTGAACTCAAAACACTCAAGCACGTTAAGATCAAGTTCACATAATCAGTGTTTCGAAGGCTCAGAAAGTAGGCTATTTGGTTCAGGAATGTGCAGAAACTTGGCACGAACAAATCAGTAGTGTGGCAGAAATTAAACTGCAGAATTTCAAAGAATGAAGACAGGATTTCAGAAAAGTCTGATGCAAATGGAATCTGAATTCGAGTGCAATAGTTCACTGAAAGGTAGGTTTACTGAATTCCAATCAGTTGATGCAGAATCCTGCTGCAGAATTGCAGAAATTCGAATGGCAGGACTGACATTCAGAATTGCAGAAATGGACTGCAGGATTTCTGAGATCTTGATGCAGATTTTATTGCGCAGGTAAACAAGACTCAAATGCAGAGTTTCAATGTCATGAATTGGATGCAAGACAACAGATGCAATCTGAAACGAAATTTCAGAAATGGAATTGCAGAAAGACTGATGCAAAAAATTGATCAGCTGGGAAGAAATTCAGGAATGGAGGTTTGATACACCATAAACTGAACTAAGATGCAGAAATTGATGTACATGTATGCAGAGATGAAATGAAGAGTTTCAGAAACTAAGGTTGCAAGGAAAACAACACTGAATTCAGATTTGATGTGCAGAAATGAATAAATGCAGAGATGAGCAAAGAATTTCAGAACTCAAGAGTTGAGCACGTGATACGAATCTTGTTCAGAAATCATGCGCAGGGATTTCAGAAATGGAATTCTGATTTCAGATTTGAAGTTGATACGCAAGAACTCATGCGCAAAGCCTAAGTAGAGTGCTATTCAGCTTAAACAAACTGCAATGTAAACTCATAGAGTGAAACTAAAACAAACTTGGCACGAATTGCAGGAATTCAATGGAAAGGGGCTGATACGCAAACTGAAAACAGAGAGTTAGCTGATACAAATTGATACTCAAGCTAAAAACGAGAAATAAACTGAATTTGAATACAATTATCCACTAAACAAGCTTCTAAACTAACTAACTTAAAGATTGACAACCTAATTAAGCAGAAACCATTAAGAATCGAAGTTAACTAATTCTGAAACCAAGAACAGAAACAGAATTACAGCAGTAAATGAAAATTACAGCTAATAAACGAAATTAACTAAGAAATCTAAACTCAATCACTCCCTAAGCTCAAGTGCTCCTTGTTCGTCACGCAAGGGTGAGCCTCGAACCCGCAAGCTCAGCAAGTCAGTGGAAAATTTGTCTCTGCGATCAAATCCATTCGAACCATGCTCAAACTGAAAATAGCAATCGATTTCATTCAATCTCACTGTGGTGGATTGCGATGATGATTTGGGAACGCTCCGAGCCTTCCAGGGAACCCCTCCAGCTAGCTCGGATGCAATGAAGATGGTGCACAACTGAAATTGATGAAATCGATTGACAGAACTCCGGAGACCTCACAAAAACTCTGTCTTGGGCGAGATTCAAGCTGGAAACGTCTCAGTGAGCTCTCCCCACTGACCTAACACTTGTTCTAAGGAAGGATCGAGTGGACGCGCCTCCGATTGAAGAGAAACTCTAAGAAAATGAAGAACGAAGCGAAGAAGACGAGCTAACGGCGGAGACGCGACAGGGAAGAACTGCGCAGGAATTTGATTAAATACATATGCAACGGACGGCTGTGATTGATTGGATGAAATCCAACGACTGATCTTGCTCTGATTGGAGCCAAACTTTTAAGATGATGATCTGGGGTCAGGATCTGCCTCGTGGTAGCTCGGATCCTCTAGATTTGCAACGGATGGTCCAGATCAACTCTATCTGTGAATGGACGCTCTAGAGCCCTCCTTGCTTGATCCAACGGTTGATTGAGCTCTGATTGGAATGAAACCTTCAGATCTTGATCATAGAGCTTGATCAACCCTAACCCTAGCTCGGATTGCTTCAGATCGTCCCGGATGGCTCAGATCTAGCCGCTCTTGAATCGGACGGCCCGGATTAATCGTAGGCTAGATAATTCGATACGGTTCACATCCGACTCAGGTTTGACCCAATATGCCCTAGGTCCAGGATCCTTTCATGCCTACAAAAATATATCAGAAAATTAGTGGCCAAATAATCCAAAAATATGTAATTTTGCAATTAAGTCCAAAATAAGATAAAGTTCCAAAACCTAGGGTAAAATCACAAATAAGCAATAAAAACATAGGTCAAACATGGATTTTGACATCTAAAATAATCACAAAAATGGTACTTATCAACTCCCCTACACTTAACCTTGAGCGTCTCGCGAAACAACTAAATAAGTATCCCTTAGGCTTTCTTAAGCATAATTAGAAGCAAATGAAAAGAAATTACCTAAGGTTGTCAATTCTCATAAATCTAAGCTCTATGGATTAGTATCTTGTCCTTAAATCAACAACTTAGCCTTTTCATCAATCATGAGTCATTGAGATGAATTTAAATCACTAGTCTTTCAAGGGAAGTTTTGGTGGCTCTCTCTTAAGTTCTAAGTTGGTGATGGAAGTGGAGCTCACTCATACACACATGCTCCTTGCACTACCATAGGCTTGCTTATTATCTACTCTCCACCATTAATCATGATTAGGATTCACATCTACAAAAACAAATGAAAAGCATAGAAAATGGTGAGAAATGGAATAAAAATCGAGGAAATGGAAAATGGATGGAGTGGGAGACTTGGTTGCTCAAAAATGTTTCCAATGTGCTTTGCCCCATCTTAACAGTCCTCTAATGATATCAAAAGTATGGTGGAGTGAAACTTGAATAAATTCCTTTGATTTGGATGAAAAACCTTTCCTTGACTTCCTTGTGCCAAGTTTTGCCATTTGCGTGCCAATTTCTTCCTTTCCTTTTCTCTTTGTCTTGGTCAGCTACTGAATTCATTTTCTGCTATCTTTTCCTCTAGTGGAGTCAAAAAGATAGTGGAACAAAGATGTAATTAGGATGAGAAGCATTCCACTAATCATGAGGCCAAAACTCCTTTGTGTGCCCCTTGTTTCTTTCTCTTTTCTTTCTTTTTCTTCTGATTTTTCTCTTCTTCTTTTATCTTCTAGCAAGGTCAGAAATGACATGAAATAAAGCTTTTGATTCGGATGGAAGAAACTTCAATGATCTCATGGAACCAAAATTTCAATTTTTGTACCAACTTTGTGTCTTTTTTTTTTCTTCAAACTGTTTTCCCCTTTCTCTTCTTTTCTGATCAGCAGCTTCTACCATGTTGTTCCTTCTTAGTCCGAAATTGAATGTGCACCTTCAACTGCAGATACATTTACACTTAATATCTTGATTCATAGCTTCAAAAACTCAATTAAGTTGCAAGTTGGTACAAGCTGCCTTCATAGCATTTCCATTGGTTTTCCTCTTTCCATAACTGAATTCTCAGCTTAAATATCAACTTGCTGTTCTCCAAAACCTCTTGGGCTTCGAGTGGGTTTGTTTTGAGTCCTTTTTAGCATACTTTGCAGCAACCTCATTAGTTTTAACTCAATTCATAATATCTTCATTTCTGCACACATAAATTCTGTTTTGCACCAAAAATTCAGCTCCACGGCACTTCTCTTAGACCTTGCAAAACTCTTTGATTTCTTATCAACAATTAGCAGCATAGAGTAGTGTCTATCAACTGACATGCAGCTGATATACTCATCACTTTGATGCATTTGTAAGCTCAATGCCGAATTCACAGCCCAGAAAACTTAATTTCATTTCCCCATTTGATTTGTTTCTTTTTCAGCTGCTGCATTTGTTTCAATCTGTCCAGCTCCAATTGTGTTCAGCTACATTTCCTTATCAGAGCTAGCTTCCAATCACTAATCACTGCCGTGAGCTTCAATTGGACTGATCAACACCTTTGGCACAAAGAAATGCAGCTCCAAGTTGACCAATTTCTGCACACTTGAACTTGGCACAGATTTCTGCTTAAGTTCCAGATTTTTTCTCAGCTGCAATTCAGATTTTCAGTCCTCAATTCAGATTCATACACAACATTTTGACTTCCATGATTCCAACTCCAAGACTTGCTGACCAAACCATGCTTCATAGATGTCTTCTTGGTACAGATTTTTAGATTCTCTTCACTTGTCAAAGATTTTTGTTCTCTTTGTTATTGCACAGATTTTTCAGCTTGTTTTCTTCATTCATCAGCCCTAGAATTCATCCCTCGGCAGACTCTGTGATCAGCACTTCATTACTTGACTCCATCCAAATTCAGTTTCCACTTGATATTAATCTGTGCCAAGTCTCAACCACAGTCCTAGCCCTCAAAATCTGAATTTTCTTGCTCTGTCCCTGTATTGGCGAATTTTAAAACTCAGCTTGTGGCCAGCAGTCTTGCAGCTCACTTTGTGCTTGAATTCAGATTTTTCAGCTCCAAAATTCTTATCAGAATTAGTTCCAATTCACACTGCCATGAGCCTCAAATGAATTGCTATTCTCTACTTGACTCTACATTTAATTTGTTGCTGCCCTTCTTAAGTTCTGCATCCATGTTTCAAAGTTTCTGCATTACTGATTTCCTTCATCAGTTCCAATTCTGTTTGAGATTGATATCATTGTGCCGAATTGCTTGATGGAGACACAACCTTAGTTATAGCACTCTCTCTAATTCTTTTCGAATGCAGAAATTTCAGCAGCTTTTCATGGATTTTCAGCACTTGCACTTAATTTCCGGATGAATTGCCTAAACAATCAATTTCAGTTTTCAAGTTGGTGCAAAACAGATTTTGTGGTGTCTCAATATAAGCCCTTCATGTGTTTCAATTCTAACTTCTTTCCCATACATATTTCACTACATTACTTGCCCAAATTTCAGCATCTTACAACTCACTTGCATTCAGTCTTCATCATCTCAGTAGCTCCAAATCAACCTCGGCAGATTACAGCTCTCCATAGAATGCCATTCAAATTTTCAGCTGCAGAATTTTCCTGCATTTCCCTGCTTCAAAAAGCTTCAATTAAGCTTCAATGAATCCATTTCCAAGTTGATACAATGCATTTCGGATTTGGCAATCTCAGATTTTCTTCTTTTTCTGTTTCTTCAGTTTTGAAATGGCACAAATTTCCTTCATATGTGTGCCATTTGGATTACTTCTTCAACCGAATTCAAACTTGCTCCAAATTGTTTGGATCTTCCAATTGATGGTCAAGAATCTTCAATTGTTTTCAATCTTCCATCTCTCTTGCTCATTTTTAACTCCAAACTCACTCACTTGGCACAAATTTTTTTTTTTCGAAATGATGATGCTCTTTGATAAAAATTGCTTCCCTATCACTAGTCACTCCCCCACACTTAAATCTTTGTCCGTCTCGGGCAAAATAGTATCAAGAAAACATCCCAAGCAAACAAATCCATAGAAAGATTGGGGTTGAGATAAGGAATAAGGAAAGATAAATAAAATAGACATGATTTTTGCCAAAATTGACTTGAAAAGGTAAACAAAATGATTATCCTCTATAGATGTGATCCAATCATTGAAATATGGTTTTGAGAGAACCTAGGCAAGTTCTAGAGCACAATAGCATATATGTGTCACAAAATAAGGCTAATCTCACTAGGTAAAAATAATTCATCCCAAGTCCTCAATCAAGAATCTAAAAACCAAGTAGTATTCAAATATCCAAGATTTCAACCATGAGCTTAAACCCTAAGTTTTGACAACCAAATTTAATTTATTTTCAAAAGACTCTAAAATGACAATAAGATAATCTAGAGGGATACATTCATTCCTAATCATGAAAGAAAAAGTGCTACAAGAAAAGACATGGTATTTACAATGTCTATTTATTCAATTTACTCTAGAAAACATAAAAGTGATAAATGCGATAAAAGAAAATGTAGGAAAGAAAAAATCTCCCCTTTATTTCTGGTGGACGGAGTCGATCCAGAAGAAGCCTCCATCTTGGTAGTGGAGGTGTCTGGGTGGCTGGGAGAATTAGGACTCCCCCACACTTGAATTTTGCAAAAACATGCTCCGGTGGCCTAAGGCGGTTCAGGTTCAAGAGCCATTCAAGGGGTGGAGTGCTTTTAATTAAAGTAAGATCATCTCCTCCTTCTTGATGCCCTTTAGAAGTCCTTCCAGGAGGCTGAAGTCTGTTCAGTTGGAGCACCCACTCTTGAAGTCTTCTGGACCCTGCAAAACAATGTAATACCTCTCTCAAGCGTTCAGGGTCAGAAAGAAATAATATAAATTCAGTCTCTGCATGAAATGAATCCAAATCTGCATCATGTCCAATTAAATCAATGCTTGGTGTCTCAAATAATTTTTCCCAATTATTTTCAGCATAAGATATATCAATAAATTCATCAGAATCAATAAAGTTAGCACTAGGTACCTTTTTGAATTTTTCTGAACAAAGAGGAGAAATACTTACCTGAGCGTACTGAAGAATACCTGAAGGTTCTATAATAGTAGATGTATCTGTGGTCTCCTCCTGGTCAAGTTCATGCTCCTCTTCAGCCTCAGGTTCTGGTGGACAATCAACTGGTGATCCTTGGGTGCTTGCTTCCACCATGCAAGTCCCTACACTTTCTGGTTCATCATCTAAATCTTGTGGTGGTCCCTGGGGCTTAGTGCAATCCCCTACACCTATGGAATCATCTCCTCTGCATGCTTCTCCTGTAATATCTGCAACAACAGTATTAGAAAAATTAGAACCATCAGTAATATTATCATCACAAAATAAAAGTCTAGAATGGTCCTGTGGAGCTTCAGTTTCTTCTTCTGGAGCTGAAAAATTTGGAATTGGATTTTGAATAGGAGTCTCCGGAGGGATGCATGTTGTAGGTGCCCAGATTTTCATGATTTCTTCTTCTTCTTCTTCTACCAAATTTCTAAGATCACTAGAAGAAGGACTTGGCCATGCACTAGGGTCACCTTGAACTGATATAAAACCAACTCCGGGGCTCTCAGAATTAAAAGCAACTTGAGAAGATAATGGTTCTGATCCTTGGGCTTTTATCTGATTCAATTTATCTTGCATGTTTTATTGTTGTTGTTGTTGTTGAAAATTTTGCTGAAACAATTCTTCAACCCTCTGTTGGGGCACATTTCCTCCACTAGAACTCCCATAGCCTCCTTGGTTAGCATAGCTTCTTGATTGATTTTGAAAGGATGAAGTAGGTTGAAAATTTTGAGCTATCTGATTTTGTTGAAAACATGGCTGTTAGGGCTGATTAAATGGCTGAGATGCTTGGAAACCTTGCTGGGAATTGTAGGGATGAGATGCTTGGAAACCTTGCTGGGAAAAAATCTGTGGCGAGGGCTGAAAGTTTTGACCTTGAAACCCTTGGTTGTAGGGCTGAAAATTCTGATTCAAGGGCTGTGATGGCTGAAAATTTTGTTGCTGATTGATCTGATTTTGCTGGGGCTGCTGGAAATTCGATTGAGGCTGCTTTTGCTGATTTTGACTCTGTATTGTCTGAAATGGCTGGTGAAAATTTTGAAAACCCTGCTGTGAGTTCTGGAATTGATTCTGGAATGGCTGAAAACTTTGCTGATTTTGCTGAAACCCTTGCTGGAAACTCTGTGAGAGCGGCTGTGGTTGCTGGAAATTGTGGTTTTGTGACTGAAAACCATGGTATTGCTGCTGTGAACTCTGAAATGAGGGCTGATTTTGCTGAAATTGATGATTGGAAGGCGGTTGTTGGTAAAAAGAGTTTCCATACTTCAAATTTGGATGGTTCCTCCAACCCGGATTGTAGGTAGATGAGTAGGGGTCATTTCTTTATTGGAATTGAGCTCTAGCCAAGGCCGCAACCGATTCATCTTGTTAGAGATTTGGACAAAGGTCCGAATTATGTTCTTGGCTTGAACAAATGCTACATACTCTTGTAACTTGATTTGGAAATGAAGTTGTTGGAAAATTTGAGGCTTGGTTCACATTGTTCAATGCCATTTGCTTTACTAAAGATGTCAACTCCAACAATGAGCTCTCCAACAATGAGCTCTTACTTTCTTTTTGTTCATTAGACAACACTTGAGCTTCATTAACCCCTCTTGTAGTGAGTGCTCTACTCCCGAATTGTTGAGAATTCTCCGCCATGTTAGAAATGAGTTCTCTAGCTTGCTCCGGAGTTTTGTTTACTAAGGCTCCTCCGGCCGCCGCATCAATCATGCTCCTATCCATAGGTAATAAACCTTCATAAAAATATTGCACAAGAAGTTGCTCACTAATTTGGTGTTGAGGACAGCTAGAGCATAACTTCTTGAACCTCTCCCAATAATCATATAGTGTTTCGCCCACCACTTGTTGAATCCCACAGATGCTTTTTCTGATTATAGCTGTTCTGGAGGCTGGGAAATATTTTTTCAAAAAGGCTTCCTTCATAGAGATCTAACTAGACACGTGCCCAGTAGGTAGATAATAAAACCAATCTTTTGCTGCTCCTGTCAGTGTAAAGGGGAAAGCTCTCAGCTTGATATCTTCTTCAGAAATGCCCTGAGACTTTATAGTAGAGCATACAACATGGAACTCGTGCAGGTGTCTATTTGGATCTTCTCTAGATAATCCCTGGAACTTGGGTAGCAATTTGATGAGTCCAGATCTGAGCTCAAAATCTCCCGCCAGCTCTGGATAAGTAATGCTGGAGTACTGAAATGAAGCATCTGGCGCTGCGAGTTCCTTCATAGTCTTCTGGTGGTCTGCCATGATATTGCCTGAGTGAGTGGAAATAGTCTCAGAAAGAATGCCCTGGCTCCTCCTGGCTCTGAAAGTCACCACCTGTAGACCTGGTCATAAAACCAAAACAAATCGCAGTAAACGTAGATAAAGAGATAAAACAAATAAAATCAGATCACCAGATATAACAATAAGCACAAAAATAAAACAGAACCCAATGATATGTCTAAAAGAATATAAGCAAAAATCAAACAAATCAACTAGTTGCTTCCCCGGCAACGATGCCAAAAATTTGACGAGACCCAAATGATATATTAAATATTGTCACGAAATTGGGTCTATCAAATTTAAATATGAATGAATAGCTGGAAACCCTTTTTACAATCAGAATATGAAAATGTAATATAGGGGCCACAGGTCGTATTTTTCTCAGGGACTAGTTGAAGGTTTGTTTGATTCGCGCTTGTATTTAAGTGTCGTTTATGTTTTCGGGTTTCAAATGGATATTCGGGTTTTGGGTTGCAATCGGAAATAAAAGCACAATGAAGATAAAGGAAACTTAGCTAATAAGCTAAACAAGTGATGGCAATCAACAATTCAATCAATGGGAAATTTATCCAGCTGATGCAACCTTATCAAATTTGGAATTCAAGATCTTATCTAATCAAATCTGATTTCGACTAGCACTAATGCAAAGATCTTCTTCAGAAATTACTCCTCCAAACGAATTAAATTGCAATTCAATCTTTAACCAAACTAGTACACAATCATTTCCAAGACTCTACTTGATACAAGATGCAAGCCATTTACAAACTTGATACCCAACTGAGTTCAACAGAAATCTATGCTATACTTATTGATTTTAAAACACAATCATCATTAGAAAAACAGGTGAATTCCTGATGAAACCAGTGCCAAATCAGCTTGGGCACAAAAAGGAAAACTCTTGTGCCAAATTTGCCACTTCTGTGCCAAGAAATGAACTAATTGCCACAGCTGTAACCTGGCAATTTAGAAAGGCTGATCTAATAGAAACATTGCAGTAACTGAAGGAAAAATGCAGCAATTGCTTGGAATGCAAAACTCCACAACTCTAAACAGAACTAAGCTGTAGAACTGCAGAAACTTGGCTGCAGGGATGCAATGTGCAGAATTTCGGAACAACTGAACTCAAAACACTCAAGCACGTTAAGATCAAGTTCACATAATCAGTGTTTCGAAGGCTCAGAAAGTAGGCTATTTGGTTCAGGAATGTGCAGAAACTTGGCACGAACAAATCAGTAGTGTGGCAGAAATTAAACTGCAGAATTTCAAAGAATGAAGACAGGATTTCAGAAAAGTCTGATGCAAATGGAATCTGAATTCGAGTGCAATAGTTCACTGAAAGGTAGGTTTACTGAATTCCAATCAGTTGATGCAGAATCCTGCTGCAGAATTGCAGAAATTCGAATGGCAGGACTGACATTCAGAATTGCAGAAATGGACTGCAGGATTTCTGAGATCTTGATGCAGATTTTATTGCGCAAGTAAACAAGACTCAAATGCAGAGTCTCAATGTCATGAATTGGATGCAAGACAACAGATGCAATCTGAAACGAAATTTCAGAAATGGAATTGCAGAAAGACTGATGCAAAAAATTGATCAGCTGGGAAGAAATTCAGGAATGGAGGTTTGATACACCATAAACTGAACTAAGATGCAGAAATTGATGTACATGTATGCAGAGATGAAATGAAGAGTTTCAGAAACTAAGGTTGCAAGGAAAACAACACTGAATTCAGATTTGATGTGCAGAAATGAATAAATGCAGAGATGAGCAAAGAATTTCAGAACTCAAGAGTTGAGCACGTGATACGAATCTTGTTCAGAAATCATGCGCAGGGATTTCAGAAATGGAATTCTGATTTCAGATTTGAAGTTGATACGCAAGAACTCATGCGTAAAGCCTAAGTAGAGTGCTATTCAGCTTAAACAAACTGCAATGTAAACTCATAGAGTGAAACTAAAACAAACTTGGCACGAATTGCAGGAATTCAATGGAAAGGGGCTGATACGCAAACTGAAAATAGAGAGTTAGCTGATACAAATTGATACTCAAGCTAAAAACGAGAAATAAACTGAATTTGAATACAATTATCCACTAAACAAGCTTCTAAACTAACTAACTTAAAGATTGACAACCTAATTAAGCAGAAACCATTAAGAATCGAAGTTAACTAATTTTGAAACCAAGAACAGAAACAGAATTACAGCAGTAAATGAAAATTACAGCTAATAAACGAAATTAACTAAGAAATCTAAACTCAATCACTCCCTAAGCTCAAGTGCTCCTTGTTCGTCACGCAAGGGTGAGCCTCGAACCCGCAAGCTCAGCAAGTCAGTGGAAAATCTGTCTCTGCGATCAAATCCATTCGAACCATGCTCAAACTGAAAATAGCAATCGATTTCATTCAATCTCACTGTGGTGGATTGCGATGATGATTTGGGAACGCTCCGAGCCTTCCAGGAACCCCTCCAGCTAGCTCGGATGCAATGAAGATGGTGCACAACTGAAATTGATGAAATCGATTGACAAAACTCCGGAGACCTCACAAAAACTCTGTCTTGGGCGAGATTCAAGCTGGAAACGTCTCAGTGAGCTCTCCCCACTGACCTAACACTTGTTCTAAGGAAGGATCGAGTGGACGCGCCTCCGATTGAAGAGAAACTCTAAGAAAATGAAGAACGAAGTGAAGAAGACGAGCTAACGGTGGAGACGCGATAGGGAAGAACTGTGCAGGAATTTGATTAAATACATATGCAACGGACGGCTGTGATTGATTGGATGAAATCCAACGGCTGATCTTGCTCTGATTGGAGCCAAACTTTTAAGATGATGATCTGGGGTCAGGATCTGCCTCGTGGTAGCTCGGATCCTCCAGATTTGTAATGGATGGTCCAGATCAACTCTATCTGTGAATGGACGCTCTAGAGCCCTCCTTGCTTGATCCAACGGTTGATTGAGCTCTGATTGGAATGAAACCTTCAGATCTTGATCATAGAGCTTGATCAACCCTAGCCCTAGCTCGGATTGCTTCAGATCTTCCCGGATGGCTCAGATCTAGCCGCTCTTGAATCGGACGGCCCGGATTAATCGTAGGCTTGATAATTCGATCCGGTTCACATCCGACTCAGGTTTGACCCAATATGCCCTAGGTCCAGGATCCTTTCATGCCTACAAAAATATATCAGAAAATTAGTGGCCAAATAATCCAAAAATATGTAATTTTGCAATTAAGTCCAAAATAAGATAAAGTTCCAAAACCTAGGGTAAAATCACAAATAAGCAATAAAAACATAGGTCAAACATGGATTTTAACATCTAAAATAATCACAAAAATGGTACTTATCAGTGACCGATCCTCGATTCTTGATCGGTCAGTGTGACCGATCACAGAGTCACTGGATCGATCAGGCAGGGGCCTGATCGATCAAGATCTTCACTGATCGGTCCGAGTGACCGTTCAGTGTCTGAACTTTAATTTGAAAACGTTGTCAGATCGCTCTGAATCACTCTGATCTCTTCTGTTACACTGCTGATTTCCTTTTGATATGTTGTGCTAAGCCTCTGATGAGTATGCAGGTGATACAGGGATGACACAAACCAAGAAGGAGGGTCAATTGACGACTTTCGCTTCAGTCAGGTTTGTTTGTTTTCCATTCGCAGGTTTCAACGGCTTTTGGTGTGGCTGGCAACTGACCGAGGTTCAGCTGAAGAGGTCTTCAGGGGACTGGGCGCTCTGTGAAGGTTAGTGGGTCAGGCTGTGGTTCAGTGGGCGCTGACGAAGCTTGGCGATGATCAGAAGCGAGGCTTAAGAGGTGGTTGGCGAAGCAGAGAACGGTAGAGCAACTGATCGGAAAGCAAGTAGACACCGCGAGAAGGAAGAGCTGAGTGAAGGCTCTTGCCAGGGTTGCGCTGTGTTGTGAGTTGTGCTTTGTAAACGTTCTCCTTCACGCTCTGTAAGTCTTCTCGTGTCTCTGTGCGTAATCTGATATCATTCTTGAGACTGTTGTGAAGAGGTTTCTCCACCGAGAAGGAGGTTTTATTCTATCCGGATTTCCGGGGCTTGATCTACCGACGATAAAGGGATTGCCCACCTCACGGGCACGCCAAGGAGTAGGGGCAAGTTATCCCCGAACCTTGTAAATCTTTGTGTCACTTTTTGTTTGGGTTTGGTTCTATGTGTTTTTGTTTCTGTGTATTTGTCTTCCGCTGCTAACCCTAATCGCAGAAACAAGAAGATTTCAAACAAGCGAGAATTTTGTGTGTCTAGCTATTCACTCCCCCCTCTCTAGCCATCCAAGGTCCAACAAGTGGTACTAGAGCAAGGGGCTCTGTCCAATGGTCTAACACCCAAGAGCTTAACAACAATGGCTTTAAGAGAAGGATTCAGCACCAACCGACCTCCTTTCATCGATGGGGCTGATTTCCAATATTGGAGATCACGTATGGAGTATTACCTCAAGATGGATATAGGTATGTGGTTTTCTGTGAAGGAGGTATTCACCCCTCCAAAAGATGCTGAGGGAAAAGAGTTGGAATCCTCGAGATGGTCGGCTGAGCAAACCCGGAAAGGAGAAGCCGATGCAAAAGTTGTGGTCACCCTGCAGTGTGGGATGACCAAGGAGCAGTTGATCAAGGTGGGTCCTTTCACTAGTGCCAAGGACCTATGGAACAAGCTCATTGAGCTTCATGAAGGAACCAGTGATTCAAGGATAGCCAAGAGGGACCTTTTCCTCAACCAACTCCAGAACCTCACCATGAAGGAGTCCGAAACGGTAAGTGAACTCCATGGACATTTCAAAGAAATACTTAACGGTTTACATTCCATTGATGAGAAGGTCGAAAATCGCGACCTTGTAAGGTACGTACTAAAATCCTTTCCTAGGAATGCCTTGTGGTCATCCATGGTGGATGCCTACAAGGTATCCAAGGACTTATCCATTGTTAAGATAGAAGATCTATTTTGTGAAATGGAACTACATGAGATTGCTAACCAAAGCCCAAAGGAGAAGGGTGCAGCTTTTGTAGCAGGCGACAGAAGAAAGAAGAAGGAGAAGAAGAAGGAAAAGGAGGAGGATAAGAACACCCATCACGTGGCCTTCATGGCACTAGAGGATTCAAAGGAAGAAAGTAGTGGCCTCAACCGCGACTTCATCATCTTCGGATGATGAAGAGGTAATTTCTCCTGTGTTAGATAAATGCTATAGAACAATAGCATGTTTAACCAATTTGCTTAAGAAATCTAAGGTCAAAGTAAAATCATTAAAATTAAAAATAGAACAATTGAAAACACCTAAGGATCATGATATTGATGACTTGCATGTTAAGATTCTTGAGGATGAAAATAAGGACTTGAAGAGCGAAGTTGAAAACCTCAAGAATATTCTTGAAAAATTTTCAACTAGCTCCAAAACTTTAGATATGATCCTTAATTCTCAAAGAGCGGTTTACAACAAGGCTGGTATAGGTTACCGACCTAATGAACCAACCTTTGTTTCATTGATGTCAAAAACCCATGTTAGATCATCTAAGGTTCCTAGGGTTCAAAAGAAAATGATCAAGGGATGAGTGCCAAAATCATGCATTGAAGATGCATTAGGTCCCAAAATTTGGGTACCTACAACCTCTATATTTCGAATTGTATAGGCATTGGTTGAGGGGGAACATCTATCAACATGGGTGGTTGATAATGGGTGCCCCAATCAAATGATCGAGTAGCATTATTTTGATACAAACTTGAATTAGGTTGACATATAACATGTTCTTACTATGGATTGCTTAGAATGATTAGTTTTATATATATTGTGTGTCATTCAATGAAAATCCAGAAAATGATTTATCAGATTAAAATGACAATATGGTACCTGCATCACATTTAGGGTGATTTGAAGATTTCATTCATGTACTTGATAAATAGCAAATGCTTTTCCAATAATCTTGATGGCTTTCTACAATCAAAATGATAATATAAAAGCACCATCAGATCCATCTTTTTAATTTAGATAATTAAAAAGTCATTCAAGTATTTTCCGGTGGTCTTCTATTGGTTGAAACAGCAATATGAGATACAGGGTGCTCCCAGGACCCATTTATTCTCTTCTTGATTTTTAACAAATGAAACCCTGAAGGATTATTTCAAAGAACTGTTAAGTTTGTTTGAAGAACATTAATGATGTTGTAGTGGTCCCATTAGCAATATATAACAACTATTATAGTTAGTGAACTCTCCGGGCTTTCCCTATATGTTTTTTTTGGGTTAAGGGATTCCCTGAATTGTCAATTGTCAATGCAGTCTGATATCAGAGTTTCAGAAATCATCTGAAATCTGATCGGTCCACAGACCGATCAGGCCTCATCCTGAACGGTCAAGGTGACCGATTAGAGCTCTCTCTGATCAGTCCACAGACCGATCAGGGCTATCTCTGATCGATTCTTGACTATTAATTGACATTTAATTGACTCGTTTGATTTCTTACTTGACATATGATGCATATACATTGTTGCCATGATACATTTATGGTATATGCTTCTCATATGCAATTCAAATATTATCCTTTGTTTTTATTTTGGGTTCGGGGAGAGACCCTTGTTTAAGGGGGAGTTATGTTTAAACTTAATAACCATACACTTTTCGGTGTTTGACAAAGGGGGAGAGAATGGTTGATTAAGTTTAGGTTTTATTGGGTTTGTTAGAATTTAATTATTGTAGGGGGAGGACTTTGATTGTAAAATACGGGTTAAAAATATATATATATATATATAGTTATAATAGGAAAAGTATTAATTAGATATATTTATAATTAATACTTTTCCTTTTTAGATTGCGTACCCTAACCCGCCTAAATCCCTCGCGCCGTCCCCTCTTCGCTCGACTGCAGCCACAACCCGCAGCCAAGCCGCTCCTTTTCTTCCTCACCTTGCGAAGCCCGCAGCCATCGCCGATCCGAGCCTTTTCCTTCTCCATCCTTCTCCGCGTGCCCTAGCAGTTGACAGCCGACGCCTCCCTCTTCCCTTTCGCGTGACCTAGCCGCAGGGGAAGGCTGCGACGTCTGCCCTAAACTGCAGCCGCTAGACTTTTTCTTCCTCCCTCGCGAAGCCGCAGTCACAGCCAGTCTTGCCTTTATCCTGGCCGCAATCCTTGCTGACCTAGGTAAGTGATTCCTTAAGGTTTTTGTTCTTGGGTTGGATTAGGTTCCGGAGTTGGGTATGTAACGCCCCAAAATTTCCATTTTTAGTTCTTAAAGTCCTTAGAATTATTTAGAAATGGTTTAGAAATATTCTAGATATTTTTAGGAATTTTTAGAGTATTTTATGGAATTTTCCGAGTCCGTTTGGTATTTTTGGAAAAAGAAAAAGAAAAAGGAAAAAGCCAAAAATGGAAAAACCAATTAAGTGCAACGGGTGGCTCGAACCCGCGACCACCACGAGACCAAGGAAGCGCGCGGCCAGCCGGGCTAGGGTATCAAGCACAGCAGAGGATGGAGAGACCTTTATTTAAGGTGTAGTTAGGTTAATCCGCCCCATAAGTATAAATAGGTAATTAAAGAGAGAAGTTTTATTTTCTCTCAAACCCTCTCCCTCTCCCAGGTTGCGCCGACCCCTCTTCTTCCCCTCTCTTGTGCGCACGCCACACCAAGCCCTAGAGGGCCGGCCAAAGCTTTTCTCCAAGAGATAATCCTATATTCGGGATCCCCGCGACGAGAGGAACGCGTAGGCGTGAAGAATTCTCCGAGATCTCAAGTTTCTCCCGAGCTCTAGACGTCAATCTTGGTTGTAAGTCCAAGATATCAATGTAAGTACTGCTCACCTGCAGTAAGAGGCGGTTTTTCCGCGAGAATTTCCTTTAAAAGTTTTTAAAAGTGATATTTCCTTTTTGTTTCAGTTTTTGCATGTAATCTTAGTTCCTTATATGCTTGTATATGTTTGATAAGCACCCTATATGAGATTAGGGACCAAGAAAAGCTATGAGAAAAGAAAAGAGAAGATAAAGATAAGAAAAGAAAAGGCCAAGGCCTTAAGAAATCCCGAAAAGTCAAGACTTAGGGATTTTAGCACGCAAGGTGCTCCAGAAAATGCCAAGGCATTTACAGATAAGAAAGAAAAGAAAGAAAAGCTATTTTATTTTCTAAGGCCAGTACCCGGCGTCCAAGGGCGTCGTTAAAGAAATCCAGGTGTCCAATTCCAAGGTCTTGGCCCTGGTAGACCAAGGTCTGCTCTATTAGGATTGGTGGCTCGCTACCCCAACCTTTTAGGGAACGCGCATCAGATGGTACTTACGTCTTCAGTGGATCCAAGTGATTAGTATTTTCAAGTATATGCTTTAGCAAAGTTTTCGAAAGTTTAAAGAGTTTTCAAAAAGTTAAAGAATAGCTAAAGTTTCAAGTTGAGCCAAGAAAAGTAAATTGAGATTTATTATTGCTTGAGTATGCATGTTTTGAGTTATACATGTTCTTAGTTTTCTTTCAAGCATCTTAGTATCTCATATGATTTTCATATTGTCCTAGAAGCATGTTTGCACATTTCGAGATTTTGTGAGCTAGATAGTACTTACTAAGCTTTTTGCTTACTAGATGCATTTCCTCTTATTGCAGATAAAGGTAAAGGCAAGCAATTCTGAAGGAAGGCGACGAGGCGGTGCTGAGTAGAGTGTGTGTGGTGGCTGATTATGGAGAGATCTTTGAGACGAGACAATTTAGTTATTTGAATTGCAATGTTTAAGTTTATTCAAATTTCAAGTTCTTGCTTATGGAGATTATAGAGTATTTGAGTTTTGGATAGTTTTACATGCTCAATTTCTTAGAGTAAAGATTCCATGTCATTTCATTTAGCTTATATATTCTTATGTTTGCATTGGATAAGTAGAAATGTGAGTAGTTGAGAATATTGATACTTTGTTGGAGAAATAGATGTTTGTGCCAAGATAGTACTAGTTTCTCTTTGAATCAAGTTTTTATTGCTTAAATATGTCTAGAAAAGTTGCATTCATATTCCATAATGCTTTAGCAATGTTATAGAATCTTGCATGATGAGTTTAAATGGTTAGAAGCAAAGTTTGGTACAAACTCTAGACTAAAGTTTTTGATAGTCTTTCATAACTTGCTAAATCTCGTAAAAGTTCAAATTTTAAGTTTATGGATTCATTTTGATTGGCTAAACTGTTTAGAAAATTGGTATAGAGTATAGAAATGGTGTCATGATCCTATTTGGCTCGAAAGTATAGGCTTGGTGGAGCTTAAGAAGCAAGAGCCGAAACCTGTAATTCTGATTACAGGCGTACCAGTCAACTGCCACGTCACCAGTCGACTGGTACGGGCAGTTTGAGTTGGGTGAGGCTTGTTTCAATAAGTATCAACTACGAGTTTTGAGAAGGGAAGTGTGATATGGTAGCATGCATGACTACTTAAGTTAGAATATAATTGTTAGAAGAATTTAAAAGAAAAAAAAAGATTTCCGCATTTTACTTTTGGTCATGTATAAGAGTTGAGAAGTAGAGGAAAGTAACGATCCGTCTAAGGCAGTAAGAAGGTGGGTCGCTACAGGGTATTTGTGGGTAAGTGTTCTCAAATTCTATTGGTGAGGGCGGTTTTGAATTCCTGTTGAGGAGGGGCTGTCGGGAAGAGGATACGGATTCATTCGCTGATTTGTTTTCCGAATTGAAGCAGAGATCTTTTGTGTATCACTTAAGGTATGTTTGAGTTCTTCTTCCAGTTCTTAGTGATGATTAAATCATGGATGCATGTTCTGATGGTTGGGCTAGGGTTCTATCAGGGATTCAATTGAAACTGCGATTTAAAGATTGGAGCTGAACGATTTAGGTGGGTGGTTCTGTCCTGTGCCGCAATTCCATCTCAGGGGCAAAGCTATAATAGGAGGGAATACCTGGGATACTTCGGTTTCCCATATAACCTATAATTGAATTACAATCCTATGTGGGATTAGTATTCGGGAGGTATCACTAGGTTTAATTTGAGGTTAAACCTACTACCCGAAACTGATAATTCGGGTTCTGAAACTTGATATGAATCTAATCTAGGTAACCTAGGTTAATTAATGCCTAACCATTTATTATGACTAATTAAATGCAAAGGGACGGAGTAGGTTAACCCTAGAACAGATTAGGGATTAATTAGCTAGTTACTATTTTTGTGATAACTAATTAAATCTGTCCTTGATACATGGACTTGATTTGGATTTTTATTGCTGATATTGGCTGGTGGTTCTCTTCGCATTTGGATTCTTCTCTTTTGGAGGCGGGTACCCTTTGACTTATCTGTTAGATATAGTCTTCTTGCTATGCATTGTCTGTTATAGATAACAGTAAGATTGTATGCTTATCTGCCTTAGTGTACCTGTATCTGATATATGCTGCTGTTTATCCTTGAGGTTAGCTCCTGTTTCACTTTATACAGTCTCACGAGTTGCCATCTATATGGGTAGATATATACATAGATGTAGTGATACCTTCCCTTTTTGCATTTTGATATTGATAGATCATTGGTTATTTTGTTAGTATATCTACTAGGTCACTTGTATCCCATGATATAGGATTCAAACCTATTCCTAGCACACGGTGGTGTTAGTTGAGAACTTGGTGAGGGTTATATGTTTGGATCATGGACCATCCTTGCATTGTTGCATGCTGGCGATCATCGGCTCCTATATAGTCCGAGCCCGTCGCCAGTTACATGAGGATATGCACACACATCCACTCATGGGTAGTGGCTACCATAGAGTGTGTGCATTTGCCTTGTATTGCTCTGCACGGTCACTATTTGGAGGGTGGTTCCGGTGCGTGGTAGCAGCCAGGGATCCCTTCTCATCTTGAGACACGAGAAGATGAGAGCTAGACTCCCCCACTGCTTGGGGTAGGAGAGAGACCTCCGCCAGCATCCTGTCCACTCGGTCACTCAGGAGCAGTGATAGCAGGGTGCGTACAGTTGTCATAGCTCTACCCTTTCGAACATTCATTTATGACAGGTGGACGATGATCTGATTGGTGTCAGGGGTGACACATGTCATTGCACCATGTGCATATTTTGCATCGTGCATTGTTTGCTGCATTTGATTTCTGCACTTGATTGACATGCATATACTGGATACCTGTTTACCTTGGATTGTATGTTATACTTATTCCATAGGACTTTGTTTCACCCTTTGCAGGATAGATGGATTCAGGTATGTACCTGTATTTAGTATTTTCAGTATACCCTTTTCGATTGGTTATATGAGATTGTATTAGTGTAGACCCTTATTGTTATTGTAACGCACTATGCATATCTGCTGGGTATCCGCTGAGCTTATGGACTCACACCGTTGCCATTACTTTTTGATTTAAGGTTGATTTCTGCCAGGAG
This sequence comes from Boesenbergia rotunda, assembly GCA_024364735.1. NCBI lineage: Eukaryota > Viridiplantae > Streptophyta > Magnoliopsida > Zingiberales > Zingiberaceae > Boesenbergia > Boesenbergia rotunda. Next base: position 215,882 of record JAGFNQ010005398.1, on the reverse strand, counting down.
GGTCCGAGTCGCCAGTCCCGTGCTTGCTGCTGCATTCGATTTGGGTTTTATCTACTATTTTCTGGATTAGGACCATATTATGTTTTATTTCCTTGCACTGGATTTATCGTGGACTTGTGGTATGAGATTTGATTTATGACATTGTACTTTTGAGTCCTATGTTGGACTATGTGTGTGGTTTTGCTGCGTTCCTGCCCCCTGGCAGCTCAGGTAAGTTCATATTTTGGATTTACGATTATATTGTCATATATATGTTGTTGTTTTGTTTGGATTGAGGCCTGAGGCCCATATAAACTGCGTGGGATTGTTATATATATTGTATGCATGTGTAAATTGTCCGCCGGATAGGGGAGATGCTGTCCGATTTTCTATTGGATCAGCGGCTCCTAGGTCTCGGGGCGTGACATTGATTCCCTTACGATAATTGACTTCATTTGATTTCCAATACCTAAACTTAAATCGGGTTGTCAAACAACAAAAAGGGGGAGATTGTTGATGTTGTTTGACCCGATTGTTGTTTTGGTGTTGACACCGATTTATGTTTGGTTGAGTAAATTCGTATTAAGTCCTGGTCAAGGACTGGGCACGAAGTGACTGAAATCCCGGTGAGTGAAGCTGGGTAATGGAAATCCTGGTGAGTGAAGTCGGGTGACGGAAACCCCAGTGAGTGAAGCCGGGTCCCGGTGAGTAAAGCTGGGTGACGAAAACCCCGGTGAGTGAAGGCGGGTCCCGGTGAGTGAAGCCGGGTGACGGAAACCCCGGTGAGTGAAGGTGGGTCCCGGTGAGTGAAGTCGGGTGATGGAAACCCCAGTGAGTGAAGCCGAGTAATGGAAACCCCGGTGAGTGAAGGCGGGTCCCGGTGAGTGAAGCCGGGTGATGGAAACCCCGGTGAGTGAAGCCGGGTGATGGAAACCCCGGTGAGTGAAGCCGGGTCCTAGTGAGTGAAGCTAGGTGAAGGAAACCCTGGTAAGTGAAGTCAGGTCCTAGCAAGGGAAGCTAGGTTGAACAAAGTCCTGGTGAGTGAAGTCGGGCACGAAGACTTGGTCCGGGGGACTGAGCATTGAGTGTACTGGTCGGAGAGGGCACGTGAGCTCTTTCTCCGAGACCAGAATGAGTCAGAGAAGGCTAGGGAGCCTGTTCTCTGGACATAGGGTTGAATTGGTCGGAGCTGGATCGGTCGGGAGACCGATCAGGGAGTTGGCACTAACTCCTGGTTGTGGATCGGTCTGGTGACTGATAACCGTTTAAAGTCGCACTACGGTTTCAATTAATTTTCTCGTTTCAAGCAATTATTTAGTAATAGTTGAACCCGAATCTTCTCTCAAGGACCGAATATGATACATGCACTTCTTTGGTCAATAGAAAACTGTAAACTGTAGAAAAATGAAAACTAGCTAAACCAAACATGTTTTCTTGAGTTTTAAGGATAACAAAACAATTAAACTTAGCTATCAACTTCCACCTAATAGCCTTAACTACTCGGATTTGAAGTATTAAGCTGACTAAATGTAGAGGAAAGCAAAAGAATACCCACAACTAGGAAATTGCAGCAAGGATTCATCTAAAACTCCTAACTAGAAGGCAAGCAATTTCATACTCAAGCACATGTTTGATAGGAGCAATTAAACATACACCTTGCATTCATGTAGTAAAAGATTGAGAGCATGGAAAAATTCTGCAAAAGGTAGGTTGTAAAATTAGAAAACTAAGCTGGAAAACTCGATTCTTAAGCTGGGAATGAAGCGAAAATTCGAAATCAAGTGAAGGGAAAGTACAGGTTGTGATCTACAGCAAGTAAAAGGAAAGAAATAAGTAAAATGAGGTTGAAATGTGCTGTCCGATGGAGGAACACTCTGCTCCGATGAAGCTGATCACTTCCCAGCCGGATTGGAAGATGGAATGGGCTGTGGAGTTGAGGAATCAAGCTTCTCCAAGCTGCTAGTCCGAGAGAAAACACTTCATGGCTACCTGATACCGAGAGCTCCTCCTTCCTCCTTGGCTGCATGATATCCCATAATCGAACAATCCTCTCTCTTTTCTTCCTTCCCTAGCTCTTCTCTCCACCCTTCATTCCCCTTGATGAGTGGCCAAGATTGCTTGCAGAAATTTCCATCAACTTAATGTAGGACCAGTGCCGTCGATAGAGGGGGGGGGGTGAATATCGATCGTTAAAATCTTTTTGGTAACTTTGTAGAAACTATAGTTCATTCTGGTCACAGAGTTAGTAGCAGCAGAAGAGCAATAGAACGAGCGAACATAACAAAAGACAGTTTACACGCGGGATTTATTTACTTGGTTCCCGACCCCCCAGGGTCAGTACGTCCAAGGCCTATGTACTCGGCGTGAGTCCACTATTGGTCTCCTTTTCGGAATTTCCGGATGCGGAGAAACCCGCCTTATAGTACAATAATTGCAATCACAAATATAGAAAATTAACTGCAGTATAATTAAAGCAAACCGAACAGAACAAGTTTGAAGCTCGACCAATCTGGATCTCCGAAGTGCCGCGCACTTCCTCCTGGAGCCTCCCGGTCGTAGAGCCTCGTCTTTGGCGCGTTGTCGTCGGTCAGAGTGATCATAATGGCACTTAGCAGTTGTTCTTAAAGCAGAGGGGTCGAAGCCCCTTTTATAGGCTTCCTACGGGCGCCCTAGACGTTGGGGCGCCCCGATAAACCCGGCCAAACCTTATCCCCACGTCGGCCTCTCCGCAGCTGATAAAACCTTTGACCAGGGTGCCCTGGACCTCCCGGGCGCCCTCATGAGGGCATATCTGTGTTTCGGGCTCGAAACTGCAAATATAGCTTTGAACCCGGGCGCCCCGGACGCTCCGGGCGCCCCGCTTGACACCTATTCTGCTTACCAAACAAGACTGCCATTTTCTTGCTTTAGCATGGGCGCCCCCAACACTGGGGGTGCCCTGCTTCAGGGCCTCCAGCAAGTTTGCTTTGTCTTCCAATCTTGGTACCTGCATGATACACAAACACAAAGCACATATACATATAATATTAGCCTTAAGGACTTGGTTCGGACTTCGGATGTCCATGAAACCCTAGGTCGAACCGACGCAAGTTCTCACCCCCGAGAATGCGCCTTCCACCTACTCCTTTCAGGAGCTGGTTGCCACCCAGTCCTTCGAGTGGACTTTTGCTTAGCCTCCGATTACTCCGGTTCTCGAGATGCCCGAACCCCAACCCGTCTCTACTTCTGTCCTTAGTCATCGCTCAGCTAAGTTGCTTAGTCCCATGGGCCAAGACTTCATTCCCTAACAGTCCTTCGCCAGGTGCCTAGCAGCCCTTCGCTAGGTCTTCGTTACCAAGTAGTCCTTCGCCTGGTGCCTAGCAGTCTTTCGCTAGGTCTTAGACTCCTGGCAGCCCTTCGCCAGGTGCCTAGTAGCCCTTCGCTAGGTCTTTGATGCCTAGCAGCCCTTCGCTAGGTGCCTAGCAGCCCTTCGCCAGGTCTTAGGGTTCTGATGCCTAGCAGTCCTTCGCTAGGTGCCCAGCAGCCCTTCGCTAGGTCTTAGGGTTTCGATGCCTAGCAGCCCTTCGCTAGGTGCCCAGTAGCCCTTCGCCAGGTCTTAGGGTTTCGATGCCTAGCTTAACTAGGACTTTTCTTCAACTCAGATTACTTCTCCTTTGCTCCCCTTTGTCTGTTCATTGTATCACTGACTTAAGTGCATTGTCAAACATTAAAACACTTAAAGAGGAACATCATTGATGCAACTTGCACCAACAATCTCCCCCTTTTTGATGTTTGACAATAACTTAAGTTAGATTGGTTTAAGGGGCTAACTTACCATCCTTGGTATCAAAAATGTAGTTTCAAAAATCATATAAGTTTTGAAACTACATTTTTGATTTTTGGGAGAAAATTTTTCTAACTTAAGCACACCTCTCCCCCTTTGTCATACATAAAAAAAAACACAAGAAAATACTTGTACCAACAATGAAAACCTTTGGTTCTTTTCGAAAATACTTAGTGCAAAATTTTTTTGAAAGCATTGTATTTTGAATGGTATATTACATTTTTTGAAAAATGCATATTTTGAAAAAGATGCTATGCGCTTTGAAAAGTACAAGTACTTTGAAAATTATTATGATCTTAAAAAAATGCAAGTACTTTTGTAATTTTTTGAAAAATATAAGTACTTTTGGAAAATGCATAACTTTTGAAAGAATGCTATTTTGGAAAAATAAATATTATGCATATTTTGCAAGTACTAACTATTTTTGAAAAAGATGAAACTTTGAAAAATCTAAGTAATTTTTGAAACATAATATTTTACTTGACTAGGTTTCTTTTCCAATCTAACACAATCCTAGGAAACCTTGTTAACTGCAAGGATATTTTCCTAAGTGTCCTGGAAATTCTTCAAACTCAAGTAAATATTAATAGAATTTTACCAAAAAAGAAAAAAATGATAGTACTTTTGAAAATATATGCTAGTATATTTTGAAGAATGTGTGAACTTTTGAAGACCCAATATTTTACTTGACTTGGTTTATCTTCCAGTCTGACACCATCCTGGGAAACCTTGTTGACTACAAGGACATTTCCTAAGTGTCCTGGAAATTCTCCAACCCAAGTAAACATTTTTTTCAAAAATAATTTCATAAGTCACACAAATTCTGACAAATAGAATAATAGTATTTTGAAAGACTTTTTATGTTTTTAGCAAGATTTGAAAATACCGCGCATGAAAATATTTGAAATATTTAATAATTCTTTTAACTTGATCTCCCTCTAAACTTGACCCAGTCCTGGGAAGCTTGTTGACCACAGGTACTCTTCCTCTGAGTCTTAAGGTTTGATTCAAATCAAATGAATTATCTGATAATTTCAAAACAATTAATTATACAAGAAACTGTTTTCAGAAGTTTGATTCATACTCCCCCTAATTTTGACACATCCTAGGAGTCCTTGTAGATTATGAAGTGGACCTTCCTCTGTGTCTTTAGGGTTTATCAAAATCAAACAAGACAAAGCACACTTTTAGAATGTATTTTGAAATTCTGAAGCATATTTTGAAATTAAGGTAATTTATCCAACATTGTTTTCGAAAAACGTAAGTAATAGTGTTTAAAGCCCGGTTTTTGAAAACCATTTTAAAAGACAGTGGTTTTTCAAGGATAATTTTTGAAAAAAAGAATAAACCACTCCCCCTGTACCCAACATCGTTTGACTCTATCTAAGTGCCTTAAGAAACTTTAGTGTTGTCCTAAGAGGCTTGTGCCTAATTGAGTGAGTCAAACAATTTTTGAAAAGATATACTTTTGAAAAATGTATAATACATATAATCAATCAGACAAGCATGAATTCCATAAAAACATTATTATGTTGAAGTACTATTTTGAACATATTTTTTTTTAGGAAAATATTCTAACTAGTAGAATTTCCGGCATTTACTTCGTATATTCACCGAAGTCATAGATAGATAATTACCGAAGTAGACGCACGTGAAGTAAAAAGCGATTATTTTACTTCGCCATATAACCGAAGTCATATCCATGAAATTAGCGAAGTCTTTTACCGGTTAAAAGAGGCAAACCGGTTCAGATTTAGACCGATTCTGAAGTAAAAATTTGTCTTTTACTTCGTTGGTTTTGTAAAGTGCCGAAGTAATCGATGATATAAAACTTTACAGTTTAAATTAATTGTCGAAGTAAAAAAATATCTGTTGCTTTAGTAGTTTTGTAATGCGACGAAGTAATAGATGATATATAACTTCATAGTTTACATTAATTATCAAAGCAAATATATTTTATAACTTTGCCAGTATTTATATTTATTGAAGTATATAATATTATGTTACTTCATCATATACATTTATTGACACAGTAATCGATTTCAAAGACTTCATTATTTTGTATGATACAGAGACAATAGATTTGAAACGACTTCACAATTATTAAATTGTGATGAAGTAAATATATTTTTTAACTTCATCACAACACCATCAAATTTTATTATCGAAGTAAATAATCATATTTTATTACAATATAATTTTAATTTAATGAAGTAAATGTCAATTACCACCACACTAATTTAATATAAGAGTGAAGTAAAAATTGTTTTTACTTCATTAAAATTAAACAATTATCTATTCAAAATGATAAATATATATCAACGAATCCATCAATGCACAAGTACATATCCACAAATCCACAAGTATATATAACCAAAATATATATCTACAAGTATATCCAAAATCCATAATGAAAGATCAAAATATATATCCTAAGTACACCACCAATTTAGACACCTACATACGAGTAGACAAATTCACTCCATTCACTTCTAACATCATCATATTCGGATTGTTGGTAATATTGATCCTTGATTGTTCCTGCAAACTTTTATGCAAAAATACAAAATGCATTAGATTTATCCAATTGTAATAGTTTATCTCAATTATAAACCAAAGCATATAATAAAAAAATATTACCATCTTCTCCAACTGTGTATTTTAACATTCTACTATCTCTTTCATGTACCTCATCACACAATATCCACATTCAATTGAACCATTTTGTTTTAGATTGCCCTACAATGAAATATAAAAGGTAATGTAATGATCACAATCAAGTTATAAGAACCATCCATTCATATCTTCATACATAAGCACAATACTGTTAATTGTTTAAGACCTGGTCTTTTAGAGATACCCTTTGAGGCATTATACATCTTGACCCCACTACATTTTAAAAAGTAAAAAAGTTATTTTTTTCCCATATTTATAAGTGAATGCATTCGAAATCAACATAATTTACTACTTACTTGGTCACTATAGAACCATCCATTATTATGCTTTCCACTGTATAACAACATGAATGAAACCAATGTTAAAATCTACATAGTAACATGGATAATTAAACTATCACAAACAAAAACATAACATGAATAATAATAATAACATAAACGTAAACATGGCATAAATAATAACAATAAGATTCAAGTCATTCAACAAATCGAACTTAAATAGTTTCGCTGGAATAATGACTATCTTTTGCAGATCTAGAATTCTGATAATTATGTTGGAACAATCAATATCTTCATTTAGATTCATACTCATATTAAATACATACTAGTACCCTATTCTAAGTAATATTGAGTATGTTGGTCCAAAGAAACATACCAATAGATCTGGAAGTGGAAAGGACACCAGAAACACGATAGCCTTCCCAATTGATCACCCTACCTCCAGCTGCCTCAACTCTTTCGCCTGTGCATGATAATTAAGAAATTGAAAAACATGAGACCAACTAAAGGAAACACTCTAACGGATTCTTTGAATGAGATCTGATTTGATATGAACTGATGTTAAAACAGGAATGAACCCCATAGTTATAGAATCTATCGCAACAATTTCTCACTGCAAAATTTACAGACAATCTATGGCAGTAACTAACAAACACTGCAGTCTAAGAAACAATATGCCAGCCTCGTTGTATTTTTTTTCTATTGCAAGAAAAATATTGTTTTGAACGTGAGTCTATGGAAACCAGAGAAATCCTACTTGTCTAAAGTTAAGGGTGATTTCAGGATAATGCATGTGGATTAGTTTGTACTTTGTACTATCTCATCAACTTAACTTGCTAGATTTTCTTCAGTGAAATCCAGGTTAGACTACAGCTGGAACTGCACATGCAACCATCTTAACATGAGAGAAGGATTCCTACAAGAACACGAAACAAGGCAAACAATCAGAAGAGGGAGCCAAATCTAATAAAAATTTGAGATAGCACTCTAGTGGGGAAAACTTCTTAAATAGTATTTAATAATAATATTGGGCCCCTCATTTCGGCTCAGGTCCATGAAGTTCATGTTGAATTGGGATAATGCACCTTATCTTCCATTCTTCTTTAAAAAGCAATAGCAGGAAAAAAGCTTGACATAAAAATTAGCAGGAGTATCAACAGCAGGAAAAAAAGCAACATGATAAATGCCATCCTCCATGATAAACGCCATCTTCCTCAAAATTCTGATAGTCAATTTAACATATAAGATCGAGGTAAAAAAAAAGAAGGTAAAAAAAAAGAAGTCAAATTACCTCTGTTTTGGCATACTTTCCTTTGATCTCAATGAAAACCAACTTAACTTAACTAAAGAAGCTGTAAAAAAGAAAACCAACTTGAAAAAGATCATCTCTACCAATCTTATGCCTCAACTTAGAATAAAACAAGATACGAGTATAAACAAGAAGAAAAAAACAAGAAGAATAAACAAGAAGAATAAAACATACAACACAAAAGTAGCCAGATTTTACCGTCTAGCAAAACCCTAGCACAGATACGAGTCCCTTGGAGAGAAAGATTTCTTCCTGAAGAGAAAGAGCCGCTATTAGTACTTAGAGTTCACGATCTATGGTCACCGCAAAGCAGAAGCAGAAAAGAGAAAGATTGGGGGCGCGATTTATGGTCGCGATCTGTGGTCGGCGTGAAGCAAGGAGCAGAGAAGTGATGTGAATGGAGAAGAGAAGAGAAGAGATGGGAACAAATCACCGGGAAGCAACTGAGGTCGTCGAAGCAGAGCACAGCAGAGAAGAGCAGAGCAGAGAAACTTAGGTCGCCGATCAAGAAGAGATGGGGTGACGCGCGCGGGAGAAACTTGGTCGATCGGCGAAGCAAAAGCTGAGAAGCGGGAGAAACTAATTAGGTCAATTGGCCGACAGATATTTAGGTTAAGTACGGTAGAAAAGTAGGGAAGAGAAAATCAAGGGAGCGGGAGAAATTTGGTCTCGCGCGGCGCCTAGCGAATTATTCACGTACGTGGGAATTGAACAACAATTAAAACCGGTTCAGATTCTATTTTATTTTACCGGTTCAATTTTATTACTTCGCCATTTAAAATTATAAATTTTATTGTAAATCTTATTACTTCATTAAATACAAATTACGAAGTAATAGTTATTAAAAATTTAAAACAAAAGTCTATTTTTTTAATCTATGAAGTCTAAAACTATATTTACTACGCCAATTTTATTATCGAAGTTTATTAGTATATATTACTTCGTCATTAATTATCGCCGAAGTAATTATTGGCGAATTCTAAAATTGTACAATTTTAAAAAATCATTTTTTAAAAAAATATTTTTCAATTCATTAGTCCTTAACATCTCACCCATTTTAGATGTATCAATACAACAAGCATGGTTGCCTTATAGGTGTATTGTGAGATGCTTGAATCATTTTTCTTAATTTATTATTAATTCTAAGATTCAATTGAAGCTTGTGTTAGATTTGAATTTGACAAGAAGTAACTTGAATTTGAATTTCAAAAATTGGCTTCCAGGTCTTGGCGAGGCACTAGGCCTTCTTTGGCCGTAGCCTTATTGGATCATCAACCCTTTCCTTGACAAAGCCTTTTAATGAAATTTCATTTTCAAAATTACTTTTTGAAAAATTCTGGTCTAACTAGTTTGGGTCTTGGATCGGTAGCTTCGCTAGTTTCACCAGTCTAACGAGACCAAGTATATACTTGACCTTATTAGAATTGGTTTCCCTAACGTACTATCATCTCACCGCCACCCAATACTAGGTTGATCAAGTTTCAATTATTCTTTTTCCTATAGCCGTTCTAATATATGCATAAAATTTTAAATATGAATGACATGTCATATATTTAAAAGAAGTAGCAAATGCATGGCATGACAATTATGCATGAGTCAAACAATTCAAATCATTTTATTTAAGTTTCTAAAAATGTATCAAATTCCCGATTTGATACATGTCGTGTAAACCCGCGCATATGCCAACCCACTTTGACATATTTAATTTTATTAAATTAATTGTTGCGGTTTGGGTAAAGTTTTAGTTTAATTCGAGTTTAAGTTATTTTGGATTCAAGTTAATTCAGAATTAATTGAAGTTTGAATTAATTTGAAAATGAATTAATTAAGATTGAATTGATTTGAATTAATTTGAATCAATTAAAGTTGAATTTATTTGAAGTAAATTGAATTAATTAACTCTATTTGAATTAAATTGATTTAATTGAGATTTAATTAAGGTTTAATTCGAATTTAATTAAGATTTAATTTTAATTTAATTTTCATTTTAATTTAATTAAGATTTAATTTAATTAAGATTTAATTTTAATTTAATGTAATTTAGTTTGAATTTTATTTTATTTGAATTTAATTTTAATTTTATTTTAATTTAATTTGAATTTAATTTTAATTTAATTAAGATTTAATTTGAATTTAATTTGAATTTAATTAAGATTTAATTTAAATTTAATTTGAATTTTAATTAATATTTAATTAAAATTTAATTTAAATTTAATTAAGATTTAATTTGAATTTAATTAAGATTTAATTTAAATTTAATTTGAATTTAATTAAGATTTAATTTAAATTTAATTTGAATTTAATTTTAATTTAATTAATAATTAATTTAAATTTAATTTGAATTTAATTAAGATTTATTTTAAATTTAATTTGAATTTAATTAAGATGTAATTTAAATTTAATTAAGATTTAAATTGAATTAATTCAATTTAATTAAGATTAAATTTAAATTTAATTTATTTTAATTTGAATTTAATTAAGATTTAATTTAAATTTAATTAAGATTTAATTTGAATTAATTTGTTTTATTAATAATTGTAGATTTAAGTTCATCATTTTCATTATTTAGAAAATTTCTGCTTCATCTTTATCTATCTTTTCTAATTTTTCTAACAATTCAGATTTATTTGAAGCTTTGTAATTTTTATTGATTATGGCCTAGATCTTAGATAGTTCCATATCCTCCTCATCCTCAAAATTATATCTTTTGGTGTCCTCAAAGTAGGAGTAATTTGGGCCACTAGTTAAGATTTTGTAATAACTTTCAAGATTATATATAGTTAAATTATTATTCAGGAGAATTTCATCTTCAAAATTATATTCAGAGATAATATCTTCAGAATTAACTTCTGGATTATTTTTAGAATTTTCAAATTCGAATTTAGAGTTATACAACGGATTTTCAAATTTGAATTCATAATTATCTAAAGCATTTTCAACTTTAGTATTATCCTTAAGATTTTTGAATTCAGATTTATCCATAGGATTTTTGAATTCAGATTTGTCCTTAGGATTAAATTTATCTGAATTAGAATTATCAGAATTGACATTTTTAGAATTAAAGTTATCAGAATCAGAATTAGGTTTAAAATTATCAGAAATAAAAATATTATCAGTATTAAAGTTATGATAATTTATTTTAGAAATTACTGAATTAAATAATTAATTTCTGATATTTTAGTCATATCTGTATTTTCTAATTTGTCATGCAAAATATTAATTTTACTATGTAGTAAATCTAATTTATCAGAAAAATGAACTGAATTATCTGAATACAGTGTAGGAATTTGTAAAATTTTTGAAACATAAATCTTACGTACCTTGGCCGGACACTTGTTCTTATAGTGTCCGTATTTTTCGCACTTGAAGCATTGTACGTGACTTTTGTCCCTCCGGCTTCCTGGCGCTGGTGCCTCCTTTGCCACCGGTGATGAAGATCGAATCTTATGAGTAGGGTACTGATTTTTATAGTGTCCTCTCTCCCTGCATGTAAAACACATAATATGGAACTTAAAAATAGATATAAAAAATGTACCTGATTCACCCCTAGGCTCCCCCTCAACTCCTGGCGTCGTTGCTCCGTCGGCGGTTAGTCCGGTGAAGAGCGGCTCGGCTCTGATACCAATTGTAGGACCGGTGCCGTCGATAGAGGGGGGGGGGTGAATATCGATCGTTAAAATCTTTTTGGTAACTTCGTAGAAACTATCGTTCGTTCTGGTCACTGAGTTAGTAGCAGTGGAAGAGCAATAGAATGAGCGAACAAAACAAAAGACAGTTTACACGCGGGATTTATTTACTTGGTTCCCGACCCCCCAGGGTCAGTATGTCCAAGGCCTATGTACTCGGTGTGAGTCCACTATTGGTCTCCTTTTCGGAATTTTCGGAGGCGGAGAAACCCGTCTTACAGTACAATAATTGCAATCACAAATATAGAAAATTAACTGCAGTATAATTAAAGCAAACCGAATAGAACAAGTTTGAAGCTCGGCCAATCTGGATCTCCGAAGTACCGCGCACTTCCTCCTGGAGCCTCCCGGTCGTAGAGCCTCGTCTTTAGCACGTTGTCATCGGTCAGAGTGATCAGAATGGCACTTAGCAGTTGTTCTTGAAGCAGAGGGGTTGATAGGCTTCCTACGGGCACCCTGGACATTGGGGGTGTAACGCCCGCCCTTATATCTACTCTCGGGGCGGGGTTATGTACCATCAATCATAAAAATTTTAACATAAAATAAAAACAAAAGTGCAAGGACTAAGTACGGAGCATGCTTGTTTAAAACTATCAAGTGATATTTACAAGTGCTAATCACTAATATTCAAGAGTACCAACTCTAATCACTAGCATTCAATATCAAGGAAAACATCAACATAAGCATAGTAAAGTAGATATAAGAATCTTTCTTTCCCGAGCCACCACCCCACACATCTTCAGCCCTCCTGCCTCTTCCTTTAGTTTAAGTGTCCCTTACCCTTATCTGCAGCATAAGACAACACATAAACTAGTAAGCACAAATGCTTAGTAAGGATCCTGTCCTACTCGCAAAATCCATACGGAAGAATACAACATGTACACATAAGGAATCATAAGCATGAGTTTATCATATCATACTAAACATCAAAGTTTCTAAGCAAGCAGTATAAAGTATCTTAAGCATACCCTTCACATATAATAAATGTTTTCAAAAGAATTCCATAAAGGTATTACTTAAAAATACTTTAACATCATATAGGGGCCCAGTTGTGTACCACATTAAGCGCGTTCCCTAATGAATTGGGGTAGCGAGCCACCAACCCATTAGAGCAGGACCCTTCCGTCCTACCGGAGCCATGACCTTCAGTTAACATGTACCCCGGATTTGTTTAACGACCCCCTTCCGAGTCGGGTACACAACTTTCAAAGTAAAATACTTATCATGCTTTTACATATATGCTAAGGAGTACTCCAAATCCACTCTCAAGGGACACACCACTCTTCAAGGGTGCTCATGATCCCATAGGGACACACCACACAACATAAGGGGTGCTCTTGATCCCATACTTAGTGGAGTATCCTTTCAAGCATTTTAACATACACATCACATGCAATTCATAAGGGTGCCCCATGGGCTATAAGACATGCTCATGCATACATCATATTTCAACCACTTAAACATACTTTATATATGACAAGGTTGATCACATAAATCATACTCATATCATAGGAAGTGGTAGCATGCTTCATGGATTAAATTAATTCTTCCTAACCCTAAACCTAGGGTTGGCCGAAAGTCATAGGGTAGGGGTAGGTTAGGTTTTTGACATCAAACATCCCATACAAACATCACATATATATATACATCATGTATCATACTAAGCATAGCATACATCATGGGGTCATCAACCTTCACAACCCTAATGTTTCATGCCTTGGCCGAAAGTCATGCTAGGGAAAATTAAGTTTTCCAATCAAACATTTATACAAACACCATGTATACGCTATCATGCAATACACTAAGCATAGGATACATCATAGAAAAATCATACAACCCTAAACCCTCAATCTTCATGCCTTGGCCGAATGTCCTACTAGGGTGAGTTAAGTTTTCCAATCAAGCATTCCATTTAAACATCACATGCATATACATATCATCTTCCAAACATAAGCATATCTCATAGGTAGTTTAACCTTCACAAACCCTAACTTTAGGGTGTTGGCCGAATGATGTAGGGTAGGGGGAATTAGGGTTTTTGAAATCAACCATTCACACAAGCATTTACACAAACACCTCACATACATATCATGCCACATATTAAGTATAGATTACATCATGGGATAATCATGCAACCTTAAACCCTAACTCGTCATCCTTGGCCGAACCATGTAGGGTAGGGAAAATTGGGTTTTTGTCATCACAACATGAAGGGAAACAACATATATATATACCCTAAGTCCCAAGGGGTCTCTTCATGCATCAAGGAGTAGCCAAGGTCTCCCCTTTGGGGGTGGCCGAAACTTGCACAAGGGGGGCCACTTCCATTTTCGAAAAACAACAAGAAGAAGGAATCAACAACAATTACACTGCAGGCGAGGGGATACTTACATCCTTTCGCTTGAAATTCACCTTCTCTAAATCTTTTAGGGTACCCTTGGTTGAAGGAGGGGTGAGAGTTCCCCTTGTTAGAACTTCTCTAGAACTCTTGGCCCTAGTAGAGGGCAAGATCCTTGGATGGGGTCTTCTTCCTTCCAATTCCCTAGGGTTAGAACCCTAGGGTGTATTTTCGAAAATTGAAAAGGGAGAAGAGGGCTTAGGTTTTCGGTGGGGAGAGTGGAGAAGAAGAAGAATCAAAGTTCTTTCCCTCTCTTCCTCTCTTATTTATACTATTCTCATGAAGGGACATGTCTCTTCACTTCCCTAGCTTTTTAGCTAGCACGTTTCTTATTCTCTCAACAAGAAACACACTTGGTGCATTGGTTAAGACATGGTTAGTGCAACTAGGAGGTTCAAGGTTCGATCCTTGCTTCCTCCTTTCTACACTTTCTTTTTATCACATTTTGCACTAATCCACATCAAAGCCCATTAAGCCAAGCCCATCATGACATTTCATAATAATATTTCATGAATTCATAACATTACATATGGGCAAAATTTGGGGTGTTACAGGGGGCGCCCCGATAAACCCGGTCAAATCTTATCCCCACGTCGGCCTCTCCGCAGCTGATAAAACCTTTGACCAGGGCGCCCCGGACCTCCCGGGCGCCATCATGAGGGCTTATCTGTGTTTTGGGCTCGAAACTGCAAATACAGCTTTGAACGCGGGTGCCCTGGACGCTCCGAGCGCCCCCTTGACACCTATTCTGCTTACCAAACAAGACTGCCATTTTCTTGCTTTAGCTTGGGCGCCCCCAACACTGGGGGCGCCCTGGATGATGGGGGCGCCCCCAACACTGGGGGCGCCCTGCTTCAGGGCCTCCAGCAAGTTTGCTTTGTCTTCCAATCTTGGTACCTGCAAGATACACAAACACAAAGCACATATACATATAATATTAGCCTTAAGGACTTGGTTCGGACTTCGGATCTCCATGAAACCCTAGGTCGAACCGACGCAAGTTCTCACCCCCGAGAACGCACCTTCCACCTACTCCTTTCAGGAGCTGGTTGCCACCCAGTCCTTGGGGTGGACTTTTGCTTAGCCTCCGATTACTCCGGTTCTCGAGATGCACGAACCCCGACCCGTCTGTACTTCTGTCCTTAGTCATCGCTCAGCTAAGTTGCTTAGTCCCTTGGGTCAAGACTTCATTCCCTAGCAGTCCTTCGCCAGGTGCCCAGCAGCCCTTCGCCAGGTGCCTAGCAGTCCTTCACTAGGTCTTAGACTCCTGGCAGCCCTTCGCCAGGTGCCTAGCAGCCCTTCGCTAGGTCTTTGATGCCTAGCAGCCCTTCGCTAGGTGCCTAGCAGCCCTTCGCCAGGTCTTAGGGTTTCGATGCCTAGCAGTCCTTCGCTAGGTGCCCAACAGCCCTTCGTCAGGTCATAGGGTTTCGATACCTAGCAGCCCTTCGCTAGGTGCCCAGCAACCCTTCGCCAGGTCTTAGGGTTTCGATGCCTAGCTTAACTAGGACTTTTCTTCAACTCAGATTACTTCTCCTTTGCTCCCCTTTGTCTATTCATTGTATCACTGACTTATGTGTATTGTTAAACATTAAAACACTTAAAGAGGAACATCATTGATGCAACTTGCACCAACACTTAAGTGCCTAGATCCATGTGGAGGGTTGTGATCAAATCACCTCCTTTGATGTACAAGCTCTTCTGATCGGCCACAGGATGATCAGTCCTTCCCTGATTGTATTGGTAGGCATCTGATCATTCTGGACGGCTGCTGATCGGTCTAAGTGCTCCCTGATCGGTCTGAGTGACCGATCAGGCACCTCCCTGATCGGTCTGAGGACCGATCAAGGTCTGATTAGTAGCTGAAATTAGGAATTCTTCTGTGTCAATCTCTTCTGATCAGTCACGGGACCGATCAAGCTTTCCCTCATCGGATTGGAGACCGATCAGGGCACCAACAGAATGAAATGTAGCAGAGTCTGATATTGTTCTACCAAGGGTTTTGTTTCTTTCCAATCAATAACATCTTAGAGCCAACTAGCTCTTCGTTCAATCACCTTTATGGATTCATCTTAGCCCTTGATGTGCCCTTTTGATCCTTTGATGCACAAGCTGTCCAAACATCAAGTAGAATGAAATATGAGTGTAAAAATATAGGAAAATTAATTAACCAATGAAAATGCACTCTATTACCAATTATGCATCATTTAATAAATAAATACACACCTAGAGCCCCAAATTTCCCACTAATGGCACAAAAAATTATCCATTAAGTTGTTAATTATCACTCCCCCACACCTACTCTTTGCACGACTCGAGCAAAAAGAAAATCAAGTTTATTAACTTAGGTATGTTCACCTAGCATGGAGAAAATCACATAGTGGTAATTATTCAAGATCATCAAGCATTTTGGAACCAAGTCTACATCAATTCCAATCTCACACTTGGTAGTGGTAAATTCATCCAAGTCAATAGATCAAGCATGAAACTCTCATAGGACAATCCCTAACTTCAAAACTCAATAAGTAGTGAAGTTCCACTCAAGAATCATTATGCTTCTTCACTATCATAAGCTTGCTCACCCTATGATTTTCACCAAAAGAATGCATTTGACACATACAATAAATGGAGCTTATTAATGGAGGAGATGAAACTGTAAGGAAAGTAAACAAGAAGAAAATTTATGCTACTAAGTGAAGAATTCAGTGGGACAAAGCAAAAGGAAATATTAGATGATGGAACTTGATGAATTAGTTAGCTTGTATGTGAACTCATCTTATCACCTCCATTAAAGCAAATGCCTCTGATCGGATTGAGTGTATCTGATCGGACTGATGAGAAACATTACTGAATGTTCTGTTTTGTGCCACTCTGTTGATCGGTCAAGGGATTGATCTAGCTGCCTTCTGAATGGTCTGGAGTGCCTCTGATCGATCTGAGCCGCCTCTGATCGGTCTGAGCTGCCTCTGATCGGTCTTGGTGACCGACACTAGTAGAAAAATGCTTATTAACCACGGGCATTCACCGTTGTCGTAGGCTAAAAATACTGTTGTTAAAAGCCATGTTGTTAAAAGGGGTATTCAACATCAACAGTTACAAACCATTGTCGTTTATAGTCAATAACAACAGTGTAGCAATGAGTTTTCACCGTTGTCTTTTAATGTGATCGACAACAGGTTAACAATAGTATTAAACCGTTGTTTGTGTGATTTAAATAATAGTTTGACAACAAATAAAAATCGTTATCTTTTGGTTGAGGTACAATAAATACCATTTAAAAATTAAATTATTTAAATAAGTAAACAATATTGAGCAAACACACTTCAAACTATCATATATACATCAAAATATCATCAAATATTATACATCATACTCCGCAAATATCATACATCAAGATATCCCTAGTATTAATCCAAATTGAGATAACATCATCAAAATATCATATACATCAAGAACCAGAAACTAAGATAAACATCATCAAAATTAGTCCAAACATCATCAAAATATCCCCAGTAGCTTCATTCAAGTGCAGTCAACCAGATGAAGACAGCCGTGCCCCTTAGCTTTGCACCATAAACTAATTCCTTCCCTTAGATATGAATTGTCACAACAAATAGAAATATAAAATGAGCATTCACAACTAAAAATAGTGGAAGAACATGCAAGACATGGGTGTTGTATCAACAACAATGTAATTCCAAGAATGGTCCCTACCCAGCACATACAACAATCCTCTTGTAGAACCAGTTATCATATTATTATTTGAACTACTGCTGCTGCTTCTTTTTCTTATACTACTACTTCTATTGCTATTATTATCCTATGAAATAAGATGACAAAATATAAAATCTGATGAAGCGGCTTTGAGTTTATATTTCTTCTAGGTTTAGAATGATTCTATATATAAAAGTTTACTTAACAACAGAGAGAGACTTTTCTACAAGTCAGCTGCTAGTCAAATTGATATATATATCTGTGTGAAAAATCTATTAACTAAAATGTTGTATGTGGGTTTCCATAAGTTAAGCTAACCAAGTTAAGAGAATCATATGGCCTAATTTCAAAGAACAAAAAGAAAAATATAATAAAAATCATATTTAAAGTAGAAAGAAACCACAAACAAAGGCTCACCTTTCAACTTGCCAGTGGGATCTCAAAGTTTAATAAATTGAAAAACTTATTGCTATGCTAGGTCCAACACCCTGCCACCAAAAGATAGTTAATACAAAACCAAATGATAACTAAATCCAACACCTATATGTTCTGTATCTTTGAATATGCCAAAATTAAGAACTTCAACTATGATTTTGTTGCCTATGAAGAGTAAAAGATAGAATACTGCTTATACTCATTCACATGTATCATGGTATTACCTGAGTTGCGAGACGTGTCCTCACAAGATCCAGTGGATATGTAAGTGAAGCAGCTATTATTCCGGATAAACCACCAGCAAACAATCTTACACAAACATCTGCTGCTACATTATCTCTATGCTTATCTAACCCAGGAATCATTTGCAATAACTGAAATAATAATGATAATAATTTAGAGAAACAAAAAAAAAGTTGATGATGCCATAGAAAATTGACATACTTATCTACTGAAATTTTCAACTTACATTCTTGTATTGCTCATAGGCATAAAAACTTATCGAAGAATATGGTAAGCGTTGAGCAATTGTCCCCAAATTTCCTTTCCAAAATGCTCTAAAACCTTCTTCAGAAACAATTCGTGAAGCCTCCTTCTTCAGAGTCAATAGTCACTTAAAAGGAGGCCGACAATGAGAGTGGAGTCCCATTAACTCAAATGATGTCTTACCACTTCATAATCATATTTCTTTTCAACTCTTTATATGGAATGATCATTGTGTTTCTTTTAACAATATAAATATAGATTGGAGACCCTAATTCTATAAAAAAGCAAGGGACGAGATGTTTCAGAATATAAACAAGAGGAAGACAAATTCAACTAAAGCATGCAACTTCTAGAATTAAACTAATATCACAGTAGAAAATAGCTATGAACTTATAGGATTAGCAAGGAAACATATACAGGTTACAGGAATGACAACAATGAAGAAGCATGTAGGTGTAGAACCTTCTATCATTAGCTAAGAAAAGCTGGTGCCAATTGGAGACAACCAATTGAATGGTGATTCATGAGGTTTGGTTCACATGTAGTTTCTACTGAAAAGTGGTCCGTTAGCCAAGAAGCAAGCATGTAGAGCTAAACTGTAACTAGTAATGGAGGTGACTAGTATGAAAGAAAAAACTTGTAGTAAACGTGTTGCCAATCAACGTTGATTATCAAGTGGAACGTTGATTGACAATGAAACCATACAATGAGTATTTGCTGCCACAGTGAAGATTTGCATGCAAGTTCAATACAAGTGAAAGCATACAAGTTCAATCTGTTAATGATCTCTTGACGAGCTTAGGTTCCACCAAGCTAGGAAATGAAGACAATGCACAGTCAGCGCCAAAGAAATGAAGACAAGAAGCAAGCATGCATGTAGAGCTATTCCTTACGTCAGCGCCAAAGAAATGAAGACAAGAAGCAAGCATGCAGAGCTACATGAATCAAGTATTCAAGTTGGCTCATAGTACAAACACATTTATGTGAACATCATTTTCATATGAATTTAGTTTGCTAATTGAGTCAAGTTTCTTTTCACTTTTTGTGTGCTTTGGAAGAAGACATTTGTAGCAGACGTAGGGAGTAAGACATTTGTATGCTTTGGAAGAAGACTTTTTGTATGCAGTAGTAGCAGACATTTATGTATGCAGTAATAACATGTATGCATGTATGCTCAGACAAGTCAATGATGCGAACAACAAACACCTATTAAATCTGGAAGCAACAACAATAGAAATCAAAGGAAAATATTGAGTAGGGTTAAGAAAAGATTTAATGCATGCATAACATTTTAGTATATGTTATTATCCACAACTAAAAGGTAACTGAACAAATGCTACTACTCGCTACTAGTGATGCATTCTAATATCAAATCATTTAGAACATCAATAGCATATTTCGCCCATTTGGGTTTTCCTATACACTCATATCAACATATTTGTTGGTGCCAAAAATCTATTTCATAACAAATATGTCATTTAATATGTATTAGACAACAAGAACTAAACAACTAAAGTGCATTGCTAATAAAATTCTTGTGCCATGACAAATTATATGTCTAGGTCCATACACATAATAAGTAGTAACAACAATCAACTTAACGTATTGGTATGGCAACATGAGCAATACCAACAATAGAACCACATACAATCACAAGAACAACTTTTATATTACAACTTTCATAATATAAAGCATAAGAATAATCGTAATATCAACAATAAAACTAAGTACTAATTCAAAACAAAATTTGATGACAAACAATAACAATAAGAGTATAACTAAAAAAACATATTGAAAGGGAAAAACATTATGATTTTCAATGTCTCCCTATATCCCGATAACAATTGTCTCCTATACAATTGCATATGCCTAAATAGTAATTCTTATAGATAATTGTGCAGAAATTAGGGCCATGTTAGTTGATCAAAAGAAAGATCTCATCTAATCACTTAATCAAAAGAAGGAAGGATAAAAACACATTATTTCATTAAAAAAACACACTCACCATTATTCAAGAAATCGAAGGTAAATAAATAATCCAAATAGTACCAACTCACAAGAAAGTTGAAAGCCTGGCCGGATAGAATCAAAGTCAATAATGCTAATGTATATAAATGAGGTAAAAAAGAAAGAAAATCTCAATCTTCTTTTCTCATCTTGGGTCATTTTATTCGCTTTCCATCTAGGATTAACAGAAACGCACCTGGGCGATATTAGCTAGGTCAGAGCGTGCAAGGAAGAGGTGATCGACAGTGTCTTCATGTTTGTTTGCTTCCTTGGAAGTGTTACTATACGTGCAGGTGAGCCCTTGCCGTTTGATACTTCTCCCAGATGTTTCCTTAGTGTCGATTTCGTGCGAATGCTCTTCATTATCTATGTTTGCCTGTGCAATAGTGAAAACCACAAACATAGAAAAAAGGAAGAAAAATAAAAGAAAGGAAGCAAAAAAAAAATCTCAAATAGGAGTTTGGTTGAGATCAAAGACTGCCAAGAATAGAATCGATTATCCAGCAAGGCGGCGGATCAAGGTAGGGATAGAGTTTTACACTTTTATGAGAGAGAGAGAAACGAGAATTCTCGACACTGTGATTCTCGACTGGGCAAGGCGGCGGCGGCGACGGCGAGGTGTTGCGGCTGTGCAAGGCGGTGATGGTGAGGAGCACAGATTTTACAGATCCAATCAAGACGAGACACCGCGACAAGTGCCAGGGCCACCGGAACTGAAAGGAGCCCTAGAAATCGAAGCCACCACGACAAGTGCCCGACAGCCAATGTCACCGATGATCCTGACGGCGGAACATGGATTTTACAGATCCAATCAAGATGAGCCCAACTCCGACATGAGTTCCCACTCATATCGAACGAGATCTCATCCTCATTTACTAAGCAGGGGTCTCCTCTCCCTAGGGTTTCACCGACGACGAGGGGCGGCGACCGACTGGGGGAGATCGACGACATTGGCGATGAAGGGGAGGGTGGCTCGGCGACGTCGGGCAAAGAGGGGAGGAGAAAGGGATCAGACGATGGGTTTAGGGCTAGGGCCAGGGCATGGGTGCAGGTGAGGAGAAAGGCAACGACAACATTTGGGAGCGGAAACCTTTAGGTTTGAGAAAAAGGAGTTGTTGACTGCTAACCTTACCAGCGGTAGCTAGGGCTCAAATAGGAAGACGTGGGCGTTTTCATTTTCATGTTTGCTGTTGTGTATTACCACGTAAGCAACACAGATAGAAAACTGTTATTTAAAACCCGTTGTCGTAACCAACCAAATAGACATTAGTTTTTAGAAAACTGTTGTCTTTGACATACATAAGATAACGGTTTTTTTAAAAACCGTTGTCTATTGGGTGTTGTTGAATCCAAAATTTCTTGTAGTGCGATCAGACTCCTCCCTGATCGGTTTGGAGACCGATCAGGGCACCAACAGAAGGCAATGTGCAGATCTGAAACTGTCTTCTACCACAATTTTGCTTCTTCTAATCACTAACTCACTCTTAAATTCAATTGGCTCCTTGTTCACCACTTCAAATTCAGAAATCTAACCACTTCAGCAGCCCTTCCAAATGTTTCTAGCAGCTTTGAAGATTCTATACTTGTAGAGTTTCTGCAAAGTTTCTGATTCAGAAATTTCAGCAAATTTTTTTCTTCTTCTTCAGTTTTTCTTGCTAATTAAGCAAGCTTCTCAGGAAAATACAAAGTACGTCAATGTCCTATGATAATGAAGGCATTTCTGTGTGCTCTTTGAATGCAGCAAACCCAACTTATTTCTGGAATAATCCAATGCATGTACCAGTAATCCAGATTTGCATCTACCCAAAAACTTCCCACTCATCGAATGACTATCTTAATCCATTGTTTCTCAAGAAACCACAACAATAGTTAGATAAATGTATCTTCTCAATTTCCTACCGAACTTTAGTGGCTGGGAGTTTCTAATAGTCTCCAGAAAAGCTTTAAAACTTCAGAATTTACAACTTCCAGCTGCTTACAAAATCAAAGGATGACTCCAAGAACTTGAACTACACTCATTTCATTTTATTTCATATTATATTTTTTTCTTCTCTTTTTTCCGTTTTTTTCTTTTATTTTCCAGCAGCCACACCATCTTCTTTTTTTCTCTTTTCTTTTCACTTCTATTTTGTTATGTTTTTTTTAATGTAAATGAAGATACTGCATAGTTCTTGGAGACTACCTTGCCTTTAGCTTTGAAGCTTTCAAATTCCTCATTCTAAGTCCAAATCACATCCAAGAGATCCATTTAGTTTCAACTATGCTATTCCACTCTTTTTTCCTCTTTTCTCATTTCCCTTACTTTGCGCAATCTCCATAATCAATTAGAGTTGGAATTCGAACTCCACAGCTTCATTCTTTGTGTTGTTCACTATCATCAAGTCAAAATCAAACTAATTGCATCCAAGGTCAATTTCTTTTCCCCCACACCTAAGATTTTGTCTATCTCAAGCAACTAATTCATCAAGTTTGTAATGCCTGCCCTTCCCGGCCTACGATGTAGGCAGAAGGCGGCGTTACGCTAACATACATAAAGTCATATGAATATCTTAATGCAGTGAAATAATTTAAAATTTTATACATATGCGTTTAAACCATGCAATTAAAACTTGAAACATGTTGATGTATCTTAGCTATCATTCTTAATCATGGTTACTTGGTAAACTTAGCATTGTCATAACATAAAACATAGCATGTGAGACATAACATTCTTGAACATACTTGCATTAAACATAACATATCCTACCATCAAGCTTAAGCCAACTTATTGTTCTAAATGAACACATCATGGTATAACATGTTAACATCATGATTTAGCAATGATAAGTGTAGCAATAAAGCATGATATAAAAATTCACATAAGCAACATAAGTAGTAAGTGTGTTTTTAGACCAAAACCATCATAAGTATAGCATGAAACTAAAGAGGACAATGCAAAATATAAGACATGTGACAAAGTATAAGTATTAGAATCTTTTTCTTTTTCTTTTGCCATGTCACTGCCACACACACACACACTTGCCCCTCCTGCTGCTTCCCTTAGCTTAATATCCTCTTGCTTAATCTGCGGTATAAGAAAGTAAAACTTATAAGCACATAGGCTTGGTAAGACTCTTTCCTACTCACTAAAATCATACGTCACATATAGTCAATAGAATGACATAACATGGAGAGTGTAACATAAAACAAAATATATCATGAGAGGGTATTCATAAAGCATTTGACATGAAGAGGCATATAGATGTACATGAAAATATATAATCATATAGAAGTGCTTAACATGAAATGAATGCATAGAGTTCATGGCATAAGAAGTACTTGACATAAAATATAAGCATATGAACATACTTGACATGACATAGTTCTTGACATAAACATAAGCATATGACATACTTGACATGGCATAGTTCTTGACATAAACATAAGCATAAGACATACTTGACATGGCATAGTTCTTGACATAAACATAAACATAAGACATACTTGTCATGACATAGATGCATAATATGAATGAATGCATGAGTTAAATACACATAACATAAGGATGCTTACTTGAAAATCATAGTTATTAATACTTAAACATAAATCATAACATCATGGGGGGCCCCGTCTTGTACCACATACATACATCCATCATTTGCGCCCATCCCTAAATAAATACGAGGTAGCTAGTCTCGACCTACTAGGGTACTAGGTTACCTTCAACCTAGGGACAGCTTTGGTAGTCCATCACCGGGGCTTTCATAAGGAGCACATCCCTGTTGGATAGCTTTGGTAGTCCCAGAATCGGGGACAGCTTCGGTAGTCCCACACCAAGGCTTTCATAAGGAGCCCATCCCTTGGACCTTACTTGGGTCCGGTACAAGCCCATCCATAAAGTAAAATAGCTTCACATGCTTCTTTTTACATCATTCATAAAACTTACATTGCATAATTAAAAACATAAACATGATCTTAATACATGAAGCGTGGTATAAAGCATAATTAATTAGCATTTCATCATTCATAGTTAATGCATAACATCACTATGCCTTAAAGGCATGAACATCATCTTCATTCATAAGGTATGTCATGCACACATTATTATGCCTTAGAGGCATCAACATCATCTTCATTTATAAGGCATGACATACATACATAATTATGCCTTAAGGCATAAACATCATCTTAGTCATAAAGCTTGCATGATCATGGTACATAAGGTAAGCATGCATAGATAAGTTTTTCTCATACATGGTACATAGCACATAGCATACATGATCATGGTATTTATCATAAAGCATGCATGGGTAGGATCCATAGGAACATGATACATACTACATAGGTTCATGACATTCAACAAAAAACATGCATAGGTCTACATAATCATAATATACATATCATAATACATATGTTCATGGCATATGGTTTAAAACATCCATAAATAAACCTACTAAAATGTGGCACATAATATAAGCATACAAGATCATGATGCATAGCACATAAAGTTAGGGTTAAAATTCATACAACATGCTTGAACATACATCTACATCATAGTAAGCCATAAACAAGTATACTTGAAACCTTAGACTATCCCAAACCCTAGACTTGGTGCTTGGCCGAAACCCTAGAAGATGGAAGTCCCATTATTCAAGTAAAATGTGAGATACCATAAGTAACATAACACCCATACAATTCATACAATACCATAGGAAGCCATTAGAACATATGATTGGGGCTAACCCTAATTCCTAGCCCTAGATTAGGTCTTGGTCGAAACCTTAAAGGGGTCTTAAGTCCATGGAAAAATTCATATAATTCACAATTTACATCCATTATATCATAGGGAATCATAATAAGCATACTTGGAGGGTTAGATCTAATCCTAACCATGGAAATGGGATGGTGGCCGAAACTTATAGGGTGCCTTGGGTGCTACAAAAATTCCACAACTCATAATTTATTCTTTATTTATCATGAGAAAGCATTAGGAATCATAAGTGAGGTTTTAACATCATCCCAAATCCAAAAACTAGGCTTGGCCGAAACTTGTGGAAACCCTAATCCATAGTTTTCTCAACATAGATTTCAAACAAAACTTAAATCATGATAGACAACATATAAAACTATTATACCACAGGTGAGGGAGTCTTACATCTCTTTATCTTGGTTATCAACCTTGAATAGAGAAAGAAAATGAAAACCTTCTTGACTTTAGATCACTCCTTACCCTTGTAGCCTTGTAGAACAAGTTGGATCTTCAAAAGGGAGTCTTCTTGTGAGGTTTTCCAAGGGGAAAGGCCCCTTGTGGCTCACGGCAAGGAGGAGGCAAGGAGGAGGAAGAAGAAAGAAGAGGAAGAGCCTTGGTGGAAGAAATGTAACATAAGTCTCTTCACTTCTCATCCAACCTTTTATACTAAGTGAAGGAGCATGGTGTCTCTTCACATGGTGCCTCTTCACCTTCTTTAACCTCAACTAAAATCTTCTTCCTTTTCCACTAGCACTCCCTCGCTAGGTGAATTAGTTAGTACATGCATGATGAGGCTCTAGGTCCAAGGTTCAATCCTTGGTGCATGCACTTTATTTTTATTCCATTTACTCTTATTTTTGGCAAGGCCCACATAAGAGCCCATCAAGAGTTATGCTAATATTCCTAATTGGAATTTATTTCTATCTATGTTAAAATTCTACCTAAAGTCCACTAATAGCCATGGTACTAGAAGAGCCCATGTAAGGCCCATTAGTACTTAGCTTTTTAATCTATATAAGAAATCATGCTAAGGTTCATGCTAGTATTCATATGTTACTCAAGAATCCATATAGGCATGATCGATATTTTACAGAAAAATATTGAGAGGATTTTACGGGCATTACAACCTCCCATACCTCGTGAAAGTTCGTCCTCGAACTTAGAATAGCTCTGGGTACTTGCGTCTCATCTCGTCCTCGCGTTCCCATGTAGCTTCCTCGAACCTTTGACTTTGCCATAGGACCTTGACTAAGGGTACCTCCTTGTTCCTTAGCTTTTTGACTTCCCGATCAAGGATCTAGATAGGTCGGCTTTCAAAACATAGGTCCTCCTGAACTTGTACTGTCTGCGGCTCGATCACTTGGTCTGCGTTTGGAATACACTTCTTGAGCATCGACACATGGAACACGCTATGAATAGCCGACATCTCTTGGGGCAGCTCCAGCTCATAAGCCACCTGGTCGACTCTTTTCAGGATCTAGTACGGTCCCACATAACGCGGACTTAGTTTTCCTTTCTTTCCGAATCTCGTTACCCCTTTCATAGGAGCCACTTTGAGGAATACCAAATATCCAACATCGAATTCCAGGGGCCTACGTCGGACATCCGCATAATTCTTCTGTCAGCTCTGAGCAGCTTCTATTCGTTGTCGAATGTTCTGGATAGCTCGAGTGGTGTCGTCGATAAAATCCGTCTTGAGCCCCATTTCCTTCTTTTCACCACCTTCGTACCAACAGATCGGAGACCTACATCTCCTCCCGTACAAAGCTTCATAATGTGTCATTCCGATAGTAGCTTGGTAGCTATTATTGTAAGCGAATTCCGCTAAACATAGATATCGACACCAACTCTCTTTGAAATCCAGGGCACAAGCTCGTAACATGTTCTCCAGTACTTGCTTCACTCATTCAGTTTGCCCGTCAGTCTGAGGGTGAAAGACGGTACTGAATCATAGTTTAGTGCCGAGAGACTTCTGGACGCACTCCCAAAAATGTGAGGTAAAGTGACCGTCCCTATCTGAGATGATGGTCTTGGGAACTCCATGAAGTCTGATTATCTCCTTAGCATATAATTGAGCTAGTTGCTCAATCGAATATGTCATCTTGATTGCTAGGAAATGGGCAGACTTCGTCAACCTATCCATAATTACCCATATCACATAATATCCATTCGTAGTCTTGGGAAGTCCTGAAATGAAATCCATAGTGATATCTTCCCATTTTCATTCCGGAATTGGAAGTGGCTGCAAAACTCCTCCGGGTCGCTGGTGTTCTGCTTTCACTCGTTGGCAGGTCAGGCAAGTGCTGACATGCTGAGCCACGTCTCTCTTCATACCGAACCACCAGAATTTCTCCTTCAGGTCTTGATACATTTTGGTGGATCCCGGATGCATCGAATAAGGGGTTCCGTGAGCTTCTGCTAATATTTCCTTCTACAACACCGGATCATTAGGGATACATAGACGATCCATAAGGTATAATACTCCACCGTCGACGATACAAAAACCATCGCCCTTTCCTTCTAGAATATCCTGCTTGATTCTCTGAAGACTCGGATCACCATTTTATTTTTCTAATATGTCGTCGAACAGCGTCGGTGATATTGTTATGGTAGAAAGCCATCCGGAAATGATCTCGACCCTGAAATTCATAATTTCTCTCCCGAGTGGGCGGGGTAATATAGATAAGGACATCAAGGTGGCACTGGACTTCCGGCTGAGTGCATCGGCCACTTTGTTTGTCTTCCCTGGATGGTAGAAGATCTCGCAGTCGTAGTCCTTCACCAACTCAAGCCATCAGCGTTGTCTCATATTTAGGTCTTTCTGTGTGAATAAGTATCGCTGACTCTGGTGGTCTGTAAAAATCCTACACTGCGCTCCATATAGATAATGCCTCCATATCTTGAGAGCGAAGACCACAGCGGCCAGTTCTAGATCGTGAGTGGGGTAGTTCTGTTCATGTTCTTTGAGTGGCCTAGAGGCGTAGGCAATGACTTTACCACTTTGCATAAGTACAGCTCCAAGTCCCAATTTGGAGGCGTCGATGTACATGTCGAAGCTCTGGTTACGTTCCGGAAGAGTAAGAATCAGAGCACTTGTAAGTCTTCTTTTTAGTTCCAGGAAACTCCTTTCGCAGTTTTCCATCCATTCTTACTTTTTATTCTTCCGGGTGAGAGTCGTTAGAGGGGCTGCAATTCTCGAGAAGTCCTCCACAAATTTTTGATAATAGCCTGCCAGCCCGAGAAAGCTTCTGATTTCACTAGCGTTCTTTGGCCTGCTCTAGTTACTCACAGCTTCAATCTTTGTTGGGTCTACCATAACTCCGTCTTTGGAAATAATATGACCCAAAAAGGCTACTTGGTCGAGCCAGAACTTGCATTTGGAGAACTTTGCATACAGTTGCTTTTCCCGAAGAATCTGTAATACTATCTTCAGGTGCTCGACGTGCTCTTCTTGGTTTCTCGAATAAATATGGATATCGTCGATGAAGATGATTACAAATTTGTCGAGGAAAGACGAGAATACCCGATTCATAAGGTCCATAAACATAGCAGGAGCATTTGTCACGCTGAAGGGCATGACGACGAATTCAAAATGCCCGTACCTTGTTCGGAAAGCCGTCTTCGGAATATCATCCTGTTTTACTCTGACTTGATGATAACCAAACCTCATATCGATCTTAGAGAAAATGGTGGCTCCCTTCAGCTGGCCAAACATGTCATCTATCCTCGGGAGAGGATACCTGTTCTTGATCGTCACGTTGTTCAACGCTCGGTAATCTATGCACATTCGCATAGATCCATCTTTCTTCTTCACAAACAGTATCGGAGCTCCCCATGGAGAATGACTAGGGCGAATAAGTCCCTTATCGAGTAACTGCTGTAGCTGTTCTTGAAGCTCTTTAATTCAGCCGGCGCCATACGGTAAGGTGCCTTGGAGATCAGGTTAGTACCAGGAACCAATTCGATCTCGAATTCCACTTCTCTATCAGGAGCTAACCCTGGTAGTTCCTCTGGGAATACCTCTGGGTAATTGCATACAATTCTGACATCTTCTAGCTTCTAGTCCTTTGTTTGACTTGCGTCGACCACATGGGCCAGAAATCCAGTGTATCCCTTGTCTAACATCTTCTGTGCTTTGAGAGTCGATAAGAATTTCCCGGTTCTTTTCCTTGGCTCTCCGATAAATTCAAACATAGGATCTGCCTCGGGTTGGAAGACCACCTTTCACTTATGACACTCGATACAAGCACCGTATTTGCTCAGAAAATCTATACCCAATATAACATCATAATCCTGCATGTCGAGTACAATCAGATCACAGTAGAGTTATCTTTCTGCTATTTCGACTGGCACATCATGCAGCATGTGAGTGGATGTCATTATTTCTCCCGAAGGTAGGGTCGTTAAGAACTTGCAGTCTAGATCTTGTGGAGGCATATCTATCTTCTTAGTGTATGGCACAGAAATGAATGAGTGTGTTGCCCCAGTATCATATAATGCAGTAGCATATTGACTGTAAATAAGTATCTGACCTGTGACAACTGTAGAAGCATTCGCGGCGTCTTCCTTGGTAATAGAGAAAACCCTGGCATTCGTCATAATTGGTGGGGCCTCCAATCTCTCTTGGCTCATCGGGGTACCTTCCAGCTCAGCTTGCATATAGTGTAGTTTCGCTGGTGCACCCTGATACTGAACAAGCTGTTGGGGAGGTGCCTGGTTCTTGGTAGGACAGTAAGAAGCCATGTGCCCCTCCACTCCGCAGATGAAACATCAGTTCGTACCTTTGCGGCATTCCCCGGTATGCGTTTTTTCGCATGTCCTGCACGGGGAAAACCTGGACTGTTTATTTGTTGGGCCCCCTTGTGAGTTGTTCCATGGCTTCCGTTTACCACTTTGGTTTTCCTTCCAGTTAGCGTTGGCACTCTGAGGTTTCTAACCCCCTGAGTGATAATGAAAGGGAAGAACATTAGGGATAATGAAAGGGAAGAATCGAGGATCCTGGAGTGAACTTGATTCTTACTTTCATTTAACGCCTTCCTTTGTTGATTGATATTGTTCAGGTAATGCTCGGTGAGTAGGACACTACTAAACAGCTCCTCGGCGGTCTGCGGTCTGTTAACTCCGCCGGCCACGTTCAGGGCTATTTCGGGCTGCAACATCTTTAGCATAAGTCTGACCCTTTCTTTGTCGATGCGGACCAGCTCAGGGCATAGGTGAGCCAGTCGGTTAAATTTCTTCACAGCTTCATTGACTGAGAGGTTGCCCTATCGGAATTCCATGAACTCGTCGTAGTGTTTGTTTGTGACACGCATATTGAAGAATTCCTCGAAGAACTCTGACTCAAAATCTGTCCACTTCATCTGGTTCACCTGTCTTTTGGCCTTGACCCTTTCCCACCACATTCTGGCGTCCCCAGAAAGGTAGAATGATGCACACTTGATCTTCTCATGTTCAGGCCAATCCAGCAGCTCCATTGTACTTTCCACCGTCTTGAACCACGCTTGGGTGTCCCATGGTTCGCCAGCACCCAAGAAATTTTCCGGTTTCAGCCTCAACCACTGGATCAGATAAGCCTCTTGTCGTGCTACAGTGGCAGGGCCTGTCGGAGGGGCTTGCGTAACCGTAGGCATGACGGGTAATACCGTCTGGTTCGTCGGCGGAGTGGTAGAGTTTTCTTGCTGGTTCATCAGGGTATTAATGGTTTGCTGCTGCTCGGTAACCTGACGCTGAAGTTCGGTCACTAATTGCATCAGGTCGGGCGATGAAGTAGTTTCATTAATTTTGTTACTCTGTCTTCTAGCCATGCTTTTCTTCATAAAAGACAAGTAAGACTAATATAAGTTATTGTATTCCTACCCACATATCGTACTGTAAAGTATTCGATATCATAAAGTAAGGTAAGGTATCATTCATATTTACATATTTTAGAATTACAAAAGAAAGTAAGGTATGCATAGAGGTACTTACTTGGAAGCTGCAGGAAGAAGGCTTGATGTGTGTGTAGTGAGATGACAAACAGGCTCTGATACCAACCTGTAAGGCCCATCCTTCCCGGCCTACGATGTAGGCGGAAGGCGGGGTTACGCTAACATACATATAGGCATATGAATATCTTAATGCAGCGGAATAATTTAAAATTTTATACATATGCGATTAAACTATGCAATTAAAACTTGAAACATGTTGATGTATCTTAGCTATCATTCTTAAACATGGTTACTTGGTAAACTTAGCATTGTCATAACATAAAACATAGCATGTGAGACATAACATTCTTGAACATACTTGCATTAAACATAACATATCCTACCATCAAGCTTAAGCCAACTTATTGTTCTAAATGAACACATCATGGTATAACATGTTAACATCATGATTTAGCAATGATAAGTGTAGCAATAAAGCATGATATAAAAATTCACATAAGCAACATAAGTAGTAAGTGTGTTTTTAGACCAAAACCATCATAAGTATAGCATGAAACTAAAGAGGACAATGCAAAATATAAGACATGTGACAAAGTATAAGTATTAGAATCTTTTTCTTTTTCTTTTGCCATGTCACTGCCACACACACACACACTTGCCCCTCCTACTGCTTCCCTTAGCTTAATATCCTCTTGCTTGATCTGCGGTATAAGAAAGTAAAACTTATAAGCACATAGGTTTGGTAAGACTCTTTCCTACTCACTAAAATCATACGTCACATATAGTCAATAGAATAACATAACATGGAGAGTGTAACATAAAACAAAACATATCATGAGAGAGTATTCATAAAGCATTTGACATGAAGAGGCATATAGATGTACATGAAAATACATAATCATATAGAAGTGCTTAACATGAAATGAAGGTGCATAGAGTTCATGGCATAAGAAGTACTTGACATAAAATATAAGCATATGAATATACTTGACATGGCATAGTTCTTGACATAAATATAAGCATATGACATACTTGACATGACATAGTTCTTGACATAAACATAAACATAAGACATACTTGACATGGCATAGTTCTTGACATAAACATAAGCATAAGACATACTTGACATGGCATAGATGCATAATATAAATGAATACATGAGTTAAATGCACATAACATAAGGATGCTTACTTGAAAATCATAGTTATTAATACTTAAAATAAATCATAACATCATGGGGGGCCCCGGCTTGTACCACATACATACATCCATCATTTGCGCGCATCCCTAAGTAAATACAAGGTAGCTAGTCTCGACCTACTAGGGTACTAGGTTACCTTCAACCTAGGGACAGCTTCGGTAGTCCATCACCGGGGCTTTCATAAGGAGCACATCCCTGTTGGACAGCTTCGGTAGTCCCAGAATCGGGGACAGCTTCGATAGTCCCACACCGAGGCTTTCATAAGGAGCCCATCTCTTGGACCTTACTTGGGTCCGGTACAAGCCCATCCATAAAGTAAAATAGCTTCACATGCTTATTTTTACATCATTCATAAAACTTACATGGCATAATTAAAAACATAAACATGATCTTAATACATGAAGCGTGGTATAAAGCATACTTAATTAGCATTTTATCATTCATAGTTAATGCATAACATCATTATGCCTTAAAGGCATGAACATCATCTTCATTCATAAGGTATGTCATGCACACATTATTATGCCTTAGAGGCATGAACATCATCTTCATTCATCATCTTCATTCATAAGGCATGACATACATACATAATTATGCCTTAAGGCATAAACATCATCTTAGTTCATAAAGCTTGCATGATCATGGTACATAAGGTAAGCATGCATAGATAAGTTTTTTTTCATACATGGTACATAGCACATAGCATACATGATCATGGTATCTATCATAAAGCATGTAAGGGTAGGATCCATATGAACATGATACATACTACATAGGTTCATGACATTCAACATAAAACATGCATAGGTCTACATAATCATAATATACATATCATAATACATATGTTCATGGCATATGGTTTAAAACATCCATAAATAAACCTACTAAAACGTGGCACATAATATAAGCATACAAGATCATGATGCATAGCACATAAAGTTAGGGTTAAAATTCATACAACATGCTTGAACATACATCTACATCATAGTAAGCCATAAACAAGTATACTTGAAACCTTAGACTATCCCAAACCCTAGACTTGGTGCTTGGCCGAAACCCTAGAAGATGGAAGTCCCATTATTCTAGTAAAATGTGAGATACCATAAGTAACATATATAACACCCATACAATTCATACAATACCATAGGAAGCCATTAGAACACATGATTGGGGCTAACCCTAATTCATAGCCCTAGATTAGGTCTTGGCCGAAACCCTAAAGGGGTCTTAAGTCCATGGAAAAATTCATATAATTCACAATTTACATCCATTATATCATAGAGAATCATAATAAGCATACTTGGAGGGTTAGATCTAATCCTAACCATGGAAATGGGATGGTGGCCGAAACTTATAGGGTGCCTTGGGTGCTACAAAAATTCCACAACTCATAATTTATTCTTTATTTATCATGAGAAAGTATTAGGAATCATAAGTGAGGTTTTAACATCATCCCAAATACCAAAAACCAGGCTTGGCCGAAACTTGTAGAAACCCTAATCCATAGTTTTCTCAACATAGATCCCAAACAAAACTTAAATCATGATAGACAACATAGAAAACTATTATACCACAGGTGAGGGAGTCTTACATCTCTTTATCTTGGTTGTCAACCTTGAATAGAGAAAGACAATGAAAATCTTCTTGACTTTAGATCACTCCTTGCCCTTGTAGCCTTGTAGAACAAGTTGGATCTTCAAAAGGGAGTCTTCTTGTGAAGTTTTCCAAGGGGAAATGCCCCTTGTGGCTCACGGCAAGGAGGAGGCAAGGAGGAGGAAGATGAAAGAAGAGGAAGAGCCTTGGTGGAAGAAAAGTAACTTAAGCCTCTTCACTTCTCATCCAACCTTTTTATACTAAGTGAAGGAGCATGGTGTCTTTTCACATGGTGCCTCTTCACCTTCTTTACCCTCAACTAAAATCTTCTTCCTTTTTCACTAGCACTCCCTTGCTTGGTGAATTAGTTAGTACATGCATGATGAGGCTCTAGGTCCAAGGTTCAATCCTTGGTGCATGCACTTTATTTTTATTCCATTTACTCTTATTTTTGGCAAGGGCCACATAAGAGCCCATCAAGAGTTATGCTAATATTCCTAATTGGAATTCATTTCTATCTATGTTAAAATTCTACCTAAGGTCTACTAATAGCCATGGTACTAGAAGAGCCCATGTAAGGCTCATTAGTACTTAGCTTTTTAAGCTATATAAGAAATCATGCTAAGGTTCATGCTAGTATTCATATGTTACTCAAGAATCCATATAGGCATGATCAATATTTTATAGAAAAATATTGAGAGGATTTTGTTGGGACCGGGTGCATGTCGACAAGGATACGGGTTCGTAAAATTTTAAATTTTTACGTGCAGTGGAAGAATTAGCATAAAATAATTTCCTAAATTATTTTAACCACGTATCTAGCATGCAACCTTATGGTGTGTGGACATAATCATAAATTAAAACTTTGCGGAAAAGTAAACTAATTTACTAAGTACCTCGCGTAACTCGAAGTAAGGGACGAGATCCAACCGTAGCGTCCCTTGGAAGCTCCGCCTCTATTCGCGTCCACGCCGAGTTCTCTTTGGGATTACTTAACAAAGTCACGAGTTTTGTGCCGACGAGAACTACTAGATTCTCTAAAGGCACAACTAGAAGTTCAAGAGAAAAGATAGGAAACTCACCACCAAGAGTCGGAATCCAAGTTCCGGGGAGGAAGGAGAGGTGATCCGCTTCTTCTTCTTCTTGGTTGGCTTCTCCTTCTTTTTGATGGCTCACGGCAACCACCCTAGGGTGTGCTAGGTGCGCCGGCCCTAGGTGGTAGGAAGGGGCACCGGCCCTAATCCTCTTAAGGGGCGCCGGCCCTAATGGGGAAGAGAGAAGAGAGAAGAGAATAAAAGAGAGAGAGGGGGAGATTAGCTCTATATCAATTGATTCTCAATTGGAATTAAGGGCTTGCCTTTGGTTCCTTTATATAGTAGTATCTCCCTTGCCAAGTCTCCCTCTTAACGGAATTTTCATAACAAATTTATCCTATAAATTATCTTATGAATTATTCCGTTTAAACCAAGTTTAATTATAACTAATTTTATAATAAAACTAATACTTCTCTCTTTTAATTAATTATGGAATAAAATTTGTATAAAATTTTCTTATCATGGATAAATCAATTCATAATTGATTTTACAAATTAAAATTAAACCAATTCATGGTTTATTTTAATTTCCATAAAAAGAATAAATTCTACAAATTTATTTATAAATCTCTTTATATAAATTTCTTTATATATATCAATTTATTTATCCATAATTCATAAAACAAATCGCGCTAGATTTATTTTATTAATTAAACCAATTAAATTGCTTTATTCCCCTTTTAATGGCCGGCCAAACCAAGAGGGTGGACACCCTCTTTGGCCGGCCAAACTAAGCCGATTCCATCGCGAATTAAACTCATTTAATTCGCCCATTAAGCATTCAAAAGACTTAGCCATTTTAAGTTTCCGTTGCGCCTCTGATTAACTCAGATTCGACTTATTTCTCTTGATCGGAAAATCCAATTTTCAACTCATTTTAAATCCCTCGGATTACTCGTAGTGCGTGTGACTAAATAGGCTTTCGATTTATGTTGGCCGTCTATAATCAACTAATTATAGAACGATCATGAGTGGCACCTAGTAGTACATCATGACCCCCAATTAATCAAAAGATCAACGGTTGACCTCAGAAGTAATTCTGAAATCCTTCAGCAGCTCTAATGAATCGTGCCCCATTCCCTTCACCACCTTATACCCACTTGGTTCAGGACATGGTCTGTTTGTGTCAGTCCCCACTAGACTGACTACGTCACACCTAGCCCAAGTAGTGTCTTTCTCGTCCTTTGGATTTCTAATTACTCTCATGTATTTAAGAGACTCGCACTCTAAACATGATATACTCTGGCCAGAGGTTTTGAGTAACAATCCGACGATAGGCCTGGGTATACATCTCCTCGCAAGGAGTGGTGAATCCTTTGTAGGCTGTTCAAACGTCTTCGGGCACTTTGGCTTATACCCAATCATCCTGGGTCCACACCTCCTTGGAGTTGCTTGCTTAAGATGTTAAAGTATAAGTCTCCATGACCAAATGACTTGAACACCGCAAGTCAAAGGAACATCGCACTTAAGCCGCAGTAAGAACTTCATTGACAAATCTATGTAGATTACCATATGAAGTTTTACAGCTAGTCACTCCAATGAACTAGTTCCCTTAACTAGCATCCATGTTTATCTCCGGACATCCCAATGTCACCAGCCAGTGAGAATCAGCTGATTAGAGAATAACCCATGCTAGTCTCAACAGAATTGATAATGTCTGTTTTTTATCAATTCATCGACTAGGGATAATTTCAATACTTCATAATTACACATTTTTAGAGATAATCACTAGTTGTGATCCCATCACAAATTCTCTTATGCTGTGATTGTATTGCGGACATTCAGTAGATGAGTTTAAGATCCCAATCAAATACACAAACATGTATACTCAAATAGTGAATTATCATTTATTAAAATAAATGTTTACAATCATAAGGCGATTGCCTTAGGACACTTCTCTCACATTACTAACAAACTCCCACTTGGCCTAATGCCAATCGCTACGATATCCAATACCACAGGCTCTAACATGACCCTCAAACTTGCTTTGAGGCAAAGCCTTAGTTAAAGGATCCGCTATATTCCTTTTAGTGGGAACTCTCTCAATTTGTATGTCATTCCTACTTATAATCTCTCTGATCAGATGATAGCGTCGAAGCACGTGTTTGGATCGCTGATGAGACCTTGGTTCCTTCGCTTGTGCAATAGCTCCATTGTTGTCGCAGTAAACCGGCACTGCTTCATCAATGGTTGGAACCACACCAAGTTCTGAGATAAACTTCTTGATCCAAACTGCTTCCTTTGCTGCTTCCGAAGCTGCGATATATTCTGCTTCCGTGGTAGAATCCGCTACGGTGTCTTGTTTGGAACTTTTCCAACTTACTGCGCCTCCATTCAAAGTAAATACGTATCCAGACTGTGATTTGGAGTCATCCTTATCTGTCTGGAAACTGGCATCTGTATACCCACGTATTACCATATCTCCTTCTCCATATATTAGGATCACATCCTTAGTTCTTCTTAAGTACTTAAGGATTGTCTTGACAGCCGCCCAATGATCCATTCCTGGATCCGACTGGTATCTGCTTGTGACGCTCAAAGCATACGATACATCGGGCCTAGTACATAACATAGCATACATGATAGATCCTATCGCGGATGCATAAGGAGTCTTATTCATGCAAATCCTCTCGTCTTCTGTGCATGGACACATAGACTTTGAAAGGTTGATCCCATGCCTGATGGGAAGGTAACCTTTCTTGGATTCCGACATGCTAAACCTTTTTAGCACTCGGTCTATATATGTAGACTGCGAAAGACCAAGCAACCGTTTTGATCTATCTCTATAGATTCAAATCCCAAGGATATAGGTTGCTTCTCCCAGGTCTTTCATGGAGAAAGTTTTGGACAACCAAATTTTAACTGTCTGTAAGACTGATATATCGTTTCCTATGAGTAATATGTCATCGACATATAATACTAGGAATACGACTGCACTCCCACTAACCTTCTTGTACACACAAGGTTCGTCAGGATTTTGTGAGAAATCAAACTCTTTGATTGTCTCCTCAAAACGAATGTTCCAGCTCCTAGATGCTTGCTTCAGTCCATATATGGATCGTCGAAGCTTGCATACTTTGGTTTTATCAACCGATGTGAAACCTTCAGGTTGTATCATGTATACATCCTCAAGCAGGTTTCTATAAAGGAAAGTTGTTTTCACATCCATTTGCCATATCTCATAATCATAATGAGCTGCTATGGCTAGGAGCATCCGAATGGATTTAAGCATAGCTACTGGCGAATAGGTTTCGTCATAATCAATTCCTTGTTTCTGACGATATCCTTTTGCCACTAATCTAGCTTTAAAGGTAACTACATTACCTTCCATGTCGATTTTCTTCTTGAAAACCCACTTGCACCCTATGGGCTTAATCCCTTCGGGTGGGTTAACCAAGACCCATACTTGATTTTCGTACATGGAATCCATTTCCGACTTCATGGCCTCAAGCCATTTGTCCCTTTCTGAACTTTTCAGGACATCTTCATAACTGATAGGTTCATCATCGCTTATGAGTAACACGTCGTTCGATTCACTTACGAGAAATCCGTATCTCTCTGGAATATTGCGTGCCCTATCAGACCTACGAAGAGGTGGTGTTGTTTTAGGTTCAACTGATAGCTCATCATTATGAATTATCGGTTGTGGGCCTAGACTAGGTGTCTCTGTAATGTCTATTGGAGTTTCTTGAACTTCATCAAGTTCAATGCCACTCCCACTGTTTTCTTGTAAAAGAAATTCCTTTTCCAGAAATACAGCATGCCTTGAAACAAACACCTTTTGTTCTAAGGGATGATAGAATTGGTAACCCTTCGTTTCCTTAGGGTACCCAATAAATAGACATTTATTAGACTTAGCATCCAATTTGTCTGATGCAATCCGCTTCACATAAGCAGGACAACCCCATATCTTAAGGTGAGTTAAGTGAGGTTTCTTACTATTCCATATCTCATATGGAGTAGTAGAGACTACCTTGGTCGGGACTCTGTTTAGCAAGTAAACAGCTGTCTTAAGTGCATAGCCCCAAAAGGATTTTGGAAGAGTTGCATGGTTCATCATGGATCTAACCATGTCCATCAAGGTTCGGTTACGCCTCTCAGATACACCATTATGCTGTGGTGTATACGGCAGAGTCCATTGGGACAATATCCCATTGTCCCTAAGATAATCTTGAAACTCTTGACTTAAGTATTCACCACCCCGATCTGATCGAAGTATTTTAATACTTTTGCCAAGTTGTTTCTCTACTTCATTTCTGAACTCTTTGAATTTCTCAAAAGCTTCAGATTTGTGTTTCATCAAGAACACATACCCGAATCGTGAGTGATCATCGATAAAGGTGATGATGTAGCTATAGCCTCCTTGTGCTAGAGTTGACATTGGTCCACATACATCGGTATGTATTAGACCAAGCAATTCTCCCACTGGATTATCTTTTCCGGAAAAGGGTAATTTGGTCATC
Organism: Boesenbergia rotunda; assembly: GCA_024364735.1. Lineage (NCBI taxonomy): Eukaryota > Viridiplantae > Streptophyta > Magnoliopsida > Zingiberales > Zingiberaceae > Boesenbergia > Boesenbergia rotunda. The sequence goes on along the minus strand of JAGFNQ010005398.1, from coordinate 176,088 downwards.
TTGCCTTTTAAGCATGATTCGCATGTATCAAATGAACCGGGTTCAAATGATTCCAGAATTTCACATCGGTGTAATTCGGTCATACGTTTCTTACTTACATGGCCAAGACGGCAATGCCAAGTGTAGGAGTCTATTCGATTATCTATTCGAGCACGTTTGTTGCTAACTTCGATATTGAAAACGTCACTGGATAAATCTAACGTGTAGATACCATTGCACAAAGTTCCATTCCCATAAAGAACGCCATTTAAAGTTATGTAACAACAATTGTTACTAAAAGTTAAATGATAACCTTTTTCATTCAAACATGAAATAGATACAATGTTCTTTATTAACGAAGGAACGAAATAACAATTATCCAATTCTAAGACACGTCCAGTTGGGAGCTTTAGCAAATATGTTCCGATGGCAACAGCAGCAATCCTTGCTCCATTTCCAACCCGCAAATTCGCTTCTCCCTTGACGAGTCTTCTTCTATTCCTTAGCCCCTGTATGTCATTACATATATGTGAGCTACACCCAGTATCAAGTACCCAGGTATCTGAGGAAATAGAGTGACATTCAATAACGAAGATACCTGAAGAGGATGGGGCATCGGATGCCTTCTTCTTCAAGGACTCAAGATAAATCTTGCTGTTTCTTCGCCAGTGACCCTCCTTGCCACAATGATGACAGGTTCCTTTTGGTTTTTTTTCAGTCTTCTTGGCCTTTTTCTTCTTCCCCTTGTTCTGTTCTTTGGACTTCCTCTTAAAACCTTTCTTCGAGGAACCAACTAACAGTGCTACCTTTTGATCCGGCTTTACAGAAGGCTCCACAGTCTTCAGCAGGTTCAGCAACTCAGGAATGGAAGTCTCTAGTTTGTTCATCCGATAGTTCATCACAAATTGTGAATAACTTTTGGGCAAACAACTCAGAATTAAGTCAATACTTAGTTCATGATCCATAGCAAAACCGAGTGCGCTCAGTCGCTCAATGTACCCCCAACATCTTTAACACAAACTGCGAGGCAGAAGTGCCTTCCTGCATCTTAGTGGTGAAGAGGAGTCTGGAGACTTCGAACCTTTCGGATCTCGCCTGCTCTTCAAACAACTCATGAAGATGGAAGATGATGGTATAAGCATCCATATGCTCATGCTGCTTTTGTAGCTCAGGTACCATAGAGGCTAGCATAATGCAACTCGCAAGATCAGAATCGGTCACATGTTTCTGATGGGCCAACAATTGGTCCGGAGTTGCATTTTCTGGAGGATGGTCGGGAAGTTGATTTTCAATGACATAAGCAAGCTTTTCCGCCTTGAGGACTATCCTCAGGTTTCGAAGTCAGTCCATGAAGTTCGGCCCAGTCAGTTTATTGGTGTCCAAAATGGAACGCAAGTTTAGAGAAGACATGATCGAGTGATTATCCTAGAAATACAAATTGAGATTGTGTGAGAAGAATGATTAAAGAATGTATCAACATACATAAATAAAATCCTATTTATTTTTCAAATTGAATAACCCTTTTTATCAATTCGGGAGATCGTAGGAACATCTCCAAATAGGTTGATATCCAACCATAGATAAGAACAACCATGACTGTGGCCATCAAGTTTTTCTTAGCTATGAAGGTAGGTAATTACACCGATTACATATCACATATATGTAACTATCACTTTATGCTATCAACTAATTGAATGTTTGCATAAATCATTGGGTTGTTAACTCATTAACAAGTATGTAACATTATACATAGCACCCAACTGCACCTCTCTTTACATCGACCTTGGCTGTGGCACAACAAATCGATGCTCCAAGCTTAAGGCTGACCCATTAATCAAGAAATAGTTTTAATATGGTTGGAGCTCATTCAACCATTTAGTCAGGCTTGGATGTGTCCAACAACCAAAACTAAGGATTGACCTCTGACTCCAACTATATTATTCATAAACTAATTCTATGGTTTGAACATGTTGAGGTTCAAGTCGGGCATGGATGTGTCCATCAACCCAAACGAGAAACAAAACTCCGGTTCTAACCATATTAATGGAAGGTGTTAGCCTTAATATTTTGTAAGGGGTTTGGGTCTCATCTTTTCTAAGCACATTCACGACATATGATTTTGTCATGACTAATGATTTCCTTAATAAAGTATGTATGTGACTTAATTTATCAAGTCTCATGAATTGAATTAGGAACCGGATTTCCTCATTCTAATTTCATTCTTTATTAAAGGAATTGTTTTGGGAAACAATTTCCTAAATTGTTATAATCAATTTCGGAAATAATATGTTTAGACTTTGATTTCTCTAAATCAAATCTTATTAAATTAAGAGGCAATTCCCTTAATTCAACGACATATTATTTTCATGAAAATCTCAATTAAGAAAACTCTATAGGAAACCATTTTCCTAATTAATTTTGGAGACAACATTATGTAAGAGCATCACCTCTTAAAACATATTTTATTCATGGATTTAATTAATTACAACAAATCGTTTTCTAAGGGTGACTCCCCGAGGCTCAGATACCCAAAGAAAAGTAATTTGTCATAAATCCAATTTGGTCCGTTTCGGAAACGCAACCAAATCAAACATGACAATTTCATTCAAAATTGGGAAATTAAATTACAACAACTAACTGTAAATTGGACGGCTCCCCGAGGCTCAATCCAAAATAAAGAATTTTGTTAATAATTTAAAGCCAATTCGAATTTGAAATTGTCAACTAATTATCCATAAATTTGTCTAGACTTTCTCAAAGAAAGTGTCCAAAATTGCGAGGTTTCATAATAGATTTTCAGAATAATTGTAAGTTTCTGTTACAAAGAAAACTTACATATTTCCAAAATTAGAAAATTTCTAAAATTAGAAAAATTTCCAAAATTGGAAAGTTTCCAAAGTTGGGAAGTTTTCACAATTATTATAAAATTTTTAGAAACTAGAAAATTTCAAAAGTTTGCGAAATTTCATGAGGATTTCCAAACTTTGAAATTCCTAAATCTAAAATTTATTATAATTGGAAAGTTTCCATAATTGAAAAATTTTTCAAAATTGGGATCATGATAAAGTGTTCCGCAAAACAAATTATATGATTATGTCGAACACTAACCGGCTCTGATACCACTGTTGGGACCGGGTGCATGTCGACAAGGATACGAGTTCGTAAAATTTTAAATTTTTACGTGCAGCGGAAGAATTAGCATAAAATAATTTTCTAAATTATTTTAACCACGTATCTAGCATGCAACCTTATGGTGTGTGGACATAATCATAAATTAAAACTTTGCGGAAAAGTAAACTAATTTACTAAGTACCTCGCGTAACTCGAAGTAAGGGACGAGATCCAACCGTAGCGTCCCTTGGAAGCTCCGCCTCTATTCGCGTCCACGCCGAGTTCTCTTCGGGATGACTTCGCAAAGTCACGAGTTTTGTGCCGACGAGAACTACTAGATTCTCTAAAGGCACAACTAGAAGATCAAGAGAAAAGATAGGAAACTAACCACCAAGAACGGAATCGAATTCCGAGGAAGGAGAGTGATCCGCTTCTTCTTCTTCTTGGTTGGCTTCTCCTTCTTCTTGAGCTCACGGCAACCACCTGTGTGAGGTGCGCCGGCCCTAGAGGAAGGGGCGCCGGCCCTAATCTCAAGGGGCGCCGGCCCTAAGGGGAAGAGAGAAGAGAGAAGAGAATAAAAGAGAGAGAGGG
>JAGFNQ010005398.1:142589-172087 GCA_024364735.1 Boesenbergia rotunda | reverse complement strand
ATGAACTCTGAGCTTCAGAAGCAACATGAGAACATGAATACACATGATATGGTTGAGCATCTGAAGCAACTATATCAAGGGCAAGCTAGGCACGAGCGATTTGAGGTGTCTAAAGCCCTATTTGCATGCAAGATGCAAGAGGGAACTCCTGTCGGAACTCATGTACTCAAGATGATTGGGTATGTGGAGAACCTTGATAGACTAGGATTCCCACTGGGCCAAGAATTGACTACTGACCTTATCTTGCAATCGTTGCCGGAAGGGTACAATCAATTTGTCATGAACTACAACATGAATGAAATTGATAAACCTCTGCCTGAGATGCTCAACATGTTGAGAATTGCTGAACCTAATCTTAAGAAAACCAAAACCAGTAATGTACTGATGGTTAACAAGGGCAAAGGCAAATGGAAGCCTAAAGGCAAGGGTAAGACCCAAGCCAAAGGCAAGGCCAACTCTACTACATCCAAGGCTAAAGGAAAAGTGCCTAAGGAAGGGACCTGCTTCCATTGTGGTGAGACTGGACATTAGAAGAGGAACTGCAAACATTACCTAGAGGAAGCAAAGAAGAAAAGAAGTGAGACTTCTGCCTCAGGTATTTTTGTTATAGAAGTCAATCTATCTATCTCTTCTTCTTGGGTATTAGATACCGGATGTGCTTCTCACATTTATACTAATGTGCAGGGCCTTCAAAGAGTTAGATCATTGACCAAGGGCGAAGTGGACCTACGAGTAGGCAACGGAGCAAGAGTTGTTGCTATTGCTGTAGGAACATATTCTTTGTCTTTGCCCACTGGCTTATCTTAGAACTAGAAGAGTGCTTTTATGTACCTACATTAACTAAGAACATTATTTCAGTATCTTGTTTGGACAAGAAAGACTTTTCATTTATCATAAAGGACAAATGTTGTTCTATAACGCTAAATGACATGTTCTATTGTAATGCACCATTGATGAATGGACTCTATGTACTAGATCTAGAGAACCCAATCTATAACATAAATACCAAACGGATCAAACCAAATGATTTGAACCAAACATATCTCTGGCATTGTCGCCTAGGACATATAAATGAGAGTCAAATATCCCAGCTCCATAAGGATGAATTACTAGGCTCATTTGATTTTGAATCATATGAGACATGTGAATCTTGTCTTCTAGGCAAGATGACCAAGACTCCATTTAGTGGACACGGCGAAAGATTGACAGACTTGTTAGGACTCATACATACTGATGTATGTGGCCCTTTCAATATAGCAGCTAGAGGAGGCTATCAGTACTTCATCACTTTCACTGATGATATCAGTAGGTACGGCTATGTGTATCTCATGAAACACAAGTCAGAATCCTTTGAAAAGTTCAAAGAATTCAAAAGTGAAGTACAAAACCAACTTGGCAAAAGTATTAAGATGCTTCGATCAGATCAAGGTGGTGAATACCTTAGCCAAGAGTTTCATGACCATCAAGCAGAGTGTGGGATCATATCCTAACTCACTCCACCTGGAACACCACAATGGAATGGTGTGTCCAAGCGGAGAAATCGTACTCTATTAGATATGGTACGATCGATGATGAGTCAGACAGATCTTCTTACTTCCTTCTGGGGATTCGCTCTAGAGATAGCTCTTTTCACACTTAACCGAGTTCCATCAAAGGTCGTCGTAAAGACACCATATACGATATGGACTGGGAAGAGTCCCACGATGTCTTTTATGAAGATTTGGGGTTGTGAGGCTTACGTTCGACGTCAAGTCTCAGATAAACTAGGACCCAAATCTGATAAGTGCTATTTTGTAGGATATCTCAAGGAAACAAAGGGATATTACTTTTACAATCCCACACTAGGCAAAGTGTTTGTCGCTAGAAATGACGTTTTTCTAGAAAAGGAGTTTATTTCTAGAAGAATTAGTGGGAGTAAAATCCATCTTGAAGAAGTTCAAGATACAAATAGCACTGAGGCCTTGATGGATATTGAACAGGCACCACAAGATGTTGTGGATCATGAGGTTGTTGCACAAGAAGTTGTGGAACAACAAGCTGTTCAAGTAGACCAACCTCCTCGCAGATCTGATAGGATACGTCGTCAGCCTGAGAGATACTCTTTTCTCTTGTCTGACCATGATGACGTTACGCTCATTGAGTTGAATGAGCCCACATCCTATCAAGAAGCTGTGATGAGCCTAGATTCTGAGAAATGCCTAGAAGCCATGAGGTCCGAAATGGAATCCATGTACACTAACCAAGTATGGACTTTGGTTGATCGATCTTAGGGGAATAAATCCATTGGGTGTAAGTGGGTATTTAGAAGAAAGACTGACATGGATGGACTCATGTATACCTATAAAGGGTGATTGGTAGCTAAAGGTTTCAAGCAAATTCATGGTATCGACTATGATGAAACCTTTTCACCAGTTGCGATGCTTAAGTCTATTCGGATCATGCTTGCTATTGCAGCTTATCATGATTACGAGATCTGGCAGATGGATGTCAAAACCGCATTCCTAAATGGGAATCTACTCGAGGATGTGTACATGACACAACCTGAGGGTTTTGTAGATCCAGAGCATGCTGGAAAGGTATGTAAGTTGCAAAGGTCGATTTATGGGCTAAAGCAAACATCTCGAAGCTGGAATCTTCGATTCGATAATGCAATTAAAGCGTTTGGTTTCATCAAGAATGAGGATGAACCCTGTGTCTACAAGAGGGTTAATGGGAGCACAGTTATCTTCCTGATCTTGTATGTAGATGACATACTCCTCATTGGGAATGATATCCCTTCACTACAGTCTGTAAAGACATGACTCGGGAATTGTTTCTCAATGAAAGACTTAGGTGAAGCAGCCTATATCCTAGGCATCAAGATCTATAGAGATAGATCTAAGAGATTGCTTGGCTTAAGTCAGAGTACATATATTGACAAGGTGCTTAATCGTTTTTCCATGCAGAATTCCAAGAAGGAATTTCTGCCAATATCACATGGTGTGAGTCTTTCGAAGACTCAATGTTCCTCTTCTAAGGAGGAGAGAGACCGTATGGATCAGATCCCTTATGTATCCGCTATAGGGTCTATCATGTATGCCATGCTTTGTACTCGTCCAGATGTCGCGTATACTTTGAGCATGACGAGCAAGTACCAGTCAGATCCAGGTGAATGTCACTGGACAGCTGTCAAGAATATTCTTAAGTACATACGAAGGACGAAATAATATTTCTTGATATTTGGAGGCGATGAGGAGCTAGCTGTAAAGGGTAATAGTGACGCAAGCTTCCAAACAAACAAGGATGACTTTAGATTGCAGTCAGGGTATGTATTTTGCCTGAATGGTGGCGCTGTGAGCTGGAAGAGTTTGAAGCAGGACACAGTCGCAGATTCTACAACAGAGGCCGAGTATATTGCCGCGTCTGAGGCGGCAAAAGAGGCTGTTTGGATCTGAAAGTTCATTGCAGAGCTTGGTGTGGTTCCTAGCATAGTAGACCCGATAGACCTCTATTGTGACAACAATGGGGCTATTGCGCAGGCTAAGGAACCTCACTCTCATCAGCGGACCAAACACATACTACGGCGCTTCCATCTCATTCGAGAGATCATCGATAGAGGAGATGTGAGGATATGCAGAGTACACACTGACTCTAACATCGCAGATCCTTTGACCAAGGCTTTGGCACAAAAGAAGCATGATGGTCATACCAGGTCACTGGGTATTAGATACTACAGTGATTGACACTAGTGCTAGTGGGAGATTGTTAGTAGGAGCCCTAGAGCCAATTATGTGATGATTGACTAGGGGCATTTTGTATCATATTCTATCATTAATAAAGGCATGTTTGGTTATTATACTTACTTTGTATTCTGTGCCGAATGACTAAGTATAATAATGTCCTTGTGTAGTAGGTTCTTATCTACATTATATCGATTGGTTGAATCGCTAGTGAGATAATTAGAGAACACTACACTAAATTATTCCTAGTCAAGCATTAATATTCAGGGACAATATTAATGCATAGAGACTAGCATGTAGGTCAACTGATGACTTGAGCTCACAAGTCATGGATATGTGATATCAGGTTGACACATGGGTATACATTGGAGAATGTGTACTGAATGACCTGCCATGAGAAAGTTTCATAGATTATCATATGAGTGTCATAGACTTTCTCATGTGACTATTGGTTTGAATAGTCCTTAGACCTGAAGTCACTACGGTTTCCTATATAAGGAGTTATGTACTTTGGTATCATCAAACGTCACCCGTAACAGGGTGGACTATAAAGCGATCACTGGGTATGTAATGAATTATGCGGAGGGATGTGAGTGATGTAGATGGGATCTATCCCTCCCATATGATGGGAGTGATATATGTGGGTCCCTTGATCGAGTAGAACTACTGAAACACATGGCCATGCTCAAATGAGTCAGTATGCGATATTGAGCTCATTTGTTTGAGTGAGTCTACTCGGGGATTAAGAAACACAAGATTGATTGAGGATGACATGGTCTATGCCTCATTGGTCAATCCAGATATCAAGGATAGAAGGACAAGGTCATACATTATCATAGTCACGGAGGTTTAGTCGGATCTCGGCTTTTCTTGTTACTTGGGTAGCATTGATGCATTGCTAGATGCCGCTCATTGTTTATGTGTCTAAAGTGTTTAAGCGCATTGCCAACGTCACGAGAACCTATTGGGTCACACACAAAGGATACAATGCTTCGGGAAATCTGAGTGGGAGCCCGAGTTGGGAACTCGGGAGTCCGAGCCCGAGTTGGGAACTCGGGACTCCGAGCCCGAGTTGGGAACTCGGGAGCTCGAGCCCGAGTTGGGAACTCGGGAGCCGAGCCCGAGTTGGGAACTCGGGAAGCCCGAGTTGGGAACTCGGGAAGCCCGAGCCCGAGTTGGGAATTCGGGACGTCAGATCGGGAGATCTGCTCAGCAGACTGAGTCGGCACTCGGCAGATTCGGTTGGCACTCGTCAGATTGAGTCGAAGCTCGACAGACTGGGTCGGAGCTCGGCAGACTGAGTCGGAGCTTAACAGACTGGGTCGGAGCTCGGCAGACTGGGTCGGGAGCTCGGCAATCGGCAGACTTGGTCGGGAGACCGGTCGGATGCCCGAGGGGCCCGGTCGGGATTAAAGGGATATTCATTAAAGTGTTTAATGATGGGAAAAGAAAAGATTCTTTTCTTGCATGGGAAATGATAAAGAGCCACATGAAAAGATGTGCTCTTTATTGAGAAGCCAAAGAGACACAATCACTTCATATTCATGGGATGATTATAAAAGAGGGCCTTGTGACTTTGGATGAGGACTTCTTCTCCACTCCTTCTTCCCTTTCTTCTTCCCTCCCTCATCTTCCTCTTTTGGCCGAAAACCCTATTGTAGAGTTCTTGGTGTTCTACGAGCTACCTTAAGTTGCTAGCACAACTAAGGTAGCTCTCCCGAAGTTGAGAGATTGTGTCCGTGTGGATACGAATAGAGGCACGGACACTTGAACGTGCAAGAGATCCGGCGCACCTTGGACGAGCGGAATAAGCAAAGGGTACACTCCAAAGGTATATCTTCTTTAGAAGTAGATGTAGATCAACTTTGTACGAGTTTTTCTTTCGCATGGATCGCTCGTGGGTTCTTATTTCCACTGCGTTTTTATGATTTTGTGCCGGGAGAACCCAACAGATATATCTTGCAACTCCAAGAATTCCAAGAGTTGATCGGAATTGTGAAAGCTGGAATTAGGGAAGTAGCTGTACAGTTCAATTGCAAAGTACTCTGAAAAGTGCTGGAAAGAAATCCGTAAGTTGAGTTGTTTTAATAGAAGTTGAATTGCAAGAGTTGTTGATAAGAATGAAATAACAGCCCTTCACAAGTTATCAGGATTACTGGAGAGCAGCAGAGTTGTGAAAATTACTGATGCGTGGTCGTAATTCTCGATGGAGATGAGGAAGTTTGGCCAGCATAAAAAAAAGAAGAAGAACAAGGTGGCTGAATATAACGGTGAGGATAAGCTGAGTTACCAAGAACATTCAAGGAAGGAAAAGCTTTGATATCTGAATATTTTGGAGATCTTGGAACATTAAATCTATCACAGCATGTAGTATTTGGAAGCCTATAAGCATTCGATTATTTCCATGGGAGTTGGCCGAATGGAAGTTGAAAAATTCAGCTATGAAAAAGAAGAGGAAGCTGATTTCTGTGAACAAAAAAAAAAGAGCTGGAAAGAAATCCATGTGCCAAGTTTGGGTATAAGTTTTGGTCCATAGTGTTTCCAAATAAAGTAGTCCATCCATTGGAAGTTCTCCATATCGGGACAGAACAGAAAAAAAAAATAGTAGGAAGCTGGGCACAACATGACTGAACAGCAGATGCAACTCATTTGCAAGCTCACAAAAGTGTTGAATCGGTTTCATTTCATGAATTGGAGCTAGTTCTGATAAGGACATGGGAGCTAGGCACAACATGACTGAACAAGATGAAGAAAAACAGAAGTAGAGACTTAGCTAAAACCAAAAATAGAAAATCAGCAGCTGACCATAAAAGCAGAGAAAAAAAAGAGACGCAAGGTTGGCATGCATAGCAGTTTGGCACAATGAATTCAGTTAAGTTTTGTTCCGCAGAATCATGAATTCTTTTTGTTCAGCAGAATCAGTGAAGTTTTGGCACAATGCTTAAGTTTTGTTCAGCAGAATCAGTTAAGTTTGGCACAATGAATTCTCGACCTAGGGTTTCATTTTGGGAGACCCAAAGTCAGAACCAAGATAGCTACAGCTGTAAAAACCTAACATTTCTTGCCTTGTTTGTTGTGGAACTAACCTTGGATGCAGGGACCAAAGAAACTTGTTTCTGTAGCTCAGAACGCCCCAAAGGAGAGGGGCAGCAGCTGGGCAAGGCGCCCGGGAGGTCCCGGGCGCCCAAGGTCAAAGCCAAACGAACAACTAAGCAAGAATCGCTTCGGAAGCTCACTGGGACAGACACCCTCAAGGTCCCGGGCGCCCTGATGGTCTCGGGCGCCCTGGATGCCTCGGGCGCCCTGGGTCCAAGCCAACCAGCGATCAAAGCGAAATCAGCCGCGAAGCCAGCAGACCAAGTCAATCGGGGTGCCCCCGTCAGCTCCGAGGCTGATTCTGGAGGGATAAGTGCTGACTGAGCTTTGGATCAGGTTTCTCGGATCCGAAGGCACGTGTCAGGCGCCCACAACGTCCAGGGCGCCCCCAGGAGTGCTATAAAAGGGGCTTGATCCCAAGGCTTCAACACATCAATTTTCCAACGCCTCTATGCTCTTCGTTCAAGCGCTCTGCTCCGGAAACCTCCGATCTCGAGATTCTAGCGCCGACGACGACCCTCTGCTCCAAAGTACGATCCACACTGGACGTCGGTAACGAAGAGTATAATTTTCTTTATTACACTACTATTGTAACAATTTTGTAAATCTTTGCGTCATTATAGAATTACCCGCAGTAAACAGTCAAGGACCGTGGGCATTGGAGTAGGAGCCGACCGCGACTCCGAACCAAGTAAAAACACTTGTGTTCCGTGTGTTTTGAGTTAAATTTCCGCTGCGTATTCTCTTTTTTAATCCGAAACGTTTTCACGATATTCACCCCCCCTCTATCGTGTTTACTCGATCCAACAAAATCTTCTCAAAAATTGGCATTTTGTATCAACTTTGAAATCCATATATGAATCCATATGAATACCAAGGTTATCCCTTATCATTTCAATCCTAGATTTATTTTCAAATCACCTTCCTTTCCTTTATACATTCTTAATATGACAAAAGCCTCCCCCTTTTCTATTCCTTAACCCTAAATATATCCAAGTAACATGAACCTTTCTTATTCCTCCAACTTTGCAAGCTCTTATTATTCAATAGCAAACAATGAATTGCAAACAATAGGAACAATATTAAGCCATGACATAAAATCTCATAAAGTAGCATGAAAGCATAAGCAAATGGTTCATACATGACTCAAAAATAAACATGAAAGTGGCACAAGGGCTAAGGCCCCGAAGTAACTAATTATTACAATTCCAAAAGAAAGTGTTTGAGAGATAAAATGTAAATATACGCAAGACACTCTCAACACTCAATCATCAAATGAACTCTACTGCATGTCGTGTAACGCCTGCCCTTCCAGCCCTACGATGTAGGCGGAGGGCGGCGTTACGCTAACATTCATATACACATATGGACATCTTAATGCAGCAGAATAATTTAAAACTTTATACATATGCGTTTAAACTATGCAATTAAAACTTGAAACATGTTGATGTATCTTAGCTATCATTCTTAAACATGGTTACTTGGTAAACTTAGCATTTGTCATAACATAAAACATAGCATGTGAGACATAATATTCTTGAACATACATGCATTAAACATAACTTATCCTACCATCAAGCTTAAGCCAACTTATTGTTCTAAATGAACACATCATGGTATAGCATGTTAACATCATAATTTAGCAATGCTAAGTATAGCAATAAAGCATGATATAAAAACCACATAAGTTGTTCATAAGCAACATAAGTGGTAAGTGTGTTTTTAGACAAAACCATCATAAGTATAGCATGAAACTAAAGAGGACAATGCAAAATATAAGACATGTGACAAAGTATAAGTATTAGAATCTTTTTCTTTTTCTTTTGCCATGTCACTGCCACACACACACACTTGCCCCTCCTGCTGCTTCCCTTATCTTAATATCCTCTTGCTTGATCTGCGGTATAAGAAAGTAAAACTTATAAGCACATAGGCTTAGTAAGACTCTTTCCTACTCTCTAAAACCATACGTCACATATAGTCAATAGAAAGACATATCATGGAGAGTGTAACATAAAACAAAACATATCATGAGAGGGTATTCATAAAGCATTTGTCATGAAGAGGCATATAGATGTACATGAAAATACATAATCATATAGAAGTGCTTAACATGAAATGAAGGTGCATAGAGTTCATGGAATAAGAAGTACTTGACATAAAATATAAGCATATGAACATTCTTGACATGGCATAGTTCTTGATATAAACATAAGCATAAGACATACTTGACATGGGATAGATGCATAACATGAATGAATGCATGAGTTAAATGCACATAACATAAGGATGCTTAATTGAAAATCATAGTTATTAATACTTAAACATAAATCATAACATCATGGGGGGCCCCGGCTTGTACCACATACATACATCCATTATTTGCGCGCATCCCTAAGTAAATACGAGATAGCTAGTCTCGACCTACTAGGGTACTAGGTTACCTTCAACCTAGGGACAGCTTTGGTAGTCCATCATCGGGGCTTTCATAAGGAGCCCATCCCTATTGGATAGCTTCGGTAGTCCAAGAACCGGGGACAGCTTCGGTAGTCCCACACCGAGGCTTTCATAAGGAGCTCATCCCTTGGACCTTACTTGGGTCCGGTACAAGCCCATTCATAAAGTAAACTAGCTTCACATTCTTTTTTTACATCATTCATAGAACTTACATAGCATATTTAAAGACATAACATGATCATAATACATGAAGCATGGTATAAAGCATACTTAGCATTTCATCATTCATAGTTAATGCATAACATCATTATGCCTTAAAGGCATGAACATCATCTTCATTCATAAGGTATGTCATGCACATATTATTATTCCTTAGAGGCATGAACATCATCTTCATTCATAAGGCATGACATATATACATAATTATGCCTTAAGGCATAAACATTATCTTAGTTCATAAAGCTTACATGATCATGATACATAAGGTAAGCATGCATAGATAAGTTTTTTTTCATACATGGTACATATCACATAACATACATGATCATGATATCTATCATAAAGCATGCATGGGTAGGATCCATATGAACACGATACATACTACATAGGTTCATGACATTCAACATAATACATGCATAAGTTTACATAACCATAATATACATATGTTCAAGGCATTTAACCTAATGCATGCATAATTCTACATAAACATGATGCTTATTTCATAACACATGTGTTCATGGTATATGGTTTAAAACATCCATAAATAAAACCTACTAAAACATAACACATAATATAAGCATACAAGGTCATGATGCATAGCACATAAAGTTAGGGTTTAGGCATCATAAAATTCATACAACATGCTTGAACATATATCTACATCATAATAAGCCATAAACAAGTACACTTGAAACCTTAGACTAACCCAAACCCTAGACTTGGTGCTTGACCAAAAGTTGTAGATAAAAGTCCCATTATTCTAGCAACATGTGAGGTACCATAAGTAAAGTAAAGCCCATACAATACATACAATGCCATAGGAAGCCATTAGAACACATGATTGGGGCTAGCCCTAATTCCTATCCCTATAATTTGGTCTTGGTCGAAACCCTAGAGGGGTCTTAAATCCATAGAAAATTCATATAATTCACAATTAACATCCATTATATCATAGAGAATCATAATAAGCATGCTTGGAGGGTTAGATCTAATCCTAACCATGGAAAGGAAGAGGTGGCCGAAACTTCATGAGGGTCTTAGGGTGCTACAAAAATTCCACAACTCATAATTCATTCTTTATTTATCATGAGAAGCATTAGGAAGCATAAGTGAGGTTTTAACATCATCCTAAACCCAAAAAGGGTGCTTGGCCGAAAGTTGTAGGAACCCTAAGTCCATAGTTTTCTCAACATAGATCCCAAACAAAACTTAAATCATGATAGACAACATAAAAACTATTATACAATAGGTGAGGGAGTCTTACATCTCTTTATATTGGTTATCAACCTTGAATAGAGAAAGAAAATAAAAACCTTCTTGACTTTAGATCACTCCTTGCCCTTGTAGCCTTGTAGAACAAGTTGGATCTTCAAGAGGGAGTCTTCTTGTAAAGTTTTCCAAGGGGAAAGGTCCCTTGTGGCTCACGGCAAGGTGGAGGCAAGGAGGAGGAAGAAGAAGGAAGAGGAAGAGCCTTGGTGGAAGAAAAGTAACTTAAGCCTCTTCACTTTTCATCCAACCTTTTTATACTAAGTGAAGGAGCATGGTGTCTCTTCACATGGTGCCTCTTCACCTTCTTTAACCTCAACTAAAATCTTCTTCCTTTTCCACTAGCACTCCCTTGCTAGGTGAATTAGTTAGTATATGCATGATGAGGTTCTAGGTCCAAGGTTCAATCCTTGGTGCATGCACTTTATTTTTATTCCATTTACTCTTATTTTTGGCAAGGCCCACATAAGAGCCAATCAAGAGTTATGCTAATATTCCTAATTGGAATTCATTTCTATCTATGTTAAAATTCTACCTAAGGTCCACTAATAGTCATGGTACTAGAAGAGCCCATGTAAGGCCCATTAGTACTTAGCTTTTTAATCTATATAAGAAATCATGCTAAGGTTCATGCTAGTATTCATATATTACTCAAGAATCCATATAGGCATGATCAATATTTTAAAGAAAAATATTGAGAGGATTTTGCGGTCGTTACAAGCTCAATTGGTTACCAGGATTCATAAAGAACTAGTACTTAAGCCTAGGTCTAGGGTTCGAATCCATGGGAAGGCAAAAATCCACTGTCCAGGGGGTGGGAAGACCTAGTAAGATAACGACACGGTCGACGGTCGACAGTCGATGACCCACAGAAAAATAAGGGGTCGCCGAATGGACTGCCAAATGGGTCGGGTCGTTACATGTCGTCGCCCGGAGGAGGAGGTGTAGGGGTCTGATACGTGAGATGCAACTGCTGTATCATTACGTACATCTCATCCTGCTGTCGTTGGAACACTTGACAGAACTGTGTAAGGCCATGAACCTGTTAGTAGGAGCCCTAAAGCCAATTATGTGATGATTTACTAGGGATATTTTGTATTATATTCTATCATTAATAAAGGCATGCTTGGTTATTATACTAACTTTGTATTTGTGCCAAATAACTAAGTATAATAATGTCCTTGGGTAGTAGGTTATTATCTACATTATATCGATTGGTTGAATCGATAATGAGATGATGTAGAGAACACTACTCTAAACCATTCCTAGTCAAGTATTAATATTCAAGGACAATATTAATGCATGGAGACTAGCATGTAGGTCAACTGATGACTTGAGCTCACAAGTGATGGATATGTGATATCAAGTTGACACATGGGTATACATTGGAGAATGTGTACTGAATTGACCCGCCATGAGAAAGTGTCATAGATTGTCATTGAGTGTCATAATCTTTCTCATGTGACTATTGGTATGAATAGTCCTTAGACCTGAAGTCACTACGGTTCCCTACATAAGGAGTTTTTTACTTTGGTATTGTCAAAAGTCACCCATAACAGGGTGGACTATAAAGGCGATCACTGGGTATGTAATGAATTATGCGAAGGGATGTGAGTGATGTAAATGGGATCTATCCCTCCCATATGACGGGAGTGATATGTAACGCCCGCTTTTTTTTTCATAAAGCGGCGTTACGCTAAACATACATATGCATATAAATCATCATAATGCAGCGGAATAACTAGTACTTACATCATATACACATGTCTGGTTATCTTTCATGGACATGGTAACATTATACTTACCATATTACAAGCATACCTAGCATCATGACATCAACTTTCCATAACTTATTCATAAGCATTTCAGGTAACATATTACCAGTATGCATGGCATCATGGTATCAACTTTCCATAACTTATTTATAAGCATTTCAGGTAATAAGTAGTTTAATCATAACTTCATGAATAGTAGGTTGTTTCTTAGGCATAACTACCATAAGCCGAGCATAAACCAAAACAAACATAGTCAGATTCACAAAACATGCAATAAGTGAAATGAGAGAGTTTCCTGGCCACGTCACTACTACACACACCCATTCTTGCCCTCCTGCTACTTCCTTATTGTCCCATTGCGTGATCTGCGGTATAAGGAAAATAAGACTATAAGCACACAGGCTTAGTAAGACTCTTTCCTACTCACAAAATCCATACGTCGTATAATGCACATAATGCTTCAATTCTACATATCATAGCATACTTTCTATCATGTACATCTACACCACTATGCCATCATCATTTTAGCATAAACATAGATAAAATTATGGCATCATAATCTAGCATGAACATGAATAGAATCATGGCATTATCATCTAGTATGAACATAAATAAAATCATGGCATTATCATCTAGCATGGACATAAATAAAAATCATGGCATTATCATCTAGCATGGACATAAATAAAAATCATGGCATTTTCATCTAGCATGGACATAAATAAAAAATCATGGCATTTTCATCTAGCATGGACATAAATAAAAATCATGGCATTTTCATCTAGCATGAACATCAATAAAAATCATGGCATTTTCATCTAGCATGGACATCAATAAAAATCATGGCATTTTCATCTAGCATGGACATCAATAAAAATCATTTGCATAAACATACTTTGCATAAGCATACTTATCATAACCATAGTGCATAACATGGATGGATGCATGAGCAAATACATATACCATAGGGATGCTTAGTTTGAAATCATACTTTTAAATACTTAACATAATCATAACATTCATTGGGGCCGTGGCTTGTACCACATTCATACATCATATGCGCGCATCCCTAAGTAAATACGAGGTAGCTAATCTCGACCTACTAGGGTAAGGACAGCTTCATCGGTAGTCCCGAACCGTAAGGACAGCTTCATCGGTAGTCCCGAACCGTGGACAGCTTTATCTGTAGTCCAGAACCGTGGACCTTACTTAGGTCCGGTACAAGCTCATTTATAAAATAAAATACTTTCACATGCTTCTTCATTCATAAACATTCATAGCATATTCATTCATTCATCGTGCTTAACATCATCGTTATGCCTTGAAGGCATGAACCTTATCTTCATTCATCATTTTCATTCCATATCATCGTTATGTCTCGAAGGCATAAACTTTAACTTCATTCATCATTTTCATTCTTAAACATGGTATACATACATGTCATTCATAAAGCATGGCATACATGCAAACTATTCATAAAGCATGGCATACATACATATCATTCATAAAGCATGGCATACCTACATATCAATCATAAAACATGGCATACATACATATCATTCATAAGACATGACATACATACTTATTATTCATAAATCATGGCACATGTCTAAACATTTATAAATCATCATCACAAGTTACCTAACATATAATTCATGACACATAAGTTAGGGTTTCAATTGGCATAAAAATTCTTCCAACATACTTAAACATCTACATACATCATAGTACCCTATAAACAAGCATCTTTGTGGCCTTAACCCAACCCAAACCCTAATTCTTGGGAGTTGGCCGAATGGTTCCATAGCATGAGGCTCCATCACTCACTCAATAGGAAAGGTTCCATGAGTAAAAGAACATCCATACATCACATACAAGACCTTAGGGAGCCATCAAACCCCATGATTGGAGTTAACCCTAAGCCCTAGCCCTACCTTGGGACCTTGGCCGAAACCCTAATGGGTCACCATCACATGAATAAATTCATAAAATTACAAATTTACATCCTACACCTTACACATACTTCCATAGGAAAACATTTGCACCCTTGTTTGGAGTTAACCTTAAGCCCTAGCCCTACCTTGGGACCTTGGCCGAAACCCTAATGGGTCACCATCACATGAATAAATTCATAAAGTTACAAATTTACATCCTATATCTTACATATACTTCCATAGGAAAACATTTGAACCCTTGCTTGGAGTTAACCCTAACCCCTTGCCCTAAATCCCATCTTGGCCGAAAGTTTCTAGGGCCTTAAATCATGTAAAAACTTTCACATAACCCTTATTAACATCTCTTACCACATAAGAAAACATAAGGAACAATATTAAAGAGTTGGATCCAAACCAAACCATAGAAACCTATGGTGGCCGAAACCCTTAGTAGCCCTAACTTTGGTGTTTCTTCATATATGGTTCAAACAATTTCTTGTATCATGAAAATAACTCAAAAACTATTATACCACAGGTGAGGGAGTATTACCTTGGGTTACCTCGGTTTTTAGACCTTAAAAAGGAAAGATGATGAAGACTTTGTTGTCCCTTGATCACCCTTAACCCTTGTAGCCTTGTAGATGACCCTTAGCTCTTGAAGATTAAGCCCTCTTGTGAAGTTCTCCAAAGGAAAACTCTCCTTGAAGTTTTCGGCTAGAGTGAGGGAGAAGGAAGAAGAAAGGTGGAATTGATGAAGGGAAGAAAGAAACTCCCAAACCCCCTCTTTATAACTCATTAAGGAGGGCAAGTGAAGAGTCATGGTTGATGACTCTTCATTTTTCCTAAGCCTTAACCATAATCCACTTCATTTCCTCATAGCACTCCCTTGCTAGGTGAATTAGTTAGAGCATGCATGATTGTACAAGAGGTCCAAGGTTCAATCCTTGGTGCATGCACTAATTTTCCATTTTATTTTTATTTTTATTTTTCTAATATTTCGAAAATCCCCTAAAAATTCCCCCATAATTATGTTAATATTTCTCTTAAAGTCTCTTTATATTTCCATAATTTTTCCTAAAATTCACCAATACTCATGGTACTAGAAAGCCCATATAAGGCCCATTAGTGCCTATTTCCCAAATTTAAATGGAAAAACATAGATTTCTAGATTAAAATTCATGTTAATATCTCTAGGTCCCTCAGAAAATTATCTAGGCATGCATAATATTTTAAAAAAATATTAAGAAAATTTTCCGGGTCGTTACATGATATCTGTGGGCCCCTTGATCGAGTAGGGCTACTGAAATGCATGGCCATGGTCAAATGAGTCAATATGAGATATTGAGCTCATTTGTTTGAGTGAGTCTACTCAGGGAGCAAGAAACACAAGAGTGATTGAGGAAGACATGGTCTATGCCTCATTGGTCAATCTAGATATCAAGGATAGAAGGACAAGGTCATACATTATCATAATCACGGAGGTTTAGTCGGATCTCGACTATTCTTGTTAATTGGGTAGCAATGATGCATTGTTAGATGTCGCTCATTACTTATGTGTCTAAAGTGTTTAGGTACATTGCCAACGTCAAGAGAACCTATTGGGTCACACACTAAGGACATGATGCTTCGGGAGCCTGAGTTGGGAACTCGGGAGATCTGAGCCCGAGTTAGGAACTCGGGAGATCTGATTGGGAGCCCGAGTTGGGAACTCGGGAGATCTGAGCCCGAGTTAGAAACTTGTGAGATCTGATTGGGAGCCTGAGTTGGGAACTCGGGAGATCTGAGCCCGAGTTGGGAACTCGGGAGATTTGATTGGGAGCCCGAGTTGGGAACTCGAGAGATCTGAGCACGAGTTGGGAACTCGGGAGATATGATCGGGAGCTCGAGTTGGGAACTCAGGAACTCGGGTCGGTAGCTCGGCACTCGGCAGACTGAGCTGAGAGCTCGGCAGACTGGGTCAGGAGCTCGACACTTGGCAGACTGGATTGGGAGCTCGACGGACTAGGTCGGGAGCTCGGCACTCGGCAGACTGGGTCAGGAGCTCGGGGACTTGCTCGGGAGACCTGATCAGAAGCACGAGAGGCCCGGTCAGAATTGCATGGGAAATTTATTAAAGTGTTTAATGAAGGAAAGAGAAAAGTCTCTCTTCATTGGATGAAGAGAAGGTGAAGAGTCACATGAAAAGATGTGCTCTTTATTGGCTTTATTGAAGGGAAGTCAAAGAGACAAAAGACTCTTCATATTCATGGGATGAATATAAAAGAGGGTCTAGTCATTTTGAATGAATGAAGTGTGCTTTTCTTCTTCCCTTCCTCTCTTCTTCCCTTTTCTCCCTCTTGGCCAAAACCCCTTTGGGGTTCTTGGTGGTCTTGTGAACTACCTCAAGTTGCTAGCACAACTAAGGTAGTTCTTCCCGAAGTTGAGAGATCGTGTTCGTGTGGATACGAATAGAAGCACGAATACTTGAACGTGCAAGAGATCCGACCCATCGTGGACAAGCAGGATAAACGAAGGGCACGCTCTAAAGGTATACACAGTAGAGAAATCTATTAGATAATGATTTTCATACGAGTTTTCTTTCGCATGGATCGCTCGAGGGTTCTTGTTTCTGCTGCATTTTGTGATTTGGTGCCGGGAGAACCCAACAGAACGTCCTCCTAAATGGCAATCTGTGTTAGTTGGAAGCCCATCTGTTGTTGCTGAATGCCGTGGAAGTCCTCATGGAGACCGTGACCCTCAGACTGGAGCTGGGAGAACTCCTCTCGTGAAACTCCACCAGTAGGCTCCTCATCAGAACTCGAAGAGTCAGGATGCTGCCTCCGGATAAACTCCCCCTGTCTACACTCAATACCTACCAAGGACAACTGGCGTCCACCAATCTGATCATAGTCCTTGGACAAATGACGTACCTGATCGCTAGTCGTGCATATACCCCTAGTCTCAAAGAACTTGGTCTGGACATGACAAAAGGGCATGTATATCTTCCCATTGACACTGTGGGAAAAATGGACGATGGATGTAAACACATGCAGGGTGACATCAATGTCTAAACTCCTCTCTAGCACGTACATCATTACCAAGTGAGGAAGTCAAATCATCGACCTCCCCTTGGTAACAATGGATAAAATGCAGTCTAACAAAACTTTATATAACACCTTACTAGCAGGACTCATGTGCTTGACCTCAAAAAGGCACTACGTAGAAACTAGGTGTCTCCCAAAATAATGTAAATGAATCTGGTCTAAGGTCCCACCAGGCAATATGAAAGACTCGATAATCTTAGGAAAATATGTGAATGCATTATTAGACGTCCTACAACCTAGAAATGCACCTAAAATTATGGATGAGAAGGGAATGATGACTCCTACCACCATGGACTCATATAGGTCATTATCGGAATTGATGCATGTGAGGTTTGCGTAGAATTCTTTACACATGTCAATGTTTGGATCATCCTGGCAATACACCAATCGTCCTAGAACAAAATGGGTAATCATCTCAGAGATATGAGCTGCATTATCCGGGAAGTATGCTCGGTTGAGATACCGGCAATTCATCAATACAAACTCATTCTCTTCAAATCTCCATAGACACTCATCGGACCGGAATTGATGTGTCTCCGAATCTATACGCCCTTGCTGGGATGGCCCCTCACCCACTTTCCTCTTTTGTGCCATTCTAACATGTAATACAACCATGCATGTACCACAATCATCCCAAAGAGAGAAAACAAAGACAAAACATGCAAAATGAGATACATTAGTTCCAAATCATGAACTTATTGGAAAAATAAACTCCACAAACAGTTACCTCTTCTTAGGGCGTTGCATGACGAATGGTGATGAGAGTTGACTCACAAAGGGGGATTTTCCTGACCCTAGGTGTAGATCTGAGATGGAGAAGGCTAGGAATTGGTTTTTAGGGCTTCAGAGGACCTTGAAACACAAGGAGAGGACGAGGTGGAGAAGATCTCGCAGGGAGTGTCACGCAAAACCCTAGGTTTTGGCCACCCTCGCGCTGTTGTTCTTACTTAAACCCTCGCTTACCAGTCGACTACCCCTCGGGCAGTCAACTACGAAACTGAACAGAGTTCAATCGACTGCCCCTGGGGTAGTCGACTAATAATTTGAATTTCTCAGTTTCAAATTTACACATGACCAGTCGACTGGTTCTGAACCAGTCGACTAATACCTACATTTCAATATTCCAGTCCTAAATTCAGAAATGCCTAATTAATTCCACAAATTTTTAAAAAATCTAAAATTTTATGGAGAGATTTGTGGAGCCTATGTCTACTTGGGAAAAATATATTTTCAAACAAATCTACTCCAGATCCCAAGATTGGCATGAAAATCAAGACTACCTAAATTGTGTCATTAAATCTTGTCCAAAAGCTCTAATTTCGGCCTCACCTTGATGCCTCTTCCCATACTTAATCACATTACATTCCTAGCAACAAGTTATATGACATTTACACGTTAAACCGTAATTTCTACCAAAAATAATTTAATTTTCTTTTTTTCTCCATAAATCTCCTTTTAGTGTGCCAATTTCCTAGGATTAAGAGTTACCTTAGTCTTCTAAACCCTTTAGCACACTCCATAATCCATCTAATCTTCTAGAAGAAATCCTCCTGAGATCCATTGACCATGGATCCCATTTTAACCTCTAGAGCTCTCCCTTGAGCTCCTAGTCCTAGTTACCTCTCTAGATAACTCATTCACAATTGCAAGACCACACCGGTGTTCCTTCGGTGCTTCTTGACCTTCAACTATCACTCTCTTAACTCTATATACCTTTTTGTTGGGCAAGTCCTTCTTTTCCCTTTGAAATGACTTTTCTTTGCCATTTTTGACCTTTTCTTTACCAAAATCATAAGGTATCCTTGAATATGACTTTTTGCTATCATTTGACTGCCTAGAGTGATATCCTAGACCCGGCCTATCATTTCTAATGTGTTGATCCTTTGGTATCACACTCAATCCCTTGGACCCTCTAATTAGTCTATCTAGGTTATTTTCTAATTTATCAAGCTTTGCCCTCAAAACTTGATTTTCCTTTTCTAAATTTCTAACCTTAGTATCACTATGTCCATTTTGACCATTCCTAGATCTACCCATTTTGCTAGGCATATGTCTCCCTTTCTTAGGGTTGATGCCTTGATCCTTAGGACTAGAAACCCTAGATTTATCATGAATCATGGATTCCTTGGTATTTTGACATGCAATAGTATTTTTATTTCTATCATGATACTTAAAGCCCAAAGTATGCATAGGCAAACAATCATTATTATTTCTAGCATTCATAAAAGCCTTGGAAGCATAAGTAAAGTTAGGGATTACCTCCCTTACCCTTGTAGCTCCCCCTTGATATGAGCTCCTTTTCTTCTCAACTTTTTCCCATCTTCTTAAATGCTCCATCTTCTTAAGCTCTCCTTTTCTTGGACATTGAGTGTGATAATGTCCTAGCTCCCCGCAAGTATAACACCTAATGTGCTTTTGTTCTTTCTTTTCCCTACAAACAACATTATATTTAAAATGAATTGAGTTGGGTTTAGGGATTACCTCCTTTTTACCTAGTGGACACTTGTCCATGTAGTGCCCCTTCTTGTTGCATCCAAAGCATATGATGTGCTCTTTTAATTTGGCTTAGGTAGAGGTAGGAGCTTCTTCTTGCTCCGGTATGAAAGTGGGTCTCTCCTCCCCTCAATCCTTGAGGTGGTGACCTCTTCCTCTTCCCTTGATGAAGTGGACGACCTCTCACTTTCTTCTTCCACTTCACTTGATGAGATGAGCAATTCTTCTTCTTATTTATCTTCTTGGACCATTGAGTTTATTTCCTTGGGCTCTTCCACTAATTTGGCTTGTGTAGAGTTCTTATGATATTCTCCCATCTTGTTCCATAGCTCATATGCATTTTCATAGTTACCTACACCACTCAACACATTTTTAGGCAAAATATCAATTAATATACTAATTACCTTCTCATTTGCCTTAGATTGGACTTGTTGCTCCTTGGTCCAATATCTAGGTCGAAGCTTCTTCCCATGCTTATCCTTTAGAATTTCGTAGGCCTCTTCTAGCACCATTATGCATTCCCACTCTATTCCAAGCCAAGTCTTCATTCTTGTCCTCCAATAGTCAAAGTCTTCATGATCATAGGAGGGTGGAGTGTTGATATTATCCCCCAACTTGTCTTCCATCATTCTTTCCTCTTGCTTGTGCCCTATTGGTGGTTATTCCAACAAGAGCGAACCTTCGCTCTGATACCACTTGTTAGATCGTGGCACCTTCTAGAGGGGGGTGAATAGAAGCTTTCGATTTTCTCTATAAGAAAGGTTAGCAAAATACAAGAAAAATAATGAAAACAATAAGATCAATGCTAAAACCTTCGTTTACTTGGTATCCACCTCAGAGAGGTGACTAATCCAAAGATCCGCACGCGAGCACTATCTCCACTATGAAAAGTCTCCTTCAAGGTGGAGAAAACCTTTACAAGGTTGTCCTCTTCCTCTTACAAGATGGAATTAAGAATGAGAGGAAGAGCAGGAGAATTTTAGCACTAACAGCACAAAGGTACCCCCTAGAACAGTACCTTTGATGTGCCAAAAAGTTACCCTTTAAATAGGGTAAAGGACAACTCCATAAGTCATCCAGCCTGATACCAGTCGACTGCCCCTGGGGCAGTCGACAAATCCAGCCTTAATTGCTAGCCAACGGCTAGTTTTCGGGGTTACCAGTTGACTGCCCCATGGGCAGTCGACTGATGTCTCGGGAAGTTCAGGCAGTCGACTGATTTTTCCCCAGTCGACTGCCCAGCTTATACAAGCACTCTTCCTCACTTCAACAACCCTCCTTCACGTGTGCCTTCAAGTATACTCCCTTGGCTTGCCCCTTGAAGTCCTCTTCCACCAGTTATCGTCCCTCGGATAAGTCCTCCATATGTGATTCTCCAAGTCCTGCAAACTCAATCACATATATCAAATAACAAGATAACACCCTAACCTTAAGCATATTGATACACACACATCAAAACCATGATCTCCCAATCATCCTTGGATCGATTGCCCCAACATTAGTCAACTCTGTGATACTGAATACTTAGTCACTTTTACCAACCAAAACTGCCTAATTAAGAACTTAAAAGACCTAGAGGTTACCATAAAAGGACTTAGGAAAAATAACATATATGTCATAAACCTACCTACCACACTTAAGTGTTATCTAACTCAAGTAGAAAAAACTAAACTTTGGCATAGGAGATTAGGACATGCCAACCTAAAGCTAATCTCTAGACTTAGCCAAAAAGGACTAGTTAAGGGTATGCCCAAACTTAGGAATCATAAAAATTCAGTTTGTCATCCATATCAACTGGGTAAATAAACCAAGTCAACCCACAAAATTACCCAGCCTGACCTGACCCAATCTATACTTGAGCTCCTACACCTGGACCGCTTTGATTCTCACGGAGTCAAGTCACTAAGTGGAAACCAGTACTGCTTAGTTATAATTGATGACTATTATAAATTCACTTGGGTCCAATTTCATAAAACCAAAGATCAATGTCTTGAATCCTTTAGAACTTTAACTAAAATCCTTGAAAATCAAAAAGATACCAAAATTAAAAGAATTCGAAGTAATCATCGGGATAATTCGAAAACTTAAAATTTACTGAATTCTGCAACACAAATGAGTCTTAAACACAAAAGACTACCTAGGTAAATTCCAATCCAAGTCTACTCTTGGTATATTTTTAGGGTACTCAACCTCAAGTAGGGCCTACAAAGATTATAACAAACAAACCTTTAAGATTAAAGAAACTACTAATATAATATTTGATGAAGAAAACTAATCTAACCCAACCAATCAATCTAACTGAAATCAACCCAACTTAACTAATCCAAAAGATGATGAATCTAGACCAGACCAAATAACTAACTCACCAATTGAATCAATTTCTGAACCAGTCTTAGACTTAACTACTGAACCGGTCTCTCAACCAAATTTAATGTCACATACTGAACCGGTCCCTAAACTAACCCAAAACCTACCAATCGGACTTGAAGTTGAACCAAGTTCTAGGAGACCAAAGAAACTCAGACTAAATCACCCGACTAACCAAATTATGGGTGATCTAACCTTAGGGGTCAGAACAAGGTCCTCCTATAGAAACCTAAGTCAGGTTGCATTGATTTCAAAGATTGAACCTAAACCATAGAAGAGGTCTTTCCTAACCCAGACTGGATCATTGCTATACAGGAAGAACTAGCCCAATTTGATAGAAACTAAGTCTGGGACTTAGTATCTAAACTTGAAGGTAAATCCATTATAGACACTAAGTGGGTGTTTAGGAATAAGTTGAACGACCAAGGTGAAATAGTGAAAAACAAAGCCCGCTTCGTGGCTAAAGGTTTTAGTCAAGTTGAGGGGTTAGACTATGATGAAACTTATGCCCCTGTAGCTAGACTTAAGCCAATTAGAATGTTTCTAGCCTATAGAGGATTCAAATTATACCAAATGGATGTTAAGCCTGCCTTCGTAAATGGATTTATAAAAGAGGAAGTCTATGTAAGACAACCCTCAGGTTTTGAAGACTTAGACTACCCTAACCATGTATTCAAACTTAGAAAAGTTCTTTATGGTTTAAAACAAGCACCTAGGGCTTGGTATAAAAGACTATCCACTTACCTAATTTCTAAGGGTTTTAACCAAGGCCAAATTGACTCAACCCTATTTGTTAAGACCTTAGAAAAGACATCTTTATAGCCCAAATCTATGTAGATGAAATAATCTTTGGATCAACTAATACTAAATTCTTAAAAAAAAATTATTAAAATTATGGAAAGTGAATTTGAAGTGAGTTTAGTAGGTGAACTGACCTTCTTTTTAGGACTCCAAATTAAACAAACCAGGGATGGAAATTATGTTCACCAATCAAGATATGCAAAAGAATTGATTATGAAATTCAAAATGAAAAATTCAACAAACTTATGTACCCCTATGGCCACAAATGCTAAAATAGATAATGACCCTGAAGGTAAGCTAGTTGACTTAAAATATTATAGAAGTGCTATAGGGAGCATACTTTAGCTAACTACTAGTGAACGTGATATCCTTTTCGTAGTAGGTATTTGTGCCAGGTACCAAACCTGTGTTAAGGAGTCCCACTTAACTGCAGTTAAAAGAATCCTTAGATATATTAAGGGCACCCTAAATGTAGGTATTTGGTACCCTAGGACTTCCAATTTTGAATTATTAGGATTTTCTGACTCAGACTATGCATGTTATAAACTAGATATAAAAAGTACATGTGGGAGCTGTCAATTGCAGGGTCAGAGTCTAATTAGTTGGTGCAGTAGAAAGCAACATTGTGTTGCCTTATCTATAACTAAAGATGAGTATGTTGCCTTAGGGGAATGTGTAGCTCAACTCCTATGGATGATGCATACCCTTAATGATTTTAACCAAGACTATACCCAAACTAAAGTCTTTATTGTTAATTTTAGTTCTATAAACCTTACCAAAAACTCAATACACTATTCTAGGACTAAACATATAGAAGTGAAACATGACTTTATTAGGGACCACGTAGCTAGGGGTGAAATTGTCCATCAACATATAGAGTTCAAATCTAACCTAGCAGACATTTTTACAAAACTCCTACATGAGTCTGAGTTCAGTTCATTAAGAAGGCAGTTTGGAATGTGCTTAGTGGAGTAGGACTTCAAATGTTTGATCATGATTTGATTTTGAACATCAAAATTCTTTAAGATTCTAGGCCTGATTCTGAATTTAAAAATGATTTCCAAAACTTTATTTAAAATTTTAAAACTTTGTTTTCAAAATTTATTATTTTTTTTATACTTAGTTTTACTTTGACTTTAAAACTATCCCCCTTCAAAACTAGGGTCTTTCTTCGACATGGACTTAGCTTAGGCTTAACCCTAGTTTGTATGCTCCCATAGATTTAGAAGCCATCATCTCACAAGCACATTAGGGTTAACTTGATTGATAACCTAGACTTGGTTGAGATGCTTACGACTGTTACCCTAGACTTAGATGCTTCAAAATCAATGCATCGACACAAGTTGGGGGCATTATAAATGCAATTCAAATTAATCAAGTCAAGTATTTTGGCTAACTGACCTGATTTATGAAATACACTTGACATGACTAACCCAAGTGAAAACTACTATTTATTACAGCACCAAGTAACTTAAAGGTTAGACAGGTGTCTTAAAGGAATTGACATTATTTTTTGAATATTTAAAATTATTTTTAAACTTTTTCTTTCATGCTTGGACTTAAAATGAAGATGCCTAGACATGACTTAGACTTAGCCTATATTTAGACATTTTACTTAGATTTATTGTGTTGCTTGAAATTACTCGCTCTAATACACTTAGCTATTATTTTTCATTTTTACCCTCATATTACATGCATTATTTTGATATATGGTAAAGGGGGGAGAGAAAGAAGAGGAGTTCAAAGAAAAGAGTACTTGTATACCGATCTTTTTTCTTTTCAAAAATTTAGTTTTTAGTGTTTTCGAAAATTAATTTTTTTTAGTGTTTTTGAAAACTAAGCTTTTTGGGAATGCTTAGAACCTATTTTTCAAATGACTCAGCATTTTGAAAAATTGTTGGTGCCGAAAGCACCAGATCGAACCTGATTTTGATAATGGCAAAGGGTTCAAAGTTAAGTTTATATTGTAATCTAATGGATTTACCAAGTGTGCAGAAATGTCCTAGTTTAACTAGGCATGAAGTCTTGACCTGCAGGGTTGAGCAAGAAGACCTGGCCAAGGGTTAGGCAAGAGGTCCTGGTCATGGACTGGGCACCGAAGTCCTGATCTGGAAGACTGTGTAGGAGTCTTAGCTGAGTGAGGATTGCAGACAGAAGTAGAGGTGGATCGAGGTACGGACTGTTAGGATGTATACTAAAAGTCTTGCTTTTGGTTAAGAACATCTACATTTTGAAAGAGAATCACAAAATCACACGTTGCATATTTATATTAGTATATGCATAAAATGTCTCATACTTTGCATTGTAGATAACATGGTGTGTGGTGACACACAGAAGATCATGTTATCAGTTCCTTGCAGAAGTATAAGTAAGAGGTTCACAACCGAGATGAAGTTGGACAAACCATTGGGATGGTTGTTGTGTAATTAGGTGTGGTTTGTCTTAACCATAGAATTACATTAGTGCGCTTTATGTACATTGAGTAGGACCAAAATAGAGGCCATCCAATTTGTACTAACTTCATTATTGGATTAGACCTAGGATATATTATGGAGTACAATCTCTAAATCCCGAAATAACAATGGGCACGTATATTTAATTATTTTTTTGATTTACCAATTAGCGAGACTATTCTACTAGATGGATAGGCCCGGTAAGTTGGGAAATAATATTATCTATATGGTGTATCGTTGATTATTGAGGAAATCCATGTCATGGTGAGTCGGGATGATGATACTCCCTTGATGAGCTCATAAGGTTCATCATGTTAAATCTTGCAAGTGGACTATGGTCCAACATGATGAAAAGGTTGAGTAGTACTAGTCAAGGATCAAGAGGATGATTAATTAAAATTGTCAGTAATTTAAATTAATCGTCAGGCATTCGATATCTTAAACACGGGGAGATGGATGACTCATAATAGGTGGAGCCCATATGAAAGTATGGGAGTTGGTGAGGAAGTTCAATGGGTATCTTTTAGTGGAATGGATCTCCATTAATGGATCGACTTTGGATCCATTAGCGGGCGAAGACCTAACCTCTCCTCATGGTCCCTACCATAGCCCTATATATACCCCATAGGAGTCATGAAACCAAGAACAATTAATAAAAAGAATTAATCTACAATTAATCATCCAAAAAAAGCCAAAAGCCAAAAGCCAAAACCTCTTTCCCTATCTCTCTCTTGGGGTTGCGGCAACCCTATTGGTGTCGGCGGCAACAAAGGAGAAGAAGGGGAAGGTAAAGACATCATCTCCTCTGGTTTCTTTTTCCACTCTTCTCCCCTTTGTTCGGAGCAATCCCTGGGATAGCTGGAACCGGCAGAGCAAAGGAGAAAAGGGGTTGTTGGTGGTGTTTTCTCGCCGGAACATGGAAGAAGGAGGAGAGCTTGGGCTTTGGTTTTCTTGACCTTCTTCCTCATCCATCGCATCCTCTCTTGTGGCCGAAGTCTCCTTGATGCGAGGGATAGGTCTTAGCTAGGAGAGGAGGTGATCGACGGTCGAAAAAACAAGGAAGCTTGCTTGTTTGGCGTCGGCGGGATTAGAAGAGGAAGAAGTGTGGCTGCGGATGAGTAAGGGAGGAAGAGGAGATTTGTTCTCCCTTTCTCTTTCTCTTCTTCATCTTCCTATCATCCCACACCTCAGCTCCCTTGTGGCCGGAGCTCCTTGGGCGGTGGTGGCTACCGGCGGCGCAAGGTGGAGGTGAAGAGAGGAGGGTCGGCACAAGGAAACCCTAGGTCCTAGGGTTTGTGTTGGTGCTTGGAAGAAGATTGAAGAAAGGTGATTAATTTGAAGCCTTGGTGACTCCGTGTCTTGGTAGCTTGTCGCCCACACAACGTCCAAGAGGGGAGGGTTATACGGTAGAAGACTACGAGGTAAAAGGCAAGGTATGTTAGTGCAGAAAGCACCAAAGTCAAACCTGTGTTTTGATAATGGCAACGGGGGTTCAAAAGTTAAGTCTTAGTTGTAATCTAACATGTCACTCTAGTGTGCAGGGTAAAAAGTCCTAGCGAAGGACTGCTAGGCACTGGCGAAGGAATGCCAGGGTAAAAAGCCCTAGCGAAGGACTGCTAGGCGCCAGGCGAAGGATAGCTTGGGACTGAAGCCCTAGCAAAGGAATGCTAGGCACCGGGCGAAGGACAGCTCGGTATCCAAGACCTGGCAAAGGACCGCCAGGCAAAACTCCAACCAGAGGAGCGGTTGGCATCAGGTACATTCTCCCGAGAGAGTAGGTGAGGACGCGTTCCCCGTCGAGGGAACAGTAGGCGTTAGTTCGACCTAGGGTTTCATTTTGGAGGCCCAAAGTCAGAACCAAGACAGCTAAGGCTGTATAAACTAATATTTTATTGTTTTATTGTGTTTTGGACTAACCCTGGATGCAAGACCGAAGGAACGAGTGTCTGCAGCTCAGAGAGCCTCAAAGGAACCAGGCAACAGCTGACCAGGGCACCCGGAGTGTCCCGGGCGGCCCCAAGGTAAACACAAAACACAAGAAAGCAAAGCAAGCTTCGACAGCTCAACTCCCGGGCGCCCCCGTGCTCCCGGGCGCCCCCGCTGCTCCCAGGTGCCCCCAACGCTCCGGGCGCCCCCAATAGCAAGACATCGAAGCTCAAGCCAGCGAAACCAAGGGATAAAGTTTGACCCGGTCAACCCGGGCGCCCCCAGCGTCCTGGGCACCCCGATCAAGATCTGATCCCGAGTTTGAAGGGATCAGAAGCTGACCGAGACCGAGGCGGATCGAGTGACACGTGGGGGGGCGCCCCCGACATTCCGGGCGCCCCCAGGCCCTATATAAAGGGCCCTCGACCCCAAGCTTCAAACAACACTTTCAATCAACGCTTCTACGCTCTTCTGCTCTCGCGCCTCGCTCCGGAAACCTCCCAACTCGAGCCGACGACATCCCGCTGCTCCGAAAAAGACAACCTACATCGGACGTCGGTAAAAGTAGAGCTTTCTTTTTATTTGTTAAGTTTACTGTGCTATATTTGTAACTCAAAACTGTAAACTGTTTTTTTGCGCCTCATATAGAATTGCCCAAAGTAAACGATCAACGATCGTGGGCCTTGGAGTAGGAGTCGACCTAGGCTCCGAACCAAGTAAAAAATTACTGTGTTCGCGTGTTTTGTTTTTATCTTCCGCTGTGCAAATTCTCTATCTTAAATCCGAACGTTTTCCGATATTCACCCCCCCTCTATCGGTTCTCTCGATCCAACAAGTGGTATCAGAGCGGGGAAGTTCAAACTTGGTGCAAACCACCAGTTTAAAAATTTTTCAGATTTTTATTTTTTTCTCGTTCGAATTTTCTTTAAATATTTCATTCGAATTTTCTTTTTCCCGTTAATCGAGGTTGGTGCAACACCCCTCGTTATTTCATTTTATTCATCCCACACTACTAATCCAAGACCAAGTCTTGGGAAATTTTTTTTTTAGTTTTTTTTTCAGATTAAATGGCCATGCAAGAAGGATTTAGCACCGCCAGACCTCCACTTTTCAGTGGAGAAGACTTTTCCTACTGGAAAAGTCGAATGGAGGTCCACCTGAAAACTCAGGTGGACATGTGGATATCATCCAGTCCGGACTGGAGATTCCCAAAATGCTGAAGGAGTACCTCAAAGCTACTCAGAATGGGACACCGCTCTGAACGCAAAATGAAGCAGATGCAAAGGCGACTCAGACTCTCAATGTGGTTTGACAAAAGAAGAGCTGAACCGAGTGGGCCCCTTCAACAGTGCCAAGGAGCTGTGGGCAAAAGTTGATCGAGCTGCACGAAGGAACATCAGACACCAGGATCAGTAAGAGAGATCTGCTCCTAAACAAACTGTACACCATCAAGATGGCCGACAACGAAACAGCAGCCCAACTCCACGCACGAATCCAAGAATTGATGAACGGTCTTCACACTATAGGTCACAAGGTCGAAAACCGTGACCTAATAAGGTATGCCTTAAATGCTTTCCCTAGAAATACCTTGTGGGCATCTATGGTAGATGCATACAAGGTTTCAAGGGATCTCTCTAAAATTAAATTAGATGAATTGTTTTCTGAGTTAGAACTTCATGAACAGACTAACTGCAATATGGCCGAGAAAGGTATTGCCTTTGTTGCAGGAAAAACTGGAAGATCAACAAAGAAGAAACACAACCTGAACCCGAGTCTAACTCAGACTCAGACGCAGAAGACGAAGAAGGAGAATCGTGAGCTGGTCCGACTGGCCGAAGCTACTATAAAAAATTGAAAAACAAGTCAACAACACGGAGGACAAGCCGAAGAAAGGACGAACCAGCTGAAC
>JAGFNQ010005398.1:101502-142484 GCA_024364735.1 Boesenbergia rotunda | reverse complement strand
AAGCGACAGTGCCAGAGATAGGTTGGGTTCAACTCATTTGATCTCAACCTCTTGGTATTCACGTTATAGATAGGGCTCTCTAAGTCTAGAATATAGAGGTCATTCATCAGATGTGCGCTACAATAGAACATATCCTTTAAATAAACAGAACAACATTTGTCCTTTATTATGAATGAAAAACCTTTTGTATCTAAACATGAAACTGAAATGATATTCTTTGTTAGTACAGGTACATAACAACAGTTATTCAATTCCAGTACAAGCCCAGAGGGTAGAGATAGAAAGTAAGTCCCTATAGCAACAGCAGCAACCCTTGCTCCATTGCCTACTCGTAGGTCCACCTCGCCCTTGGCCAATGCCCTGCTATTTCTCAGCGCCTGCACATTAGTACAAATGTGAGAAGCACACCCAGTATCTAATACCCATGATGTAGAAATAGAAAGGTTGACTTCTATAACATTTATACCTGAAGTAGAAGTCTCACTTCTCTTCTTCTTCAGATCTTCCAGGTATACCTTGCAGTTCCGCTTCCAATGCCCAGTCTTACCGCAGTGGAAGCAGGTAGCATCCTTAGCAACCCCACCTTTAGGTTTGAGTGTTGAAGAGCTGGCTTTGCCCTTGGTTTGGGTCTTACCCTTACCTTTGGGCTTCCACTTGCCCTTACCCTTGCCCTTTTGTACCATTAGGACGGTACTGGACTTGGCAGTGGTGAGATTAGGCTCAGCAGTTCTTAACATGTTGAGTATCTCGGGCAGTGGTTTGTCTAATTCGTTCATGTTGTAGTTCATGACGAATTGACGGTAACTCACCGGCAACGATTGCAGGATCAGATCGGTAGCCAGCTCTTGGCCCAAAGGGAACCCCAACCTCTCGAGGTTCTCGACGTACCCAATCATTTGGAGTGCGTGAGTTCCTACAGGGGTTCTCTCTTTCATCTTGCATGAAAAGAGGGCCTGAGTCACTTCAAACCTCTCATGCCTTGCCTGCCCTTGATATAGTTGCTTGAGATGGCCAATCATATCAAAAGCATTCATTTTCTCGTGTTGCTTCTGAAGCTCAGGAGACATACAGCATAGCATTAGGCATGACACGTCTAACGCGTCATCTAGATGCTTCTGATGAGCATCTCTAACACTACGAGCGGCAGAGGCTGGTGGTGCATCAGGAACTGCTTGCTCCAGAACGTACAGCTTACGTTCCTGCGTGAGGACTATCCTCAGATTCCTGTACCAGTCCAGGAAATTAGCTCCTAGGAGCTTGTCCTTCTCAAGAACAGATCGTAGAGAGAGAGTGTTCGTGTTTGACATGGTAATCTACAACATAAAATGCAGAAAATAAATATCCACCATTGTATCATATTTTATTTATCATTTAACTAGGCCTTTAATTAAATGATGCTCCCACTGAATTATAGGGCTTTGGTAGAATCGAGTCATAGATGTGGTAAAACCACACTACTAGATCCACACCAACTAACTATAATTCTCGTAGGTCAAGATCCACATCATACTACGCCTTGAGTTTGCTGTGGCAAAATCGCCCAAGACTTAGTATGATCGGTAGGTACTAATTACCAATTACATCTCTATGCAACTCTTGTTTATAGGATCAAGAATTAACATTTATGAATAATCTTGAGTTAGCTTTGGCTAAATCGCCCAAGACTATTGATAAATGCGATCTTGTCCTACCTTTCCAACTATTGGAGTATGCCTATAGTTAGGCTCGATCCAATTGAGCTAACTAGTTACTCAATCTAATTGAGCTCAATCTAACCCAAGCGTGATAGGCGGGACCAAGGTTGTCCCTCCGCATCCCACCACGATTAAATGCATTGCTCTGCTTTGGCAGATTCAACAATCGCATATGATCGTGGTAGTGATGGGTATCAAGGCTCGTTAGGCTTATACGAGTTGATTTCTATTTAGATCTAATCTAATCGATGATGTGCATCGTATTTAGGCATTTATTAAATCTAATTTAACCTAAATGTGTATTAGGTGCACATCAAGATGTGGTTCCCACATTACATGTGCATCACATACACTCATGTATATTCTATTCTATACTAACATGCATCACATACATATAAGCAAAAATAAAATATACAAGAAAATTAAAGTGTGATTAGTCATGGCCCTACTAAGATCTTCTCAAGCCAATGAGAAGATCCTTTGGTCAACCTAGGGTCTAGGCAGCAGCTTCTCCAAGCTCCTCCTTCCAGAACCCCATGTGTTGTCGGCTTGCTTCCCACGAGTCCGTCTTCTCCAGAATTTCCTTCATCTTCAATTTTGTACATTACAAAATTTATACTCGAGTTACATTCGAGTCTTAAACTAATTTTAACAGAAATAATAAATAAAAGGCCGACACGCAGGTCGCAATCACAATACAACACACACAACACAAATAACGGCACGCAGGCCGTAATATGAATTACACACATATTTTAATCTAATTAAAATAGGGTCTTGGGCCATGACCATCACACTACTGTACATAATTCAAAATTATGTATTTTACAGAAATTTATCTAATTTTTCTATGTATTTTACGAATTTTATGAGTCACAACTCCACGGTGGTCCCGTTAAGCGGGTTTCGGGCACAATCACGTGACAAGGCCCCTTGCGGGGTTAGGGGCGGCGCCCCTACTCACGAAATTAATTTCGTGAGTGTCGTATCGCGATCTAACAGTGCCTAACCCGCTGTTCCAAAATCTATTTGGGCGAAACTTGCCGTTTCGGAGAAGTTTTTCTCGGTGGTCGAAGTGTACAAGTGCTTCGCACTCGTAGCTTCGCCTCTACGAGAAAAATACTCATAAAATCCTAAAAATTAGAAAAATTACAGAATCATAAACTACTCTAAATTTTGTATCCCATACAAAAAATAAATAAATACGTGCTTCGCACGTGGCTCTGATACCACTGTTGGGTTTTTCGGGCCGCGAAAACCGCCTTTTCGCGTCGCGGAAACCCCGAGAACCCAAAGCCATGGATCTCGTGCGAAGAAAAAATTCCGAAACAAAAATCACGTATTCATTTCATGCTCAAAACTCGATCTACTCCTAGATCTAAAGAGGGATAAACCATTTTTACCTTTGGTGCGTGCCACGCTTAATCCCGCTCGCTCCTTTTGGATGTCGGATCTCTAGGACGTCAAGTGCCGTCCCTCTAGAAGTATCCACGCGAACAAAGTGGATGGAGGAAACCCTTTAGGTGTGCTAGCACCTTTCAAGGATTCGGCCAAGAGGAGAAGAAGAAGAAGAACACCAACACTTGGAGGAGGAAGAAGAGAAGACACACAATAAGAGAAATGGAACCAAAAACATGGCTTTGTTCTCTCATTATGGCCGGCCACATAATGGCCATTAATGGCCATTAAGTGGCCTGCCATAACCCCCTTTCAATTTGAATTCAAATTCAAATGGGGGGTTACAACCTTTGGAGATGATGTGGAGCATCATCATTGGTCAAATACCAAGCCAAGTCATCACTTGGTCAAGTCAAGGTGAGGTGGCCTTTTGGTCAAGTCAAACTTGACCATTAATCTTCCTTGATGAGGTGGCATCCACACTTAATGCTCTTGATGATGTGGAGCATCATCAATGGTTGGCTCCATGCCAATTCATCACCATGATGTGGCATTAAGTCAAGTCTAACTTGAGGTGGATTTGGGTCAAGTCAAACTTGCCTTTTATGGACTTTCCATATTTAGCCAAGTCAAACTTGACTCCATTTCTTCTCCCATGTCCAGTCTAACTTGAAGTGGAACTAAGTCAAGTCAAACTTGATTTGGATTTGGGTCAAGTCAAACTTGCCTTTTATGGACTTTCCATATTTAGCCAAGTCAAACTTGACTTCATTTTTTCTCCATCTATTTGTTCTTTGCGTGTGACCCTATAGGTTCTTGTAACGTTGGCAATGCTTCTAACCTCTTAGAAACATAAGCAATGAGCGGTATCTAGCAACACATCATTGCTACCCAAGTTACAAGAATGTTGAGATCCAACATCACCAATGTGACTACTAATTATGACTTTCATAATATGTGACAATGTCCTTCTATCGTCGATATCTAGATTGATCTTCTATGAAGCATAGACCGTGTCATCCTCCAATCAATCTATGTGTCTTGAACTCCAAGTAGACTCACTATAATCAAATAAGCTCAATATCTCATATTGCCTTATTTGGGCATGACCATGCACTTAGTGATCTCACTCTATCAAGACTATGATATCTCTCCCGTCATATAGGAAGGATAGATCACATCTACATCACTCACATCCCTCCGCATAATTTGTTACATACCCAGTAATCGCCTTTATAGTCCACCCAGTTACGGGTGACGTTTGACGAAACCAAAGTACATAACTCCTTATGTAGGGAACTATGGTGACTTCAGGTCTAAGGACTAATAGTCATACTAATAGTCACATGAGAAAGTATATGACACTCATATAACGATCCATGATACTTTCTCATGGTGGGTGATTCAGTATACATTCTCCAATGCATACTCATGTGTCAACTTGATATCTCATATCCATGACTTGTGAGATCAAGTCATCGTGTTGACCTACATGCTAGTCTCTATGCATTAACATTGTCCCTGAATGTTAATACTTGACTAGGAATAATTAAGAGTAGTGTTTTCTATATCATCTCACTATCGATTCAACCAATCGATTGATATAGATATGAACCTACTACCAAGGACGTTATTACACTTAGTTATTTGACACCAATACAAGTAAGTATAATAACCATAATCAAATGCCTTTATATATATATGAAATATGATACAATGAGTCCATACAACAACCATCACATGATTGGCTCTAGGGCTCTCACTAACATAGGCAACTGGCGAAGGACTGCCAGTATCCAAGCCCTAGCGAAGGACTGCTAGGCAACTGTCGAAGGACTGCCAGTACCCAAGCCCTAGCGAAGGACTGCTAAGCAACTGGCGAAGGACTGCCAGTATCCAAGACCTAGTGAAGGACTGCTAGGCGCCAGGCGAAGGACAGCTTGGGACTAAAGCCCTAGCGAAGGAATGCTAGGCACCGAGCGAAGGGCAGCTCGGCATCCAAGACCTGACAAAGGACCGTCAGGCAAAAGTCCAACCAGAGGAACGGTTGGCATCAGGTAAATTCTCCCGAGAGGAGTAGGTGAGGACACGTTCCCCGTCGAGGGAACAGTAGGCATCGGTTCGACCTAGGGCTCCATTTTAGAGACCCAAAGTCAGAACCAAGACAGCTAAGGCTGTATAAAACTAATACATTATTGCTCTGTGTTGTTTTGGACTAACCCTGGATGCAGGACCGAAGGAACGAGTGTCTGCAGCTCAGAGAGCCTCAAAGGAGTGAGGCAACAGCTGACCAGGGCGCCCGGAGTGTCCCGGGCGCCCCCAAGGTGAACACAAAACACACAAACAAGAAGTGCGCTTCGACAGTACAACCTGCGGGCGCCCCCGTGCTCCCGGGCTCCCCCGTTGCTCCCGGGCGCCCCCTGCGCTGCGGGCGCCCCCATGCGCAACCCTCGAACCAGAACCCCTCGAAGCCAAGGAGATAGAACTTTGACCCGGTCAATCCGGGCGCCCCGAGCGCTCCGGGCGCCTCGGTCAAAGCGGATCCAGAGGATAGACGCTGACCGAGAGCTCTGCGGATCAAAGGCCACATGGGGGGCGCCCCCGACATCCCAGGCGGCTCCAAGCCTTATATAAAGGGCCCTCGACCAAGGCTTCGAAGAATAAGTTCTCTCAACGCCCCAATGATCTTCTACGCTCGTGCCTTGCTCCGGAAACACTCCAACTCGAGCCGACGACGTCCCGCTGCCCCGAAAGAGTCAATCCACTCCGGACGTCGGTAACGAAGATCGAATTTTTTATTATTATTGTTAGTGCACTTATTTGTAATAAATTATTGTAAACTGTTTTGCGCGTATATAGAATTGCCCAAAGTAAACGGTTAACGACCGTGGGCCTTGGAGTAGGAGTCGACACAGGCTCCGAACCAAGTAAATCGACTGTGTCTTTGTGCTGTAATTGTTTTTATTTTATTTCCGCTGCGTACGTGCTCTTTACGAAAATCCGAACGATTTCCGATATTCACCCCCCCTCTATCGGTTTTCTCGATCCAACAGCTCCAGCCGTTGCAACCTGAGATGAGAAATGGACAAATCTGCTCCAAGGAAAGCCTCCATTGACTTCTCCTTGAGTGTTTGAATCCTCCCCTGTCACCTGCAGCTTAATCAGACTGTTAGAGCAGTATATCACACAGCAAATCAAATATCAGAGGTAAGCAGCAGGGAATCGGATACGGTCAGACGCGATCAGAGCGTCTGACAGTGCAATTTGAATTAAAGTGATCGGTCACTTGACCGATCAAAGAGCCTCCTGATCTGTCACCAGACCGATCAGGCTGGTTCCAGACCGATCAGGCTCCGTCCTGATCGATCCCCAACGCTCAATCAGAAATCGCGATTTCTTTGAGATTCTCTTGGACCGATCACCAGACCGATCCCAGGTCGTGGATCGTTCACCGGACCGATCCACCCTTATATCGGGCGATTTCTGAGTTTCGCAGCCTAAGCCTTCTGATCGGTCAACTGACCGATCAGGGGTTCTCTTGATCGGTCACCAGTCCGATCAGATCATCACCAGACCGATCAGGCACCGTTCTGATCGATCTTAGTGAGAAACCCGCGAAGCTGGATCGTTCTCCAGAACGATCTGCACAGTGATCCTGATCGGTCACCAGACCGATCAGGTTCAGATCAGCAGGGGAACTCAACCTCACTGCTCGCTCCCTGATCCGTCAACAGACCGATCAGGAGCCAGTCAATCGGTGAAACGCATACTCCCTGATCGATCACCAGATTGATCAGGAGCAGCACAGTAGGTTCCCAACCTTACTGTGTGCTCCCTAATCGGTCACCAGACCGATCAGTCATCGCTGGATCGGTCACCAGACCGATCCACGAAGGAGCAGCGTGCCAGAATCCCTGATCGATCACCAGACCGATCCAGGGACTCAAACTTAGCCCTCCAAGCTAAGTTTCCATCCACCTTAGCCCTCCAAGCTAAGGATTTTTCCATCTAACCCTCCAAGTTGGGAATTTGCACCTAACTCTCCAAGTTAGGACTTTTCACCTAGCCCTCCAAGCTAGGACTTTTCACCCAACCCTTCCGAGTTAGAACATCATCCAACCTAGCCCTCCAAGCTAGGCACCTGACCCTCCAAGCCAGGACTTTTCACCTAATTCTCCAAGATGGGAATTTGCACCTAACCCTCCAAGTTAGGACTTTTCACCTAGCCCTCCAAGCTAGGACTTTTCACCCACCTCTTCCGAATTAGGACTTTTTACACACCTAGCCCTCCAAGCTAGAACTTTCAACACCTAACCTCCCCGATTAAGATTTTCCAACACCTAGCCCTCCAAGCTAGGATTTTCCATTCCATGCCTGATCCTCGATCAGGACTTAATCATCATCCATAATTATCAACCTAAACTAAAATCGTTTGTCAACATCAAAACAGCAATCAGGGCCAGACTGCATCAACAATCTCTCCCTTTTTGTTGTTTGACAATCCGATTTTAAGTTTAGGGATTCTCAATCAAGTTTTCCAACATCTAGAATCATAGGGGAATCCAGATCCTCCCCCTACAACATGATCATTCTAAACTTAACCAATCCACACTCTCTCCCCCTTTGTCGAACACCGAAAAGGGGTCTAGAAGGGCTGTTAAGTCTAAACCAAACTCCCCCTCAACCCTAGGGGTATCCCAAATCAACAAAGATGTGATAGGTTGTAGAATAACCATATGAACACATGTGAAAAAGATAGAGCAAGATATAGCAATCACATGCATCATACGAACAGGAAGTAACAACTCACAAAGCATGTCATGACAATCATATGTATCAACTAGACATGACATTATAAGCATGAACATGGCAATGTAGCAAACATGCAGATAAAACTCATATAAACAATCATGGCATCAACAATAGACATACTAAGATTAGATAAGCATGTGAGGTAAAATTAGACAAGTCAAAGCATAAACATCAGAAAAGTAGCAAGATACAGGACACATGCATCAAGAGCAAGATACAGCCTGAGAGTCACACAAAACAAGAATTCAGCAATCGTCAGCGGCATCATCGTCGGAATCATCGATATATATGATATCCCCGGGTGAAGGGCCACTGGGGGACCCACCATCAGGAAACGTATGATGATACCACTCTTCATACCATCTGTCCTGGAACGAGCTCATCTCAGAGACATCAGATGCTAAGGCATCAAAACGGCGATCAAAAGACTGAAACTCGGAGCGGACCTCCTGTCGCCAAAGCCCGGAGATGTGTAACTCGTGCTCTATCTTCCGCTCTATCTCCGCAATCTGCCAGCGTAGATCAGGAGCCCACTCATCATAGTCTGCAGTAATAGCTGGCGCTCCCTGGTCATGAACTGCCCGCGGTAGCTCCCTCGCGCGGTTGCGATCCTTCCACCTCAGCCCCTCGGTCCCGAGAATAATGCCGGACTGAGCAAGCATGCGACGATCCAGACGGCAGTCCTGTCGAATCATCGGCACAATTCGGCCCTGTGAAACGTCGATGCCAACCGACTCCAGCCAGGCAGTGATGATGTGACCGAATGGCATATAGACTGACTGGGATAACGGCATACTGTGGACGATGATAGAGAAATAAACCGAAGCCACTGGGTCAAAGTCTAGCTGCTGATGCATCCCGTAAAGCATCAAGCAGTGGAATGGGTGAATTTCATCAAGGTGTTTCGAGGTAGTTGGAAGGAGACAGTTGGTGATGATTTTAAACAACACATAGTCAACAGGGGAAAGACGAAGAGCAGGAAAAGTGGGAAAGTCACAGGTGCGCTCACCAGAACCCCCTGGCCTAGGATGGCCTAGAAAGTACTCGTAGATGGAATCGGGAGTTACTCCATTAAATGGAACTGGAAGGGGATTAGGAGGAAAAGGGTAGAGAAAGAAATCATTGGTTGATCTGCGATAGCCGAGAAAATTAGTGAAAATAGATTGATTGAAATCAAGATCAATACCGGCAACACGGGTCCTCCACCCCGTGCTCCACCCGGTGCCCTTTCCACTCATCATGTTGTTATAGAATTCAGAGACCAAGTCAAGGTTGATTGGTCTCTCAAGATAAAGAATAGATTGGAGATTATAATGGGTGATAATGTGTCGGATGGTTGGGCAATGTTCATAGATGAAGGAATGGTCGATAGTTCGACATGGCATTAACTTGAAACTGTGCCACTGGAATTTGAAAGCAAGACCAGGACTCTGAAACCGAGTATGTTGAGGTGGTGGAGGCTTTTGAGAAGGTGTAGATGACGAAGGAGTCTTCCCCCTCGAACTGCCCTCCAAAACCTCCTTTCCCTTAGAAGATTTTCTAAAAGAATTGAAATGATCAAGACACACGGTTTGAATCATTGATCATGATGGACATAGGTTGAATCAAAAAATTCAAGAATTGATCATCAAGGATAAGACCCAATCAGAGAATGCAACCAAGACACAATGATCAAAAGACACATTTGGTTTAAGGTTTGATCATAAGATAAGAAAGTAAGGTCACGGCAAAGTAAGGTCACGGCAATAACACAAGGGTCACGACACAACAGCAAGAACAAGAGCAAAACCAAAATATGATTAGCTTCTCAACATAATCCATGACATGATTCGAAGGGAGAAGTTAAGGCAAAACTCACTTTGGTGCCATTGGTGTCGTTCTTGGAAGTTGAGAGGAAGAAAACGTGCGCAGGAAGAGACTCCCGGCGCAAGAACTGGTCGCAAGGTCTCTCCGCGAGAGAGGGACGTCACGGGACTCGGAAGATCCCCTCAGAACCGCAAGAGCTCACTCGCAAGAGGAAGGGGAGAGCACTGAGGAGTTTTCGCACGAAGCAAAGGATGCGTGAGTGGGAGGTTTCGGCGCTAGGGTTCGGCCGATAAGAGGTTTTCGCGAAGTTAATCGGTTGGTGGATCGGTCCACCAACCAGAATTTAATGCGTCTGAACGGATCACCGTTCGATCTGATCACACCTAGACCGATCAGGCTACAGCCTGATCGGACTGACCGGATTCTGATCGGTCGGGTGACCGATCAGACGCGCTCCTGATCGGTCGGGTGACCGATCAGGACACGAACAGTAGGGTCCGGAGAGAAACCTCTGAGCTCCCTGATCGGTCTGTGGACCGATCCCCACAGGGTTCCAGATCGGTCTAGGGACCGATCCAGTCTGGCTCAGAACCCTGGGTCAAAAAGTTCGGAGAGTCACTGCTGGCCCTCCGATCGGTCTGTGGA
This sequence comes from Boesenbergia rotunda, assembly GCA_024364735.1. Taxonomy (NCBI): domain Eukaryota; kingdom Viridiplantae; phylum Streptophyta; class Magnoliopsida; order Zingiberales; family Zingiberaceae; genus Boesenbergia; species Boesenbergia rotunda. The sequence continues at coordinate 132,129 of JAGFNQ010005398.1, read as the reverse complement.
CCGATCGTAACAGGATGGAACCAGATCGGTCCGGAGACCGATCAGCCCTAGGCCTGATCGGTCCGGTGACCGATCAGGGTTCCTGATACTCCCTGATACGAACTGAAGTGTTCAGTTTCAGAATTTCAGAATTTTTTCAACGAGATCTGATGAAGTTTGTCGAACTTGGACATGATCTCATGACTAAAATTGATCCCTGAGTAAGTATCAAAGGTCCTTATAGGTTCAACAATCACTTTGACCCATCCAAACGGAATCAAACTCAATCAACAATCATTCAAGCAATTTCAATTAAGTTTGTATCAAATTCGGGGTTCCAATCAAGTTTCCTTGATTGGAATGTCCAAGTATGATCATGGAGTCATTTACACATATGTTATGCAATGGTTTTCCCCATACTTGGTCACCACTGTGATTATTATCTCGTCAACTTAATTTCTCAAGGGATGCAATGACATTTTGAGAAATTTAGTTGAACCTAACATCTCACCCCATTTCTAGCAAGCAAAAATGTTTTGGTAAACCTTATAGTTTGTGTGAGAAGTTCCCAAAGTTACCCAAATGTTTCCCAACATTTTCGAAATAATCATGAAGGATTTTGAATGCAATTCAACCCTATGAAGCACGACACATTCCCAACTCCCGTCTTAGGAAACTAAACTCATTTTTGGGGAGTGGTTTAATGAAGATGTCAGCTAGGTTTGACTTGGACTCTACATGTGAGAGTACGATATCTCCCCTAGCTACATGATCTCTAATGAAGTGATGAGGCACCTCAATATGTTTGGTCCTAGAATGATGGACTGGATTCTTGGTTAAGTTAATTGTGCTTATGTTATCACATAACACTTGCACACCCTTGTAACTCAATCCATAGTCCTCAAAAGTATGTATCATCCACAACAATTGTGATACACTCTCTCCCATGGCGATATATTCTGCCTCGGTCGTGGAGAGAGCAACACAATGTTGCTTCCGACTTGACCAACTTACTAAGGACGAGCCTAAGAATTGGCAACCCCCACTTGTGCTCTTCCGGTCCAACTTACATCCAGCGTAGTCGGAATCTGTGTAGCCAATCAAATCAAAAGATTCGGTACGGGGGTACCATAGACCGACACCAATTGTGCCCTTGAGATATCTCAGAATTCGCTTAACAGCAATTAAGTGAGATTCCTTGGCACAAACTTGATACCTAGCGCACATACCTATAGCAAATAGTATATCAGGTCGACTAGCTGTAAGGTATAGCAGACTACCTATCATACTTCAATATTGAGTTAAATCAACGGGTTTACCACTCTCATCATTGTCTAATCTTGTGTTTGTCGCCATGGGAGTGGTTACCTCTTTTGAATCACTCATATTAAATTTTCGAAGCATTTCTTGTGTATACTTTGATTGGTGCACATGGATACCATCGCGAGTTTGCTTGATTTCAAGTCTAAGGAAGAAAGTCAACTCTCCCACTAGACTCATTTCAAACTCACTCTCCATGTGTCCAATGAACTCATTTAAATAGCCCTTATTATTTGAGCCACAGATTATGTCATCGACATATACATGGGCTACAAATATGTTGTCACTATCCCTTCGTAGAAATAGTGTAGGGTCTATTTGGCCTCTAACGAAACCCTTCTCAACTAGGAATGTCGACAACCGCTCATACCAAGCCCGGGGTGCTTGTTTAAGGCCATACAGTGCCTTTGTGAGTTTGAACACGTGGTTTGGAAATTCGGTACTCTCAAACCCCGGTGGTTGTTCGACGTAGACCTCTTCCCTAATTAAACAATTTAGAAAGGTCGATTTGACGTCCATTTGATATAATTTGAAACCACGATGTGCTGCAAATGCAAGCATCAATCGGATGGACTCTAATCGTGCCACGGGAGCATAGGTCTCATCATAATCAAGGCCTTCAACTTGACTGTATCCCTTGGCTACCAAGCGTGCCTTGTTTCTAATGATTTCTCCCTTATGATTCAATTTGTTCTTGAAAACCCATTTGGTTCCAATAATGAAGGTCTTCTTGGGTCTAGGGACTAAGTCCCAAACTTGACTCCTTTCAAATTGACCTAGTTCATCTTGCATTGCAATGATCCAATCGGGATCACTTAATGCTTCATCAATTTTCCTAGGTACAACTTCGAAAATTAGGGCAACTTCATTAGCCTCATTCCGGAAGAATGATCTAGTTCTAACCCCCTGATGGATGTCTCCAACAATTTGGTCTTGGGGATGACTAGAGGCTACTCTAGTTTGCCTTGGTGTTGGTGGTGCTTCTTGAGCGGGTTCACCAGACATAAGTTCAGCCTCAGGATCCGGCTGATCAATGGGTTGTCTAGATTCACCGTCATCAGACTCATCACCATTAACAATACTTGGAGTTTCATTCAAACTTAGTCTTCTAAGTTCGAGTTGAACTCCTTCTATATTTTCTAATTGGTCACTTGACTTTGGAATTTCTTCAAAAACCACATCAGAAGACTCTTTAACTAATCTAGACTTCTTGTTGTAGACTCGGTAGGCTTTGCTAACGAGGGAGTACCCGACTAGTATCCCTTCATCAGCCTTTGCCGTGAACTTTCCAAGGTGGTCCTTGGTATTTAGAATGAACACCTTACAACCAAACACCCTAAGGTGTTTAACCGTAGGTGGTTTCCCAAACCAAAGTTCATGGGGAGTCTTTCCTAGAAACCTATGAATGAGGACTCTGTTTTGCACATAGCAAGCTGTATTTACAGCTTCGGCCCACAAGTGACTCGGGAGTGAGTACTCATTGAGCATGCTTCGTGCAGCCTCTTGAAGTACACTGTAACACCCCAAAATTTTCCCATATGAAATATTATGAATTCATGAAGCATTATTATTATTATGAAATTTCATGATGGGCTTGGTTTAATGGGCTTTGATATGGATTAGTGTAAAAGGTAATAAAAAGAAGATATAGAAAGGAGGAAGCAAGGATTGAACCTTGAACCTCCTAGTTGCACTAATCATGTCATAACCAACGCACCAAGCCATATTTCATGTTGAGAGAATAAGAAACATGCTTGTTAAAGCTAGGGAAGTGAAGAGACATGTCCCTTCATGAGAAAAGTATAAATAAGAGAAAGAGAGGTTGGAATAACTTCCTCTCTTCTTCTTCTTCCTCACTTCCCACCGAAAATTCATCCTCTTCTCCCCTTTTTAAGTTTCGAAATTTCACCCTAGGGTTCTAATCCTAGGGAATTTGGAAGGAAGAAGATCCCATCCAAGGATCTTGCCCTCTACAAGGGCCAAAGGTTCTAGTGAAGTGCTAGTAAGGGAACTCTCACTCTAACTTCAACCAAGGGTACCCTAAGAGAAATTCAAGCGAAAGGATGTAAGTATCCCCTCGCCTGCAGTGTAATGGTTATTGTATATTTTTCTCCTTGATTGTTTTCGAAAATGGGGACTTTTCCCCTTTGTAAGTTTCGGCCACCCCCTTAGGGGAAGGCCTTGGTTACTCCTTGATACATGAGAAGACCCCTTGGAACTTAGGGTATATGTATATATTGTTTCCTTCAAAATGTTGTGAACAAAACCTAGGGTTTACCCTTGTATAGGTTTCGGCCACCCCCCCCCCCCAAGGGGGAGACTTTGGTTACTCCTTGATGCATGAGAAGATCCCTCGGAACTTAGAGTATACACATATGTTGTGTCCCATCATTTTGTGATGACAAAAACTATGGATGGGTTTCGGCCAAGGCATAGAACTAGGGTTAGTGAGGGTTGAATTATCCTAGAATATATTCATGCTTAGTATATTGTATGATATTGTATACAAGGTGTTTGTATAAATGTCTGTGTGAATGTTTTATTGCAAAAACCCTAATTTTCCCTGCCTTATGACTTTCGGCCAACCCCCTAAGATTAGGGTTTGTGAAGGTTAAACTACCCTATGAGATATGCTTATGTTTGGGGATGACGATATGTATATGCATGTGATTTTAAATGAAATGTTTGATTGGGAACCTTAATTTTTAGCATGCTACCACTTCCTATGATATGAGTACGATCTATGTGACCAAATCTTGTCATATCTAAAGTATGTTTAAGTGGTTGAATTATGATGTATGTATGAGCATGTCTTATAGCCCATGGGACACCCTTATGAGATTGCATGTGATATGTATGATGAAATGCTTAAAAGGATACTCCACTAAGCATGGGATCAAGAACACCCTTATGTTGTGAGGTGTGTCCCTATGGGATCAGAAACACCCTGGAAGAGTGGTGTGTCCCTTAAGAAGTGAATTCGGAGTAATCCTTAGCATATATGTAAAGACATGATAAGTATTTTACTTTGTAAGTTGTGTACCTGACTCGTAAGGGGGTCGTTAAACAAATCCGGGGTGCATGTTAACATAAGGTCATGGCTCCGGTAGGACGTAAGGGTCCTGCTCTAATGGGATTGGTGGCTCGCTACCCCAACTCATTAGGGAACGCGCATCATGTGGTACACAACTGGGCCCTATATGATATGGATGTATTTTTAAGTAATACCTTTATGGAATTGTTTTGAAAACATTCATTGAAAAACATTGATTATATGTGAAGGGTATGCTTAAGGTACTTTATACTGCATGCTTAGAAACTTTGATGTTTAGTATGCTTTGATGAACATATGCTTATGATTTATTATGTGTACATGTTGTATTCTTTCGTATGGATTTTGCGAGTAGGACAGGATCCTTACTAAGCATTTGTGCTTACTAGTTTATGTGTTATCTTATGCTGCAGATAAGGGTAAGGAACAATTAAACTAAAGGAAGAGGCAGGAGGCTGAAGATGTGTGGGGTGGTGGCTCGGGAAAGAAAGAATTTTATATCTACTTTATTATGCTCATGTTTATGTTCCTTGACAATGAGTGTTAGTGACTAGGATTGATATTGCATGATAATGATTACCCTTGGATGTCTCTTATACTTGATTATGTTATGAGTTGAATTACTGGTGAACTTATCATGTTATAGAATAACTTTGATAGTTTAAAACAAGCATGCTCAGTCCTTAATCCTTGCATTGTTTGTTTTAATTTTATGCTAGAAGTTAGAAAAAAATATTATTATATGATTGATTGTACGTAACCCCGCCCCGAGAGTAGATATAAGGGCGGGCGTTACATACACGGTTCTTCCTCTCTACAACACCATTTTGTTGTGGTTTTCTAGGAGTAGAGAACTCATGCTTATAACCTCTATCTTGACAAAACTCTAAAAACCTTTGATTTTGAAATTCACCTCCATGATCACTTCTAATTGTCTTAATGGTTAATGATTTTTCATTTTCAACTCTTCTACAAAAAGAAATGAAAACATCTAAGGTTTGGTCCTTATATTTTAAAAAGTAATTCCATGTGTATCTAGTGAAATCATCAATGATCACAAAGCAATATCTACTTCCATTCAATGATATGATAGTACTACAATCAAATAGATCCATATGAAGTAAATCTAAAGCATTGGATGTACTCACAGCGCTTTTACCTTTATGTGCAAATTTTATTTGCTTACCCATTTGACATGCATCACAAAGTTTGTCTTTTTCATACTTGATGCTCGGTAAGCCACGGACTAGTCCCTTGTTGGCCAACTTCCGGATGTTCTTCATGTTCACATGAGCTAATCTCCGGTGCCAAAGGATGGACTCCTCTTCTTTTGACATGAAATACTTAGCAGAAACATTAGTAGCACTTTTAAATGAAACTTGATAAATATTGTCTACTCTTGTTTCTACTAGTACTGTGTCCAAGGTGTCATTGTGTCTAACTAGACATTGACTTGGTTGGAAATCAATTGTGTAACCCGTGTCACACAATTGACTGACACTTATGAGATTAAATTTCATCCCCTTGACTAGAAGGACATTTGAAATTTTAAGACATTCGAATATTTGAATGTCTCCTATCCCTATGACCTTAAGACTACCATTGTTACCAAATGATACATTACCTCTACTTTTCTTATGAAGTGTGGTAAACAATGATCTATCCCCGATCATGTGTTTGGAGCATCCACTATCAACGAACCAAGTTGATAGATGCTCCCCCTCAATCATAACCTACACAATTCGAAAAATAGAAGTTTTAGGTACCCAAACCTTGGGACCTAAAGCATCAACTAAACATGACTTAGGCACCCATGCCTTGACAACTTTCTTTTGAGGTTTGGGTGTCCTAGATTGTCTCATATCAATCCTAGACATGAGAGACACAAATGAGGGTTCTTTGGGTCGGTAACCAATATCGGCCCTATAGTAAACTGCCCTTTGGGCATTTAGAATCATGTCTAAGGTCTTTGAGCTAGTTGAGAATTTTCCAAGAATATTCTTGAGCTTCTCAACTTCACTCTTCAAAGATTGATTTTCCTCTACTAACAAGTTATCATGCAAATCATTTACTTCCCCAACCTTAGAGGATTTCAAATTTAAGATCTCATGTTTCAAAGATTTAATTTCATCTTCTAGCAAGTCAACATGTAAATCGTCAATATTATCATCTCTAGATGCCTTCAATTGATCAATTTCTAATTGCAATGCTTTAACCTTATTCTTTGATTTCTTAAGCATACTAGTTAAACATGCAATTGCTCTATAACATTTTTCAAGCTTGGGAGAAGTTACCTCTTCATCATCCGAAGATGATGAAGCCGCGTTTGAGGAGCTTGAAGATTCATCACTGCTCACCTCTCCAAGAGCCATGAGTGTCACATGCCTTGTACTCTTCTCCTCCTTCTCTTCATCGGATGAGCTTGAGGATGACTCATCCCAAGTGGCCTTCAAGGCCTTCTTCTTCTTCTTGGATTTCTCTTCTTTTCTTTTGGATTTTTCTTCCTTCTTCTTAAGCATTGGACATTCATTCTTGAAATGCCCTTTCCTACCATACTCAAAGCAAGAGGCATTAGTCTTGTCAAGTTTAACTTCACTAGAGTTACCTCTACCCTTGAAGCGTCTATCCCTTCGCATCATCCTTCGCACAAAGTTCGCCATCTCGGAGGAAGAAGAGCCGCTGCCATCTTCCTCGGAACCGGACTCGGATTCGGAAGAGGATGAGGATGAGGAGACCTCCTTCTCCTTCTTCTTCTCCTTCTTCTTTTTGGTGGTTCGGTCCCCTGCAACTAAGGCAATCCCCTTCTCCTTGGGGCCTTTGTTAGCCATTTCATGCAATTCCATCTCACAAAATAAGTCATCTAACTTAACAATAGATAGGTCCTTGGATACTTTGTAGGCATCCACCATGGATGACCACAAAGCATTCCTTGGAAATGCTTTCAAGACATACCTCACAAGGTCGTGATTCTCGACCTTTTCATCAATTGAATGAAGTCCATTGAGGACTTCCTTGAACCGGCTATGGAGCTCACTTACCGACTCATTCTCCTTCATAGAGAGATTTTGAAGTTGATTGAGGAACAAGTCCCTCTTTGTAATTCTAGAGTCTCGGGTGCCTTCATGGAGTTCAATGAGTTTGTTCCACAAGTCCTTTGCACTTGTGAAAGGACCAACCTTGATGAGTTGGTCTTTGTTCATGCCACATTGTAGAGTGACAACCGCCTTTGCGTCGGCTTCACTTTTTCTTGTTTGTTCGGCAGTCCACCTCCATGACTCAAGTTCCTTTCCTTCATCATCCTTAGGAGGGGTGAATCCCTCCTTCACCGCGAACCAAGTATGGATATCCATCTTCAAATAGTATTTCATCTTTGATCTCCAATATTGGAAGTCGGCGCCATCAAAGAATGGAGGTCGGGTGGTGGAGAAGCCTTCTCTCAATGCCATCTTGTTGAAAACTCTCGGATGTTAAGCCGTGTACAGAGCTCCTTGCTCTGATACCACTTGTTGGAAACGGTTTGGCTAGAGAGGGGGGGTGAATATAGCCAATCAATGCAACCTTTGGCACTTAGCAAGTTTCTGCAACTTAGAAGTCAGTAGCACAGTGGAAAGAATAGAAAACAAGGTGTGCAGAAACCTAATGTGCAAACAAACCAAACACAACTAGCAAAATCGCTAACAAGGAGGATTTACAAGGTTCGGGGATAACTTGCCCCTACTCCTTGACGTGCCCTTAAGGTGGGCGATCCCTTGATCGTCGGTAGATCAAGCCCCGGTGATCACTGGATAAAAAGCAACCTCCTTCTCAGTGGAGTAACCTCTCCACAGTGTTTCAATCACAGATAGAGTTTACGCACAAAGAAACAACAAAAAGGATCTTACTCAAACACTTATCACGGACAAGAACGCAGCAAGCTTCCCTGAGCTCCACCTAGTGGCGATCTCACGCAAGAACCCTTCTTCGTGTCTTCCCACTGTCGGACTCCAAGCTTCTCGTTCTCTCCTTTAAGAGCTCAAGTAATGGTTGATTGCTTCTCAATCGCTTGCTCAGAATGATGGAAACTTCAAGAACTCAGCAAGCACTTGTGGAGAAACTTTAGGCGGCAAGAACTCAAAACCCAAGCTTTAAAACTCTGCTTCACCGAAGCTGTCTCTCGCCCCTTTTGTTTCTCCACTAAGCATCAAGTGACCTCATCTCCAGCAGCCTCCAGCTGCCTCACTGCCAACGCCAGCTACCACTGAACCCTTACTGAACTTCCTGAGCTCCCTCAGCCAAGCTTCAGTCAGCGGTTTCAGTCCTGCAGCTCCAGCTGTTGCAACCTGAGATGAGAAATGGACAAACCTGCTCTAAGGAAAGCCTCCATTGACTTCTCCTTGAGTGTTTGAATCCTCCCCTGTCACCTGCAGCTTAATCAGACTGTTAGAGCAGTATATCACATAGCAAATCAAATATCAGAGGTAAGCAGCAACGAATCAGATACGGTCAGACGCGATCAGAGCGTCTGACAGTGCAATTTGAATTAAAGTGATCGGTCACCTGACCGATCAGAGAGCCTCCTGATTGGTCACCAGACAGATCAGGCTGGTTCCAGACCGATCAGGCTCCGTCCTGATCGATCCCCAACGCTCAATCAAAAATCGCGATTTCTTTGAGATTCTCCTGGACCGATCACCAGACCGATCCTAAGTCGTGGATCGTTCACCGGACCGATCCACCCTAATATCGGGCGATTTCTGAGTTTCGCAGCCTAAGCCTTCTGATCGATCAACTGACCGATCAAGGGTTCTCCTGATCGGTCACCAGTCCGATCAGATCATCACCAGACCGATCAGGCACCGTCCTGATCGATCTTAGTGAGAAACCCACGAAGCTGGATCGTTCTCCAGAACGATCTGCACAGTGATCCTGATCGGTCACCAGACTGATCAGGTGCAGATCAGCAGGGGAACTCAACCTCACTGCTCGCTCCCTGATCGGTCACCAGACCGATCAGGAGCCAGTCAATGGGTGAAACGCATACTCCCTGATCGGTCACTAGATCGATCAGGAGCAGCACAGTAGGTTCCAAACCTTACTGTGTGCTCCCTGATCGGTCACCAGACCGATCAGTCATCGCTGGATCGGTCACCAGACCGATCCACGAAGGAGCAGCGTGCCAGAATCCCTGATCGATCACCAGACCGATCCAGGGACTCAAACTTAGCCCTCCAAGCTAAGTTTCCATCCACCTTAGCCCTCCAAGCTAAGGATTTTTCCATCTAACCCTCCAAGTTGGGAATTTGTACCTAACCCTCCAAGTTAGGACTTTTCACCTAGCCCTCCAAGCTAGGACTTTTCACCCAACCCTTCCGAGTTAGAACATCATCCAACCTAGCCCTCCAAGCTAGGCACCTGACCCTCCAAGCCAGGACTTTTCACCTAATTCTCCAAGATGGGAATTTGCACCTAACCCTCCAAGTCAGGACTTTTCACCTAGCCCTCCAAGCTAGGACTTTTCACCCACCTCTTCCGAATTAGGACATTTCACACACCTAGCCCTCTAAGCTAGGACTTTCAACACCTAACCTCCCAGATTAGGATTTTCCAACACCTAGCCCTCCAACCTAGGATTTTCCATTCCATGCCTGATCCTCGATCAGGACTTAATCATCATCCATAATTATCAACCTAAACTAAAATCGTTTGTCAACATCAAAATAGCAATCAGGGCTAGACTGCATCAACAATACCTAATTACACTACAACCATCCCGATGGTTTGTCCAACTCCATCTCGGTTGTGAGCCATTTTTCTTTTACTTTGGCAAGGAACCTAATAACATGATCTTCTATGCGACACCACGAACCATGTTATCTATAATGCCAAGCATCAGACAGTTTGTGCACATACTAATGTAAACATGCACTGTGTGATTTTTTGATTCTCTTTATATGTAGATGTATCCTAACCAAAAGGCAAGGCTTTTAGTATACATCCTATCAATCTCCCACTTATACTCAAAGACTTTGCTGTTTTCAAAATGTCATACATCTGACCTCTAGATACTTCACATTCCTAAAAGCTTTCGCTACCAAGGCCTTAGTGAAATGATCCACCTAAGTCATTCTCTGATGCAATCTAGGCAACGACAGCTATTCCTCTTCTGGGTGGTACTTGCGTTTTATGTGTTTACTTGCCTTATGGACTCATGATTCCTTCGAGTTCACAACTGCACCATTTTAATCACATCAAATGTGATAGTTCCTAGCAAGCCAGGAATCACATCAAAGTCCATCTTGAGGTTTCTGAACCATGTAGCTTTATTGGCTGGCTCGCAGGCTGCCAAAATATCCAGCCTCCACAGTAGGGTCCATCACGCAGCCACTGCGCAACACTCTACTATACAATGGTTCTACCTTCTAAAAGTAAACACAAAACCCAAGGAATATTTACATATGCCCCTATCTAGATTGGAATTCTGTATCCATATAACCTACAGGAAATTGGTCTGCCCGGCAAATCAACATATAGTCCTTAGTCCTTTTCAGGCACTAGTACATGCTTTTACCGCATTCCAATTTCCTTGACCTAGGTTACTCCGATATCTGTTACCCATGCCCACGACACAATAGATATCGGGGCTCATTTCTAGCATACAAGAGACTTTCTCTAGCCGATGCTAGAGGAAACGTCATTACCTACTCTATTACCTTTGATAATCCAAACATATCTCTTAGATAGAGTAGCTCAAAAACTGATAAGTACAAAACTTTCTTTTTGGAGGTATCCATGCTAGAATGAGCTAGGACAATGTTTTATATGAAGCTTGAGATAAGCACATCATCCTTGTCTGGAGATCCCTTAGATCTTTGATCCCCAAGGATGTGTCTTACTTTTCTCAAGTCCTTTAAAATTGTGTGGACAACCATACCCTTATGTCTGACAATATTTCATCATTGTTGCCAACAAACAAAATATTATCTACGTATAGTACAAGAATACCACTTCATTTCTGTCATATTTTATATACACAATATCATCCGTCCTTTGAACAAATCCACACAACTGGATTTATCTCTTCAAAACGGATGATCCCTGTCATAGTTCTAGGGATCTGATTCACGTTCACTTAAGACCCAGTCCATAGACTCTCCAAGAACATGAGACTTTTAGGTTGAGCAACAACCCTCCCACTACGACAAGGTACCCTTTGCATATCTTTTGTGACACGAGGTGCAGTGTCATGTGGTTTAACCTCTTGTACAGTTGGTACTAAGATTAAGATGTCCCCTTATTTAATTTGCTCTGAGTAACCCTACACCTGGACTTGTGGTTTATTACATTGTCCTTTTCCTATGAATCAGACATTCATCCCAACAAATGTCCTCTGATTCTTAGAACTAATAAACCACCTTATTGTTCCCTTAGGATAACCTACGAACATATGCACTAGATTCCAACTTGTCGGTGTCTCTTTTTAGCATAAGTGCTGAACTACTCATAATCTGAACATGCCTTAGACTAAGCCTTTGCTTAGTCCACATCTCTATGGTTTTAAGAGACTACTGACCTAGACAGAATCAAGAATATACACCTTCGTATCCCGGACATATCCCTTTGAACAAATTTGGCTAATCTCGGAGAGGCTTATCATCTTCTTAACCAATTAGCTTAAGAGACCTTCTTCCTTCCATGTGTTGCACCACTCTGTTGGGGTGCACTAGGTGCTATGAATTGGGATCAAATCTCAATTCATTGATAAGTAAGTCCTACAACTATCCCTAGAGGTACTTGCCATCATGATCTAATCACAATGTCACAAAACTTTTACTTTGATTTTTCTTCTGCATCAGACTTGAACTCTTTGATCTCATCAAAGTATTCAGTCTTGCAGTACATCAAGTAAATGTACTGTTTTCCTTTAAATATTTTATAAACAAAGTATTCAAGTGTACCTCTATTCTAGATAGATCAAGGACTTATACTTATCAGGTCAAACCAATTCCTACATATTTTTGCTCTATGCCCCTAGGCTTAGAAGAAGCCTATTTGGTTTTGTTACTTCCCTAGTAAGAGTCAAAAGCATCTTAAAGAAGACAAGTAATGAACCCTAAGGCTTATTGGTTGACCACTTTTGAGTCCCACTAGAGTTTAAGAAACCAAACCTTAGAGACAAAATATATATTTGGTTCTACTTGGAAGGAACCTTTCTCTTACATTAGTTAAGATGATAAGTTATTAGTTGTATCATGGAAGTTTTTGGTTTTATGTACTAGTTGCCTATCTATGTACTTTAATAGACATTCCTTCTATTCTACTTTTAGCAAATAAAAGCAATAGAAAATATCTTATTCCAAAAACTGAACAAAGTTCTTTCCAAAAATGCTAAGTACATAAAGGCAATCTCTATAAAGCCAAAACTATGTCAATCTATGCTAAATAGATAAAACTCCCACTGCAAAAAGTCGTCTCCATAGCTCATCCATGTAGTCAATGATATCCTCCTCAGTTAGCTGTCGGGTTTCCTGGAACCCCTGCACAAGAATGCAGACATGATTAGTGGCATCCGTATCTACTCACCAGGTACCGGTAGATATCACCACTAAACATGTTACAACGACAAAGAAGAAAATATACCTGTGGTACTGCTCTGACGACGGGGACAGTCCGTCATCCAATGTCCTAATAGCTTGCACACAAAGCACTTGCCCTTCGGCTTCTTTATGCGCCCCTGAGGTCCCTGTACTTCTTTCTTTGCTCCAGCTTGTTTCTTCTTCTTCTTTCCTTTTGGTTTAGAAGTAGAAACCTCTTGAGCAACGAAAGTCTGTGAACTCTGAAGAGAAAACCCCTCTGCCGCCTCGAGTTCTGTCAGAAGCTCTACCCACGAATATGTACGCTCATCCATATTGTATCTTAGGCGGAACTCCTCAAAACTCTTTGGTAGAGATAGGAGGATAAAATTCATCTGGGTTTCCCCATCAATTTTTGCTCCAAGGATTTCCATCTCCTTCAGCCAAGCCATCATTTTAAGGACATGTTCCCTTACGGGCATACCCTCAACTAAGACAGTTGTCATCAAGTTCTTCAAGCCCTTATGTCTAGCGGCTCGATTACTTTCCCCGAAGAGTTCATCGAGTTCGGATATTTTACTAGTAATGGAAGAAGCCTGATTTTGATGACTCTCAGTCGTCTCGTCTGCTTCTAGCCATTTCCTAAAATATTCAAACTCCTCTTCAGTGTTAATCTCGCTAGACTTCTCAGTACAAAACTCGATAAGATCACTTTTAGGTTCCTCGGCAGTAGAGACAAAATCCATATTTAATTCACAATCCTTATTGTTAGGGGTATTAAGTTGGTTTTCTCTATCAATTAGTTCTAGTGGGTCTAGATCCATTATAAAGCACCTGAGAATCATAACAATCACACACTTTAGATTTTGAAAATAAATTGACTCCTCAAAAATAATTTACTACAAAATCTACCAACACCTCAGAACACCGAGAATTATGTATGTCACATTAGTGTGGACGTATACAAATTCCACATTTGTGAGAGGAGGTTTTACCCATTAATTTTACTATCTTGTCATCCTAACTTTTTGACAAGTAAAATTAATAGTTGGTCCTCTTTGGCCCTACAAATAATAGTAGTGACTCCGTTGGGGTGGATACTAATATTTGTAACTAAGTGTTTACCATTACACGACACTAAGAAAATTATTTCCAATTATGTGTCTTCCATTGGGGAAGTACACACGCTCTTTAATAATTTTCTATAATCTTTTCTAACCTAGTGACCCGCAGAACAAGCATATCCGTTATGGAAGAAGGCACTCAGAGCCAACGTGCGGGCTTGTTCGCATCACTTGTTAGATTGTAATGGAGGTCGTGGGACCCTTAGGGTCCCTCTCCCACTTAGTTATTTGCATTTGAGGTTTTTCACATGCACACACACAACAAGCACATAAACCAAAAATAATAGAGCTATGAAAAAATCCTAGATTTTTCCAACTATTATGGCCTTGGTCTCCAATGCACCTCCAGTCGTGTCGTCACCTCGTCCACTCCATCCTCTCCATGCACAAGCCACCATGAAGGATTCCCCGAGCCGAGATGACTAGCTTACTTATTTACATCCAATGATCCTATACTCCACAAAGGAGTGTACATGCATCTAGATCAAAAGTAAATAAAAAGCAAGGCTAAACAAGTGTCATATTTAATTACAAAAATTAAATAACTTATCTAGTCTCGTCAACCCCGAGGATTCAATTAATTTACATCAAAACACAACCAATCACATACAAAGATCATAATTGCCAAAATAGTTAGAATCTAGTGTCTGCACACAAAGTTAGCCTACGCACATCCAAAAATTATCTAGCAAAACAATATACATGATAATGTGCAGAAAAATAACTGAATCCTAAATACACAAAACTAGAAACACAACTCTGATACCGTTTGTTGGGTATGGCTTGGCAGTTTCCAAGACAACCACGTGGTCGTATCTGAGAGACCTCTCTATGTCTACGGATTAACAAATTTAACCCGAATAGAGACCCGTCCCTCTAACGACCGACTCGTCGTCGTGTTAATTAATCCAAGTTACAACTTAGCCAAACCTGAGGTTAAGGCCTTGTAACTTTCCGGATTAATTAACCGCGGAAAAGATGACGATTTGGATCACCGATTTTTGTGTTTATCTTCAGGGTCCAGTTAGTTAATTATTGTCTATGATAACAAATCAAAATAACTAACTAACATACATGAAATTATTGATGCAGTCTGACCCTGATTGTTGTTTTGGTGTTGACATCGATTTTAGTTTAGGTTAATGAGATGAGTCTGTTGGTGCAGAATGCACCTAAGTCAAACCCGTGTTTTGATAATGGCAACATAGGTCAAAAGTTAAGTCTTTCTTGTTTTCTAACAAGTTAATCTAGTGTGCAGAGAAAGCCCTAGCGAAGGACTGCTAGGCACTGGCGAAGGAATGCCAGGGAAATAAGCCCTAGCGAAGGACTGCTAGGCACCAGGCGAAGGACAGCCTGGGACTGAAGCCCTAGCGAAGGACTGCTAGGCTCCAGGCGAAGGACACCCTGGGACTGAAGCCCTAGCGAAGGACTGTTAGGCAACTGGCGAAGGACAGCCTGGGACTGAAGCCCTAGCGAAGGACTGCTAGGCTCCAAGCGAAGGACAGCCTGGGACTGAAGCCCTAGCGAAGGACTGCTAGGCAACTGGCGAAGGACTGCCAGTTTACAAGCCCTGACAAAGGACCGTCAGGTAAAAGTCCAACCAGAGGAACGGTTGGCATCAGGTAATTTCTCCCGAGAGGAGTAGGTGAGGACGCGTTCCCCGTTGAGGGAACAGTAGGCGTCGGTTCGACCTAGGGCTCCATTTTGGAGACCAAAGTCAGAACCAAGACAGCTAAGGCTGTATAATCTAATAACTTAATACATTTGTGTTTTGTACTAACCCTGGATGCAGGACCGAAGGAACGTGTGTCTGCAGCTCAGAAAGCCTCAAAGGAGAGAGGCAAGGACTAGGTAGGGCGCCCGGAGCGTCCCGGGCGCCCCCAAGGGCCATACAAAACAGGTAAAGCAAAAAGTGGTTCGAATACATACTGGGCCGGGCGCCCCCGCTGCTCCCGGGCGCCCCCTGCGTCCTGGGCGCCCCCATGCGGATACCTCGAACCAAAAGCCTTCGAAGCCAGAAGATAAACTTTGACCCGGTCAATGCGGGCGCCCCGAGCGCTCCGGGCGCCCCGAGCGCTCCGGGCGCCCCGAGCGCTCCGGGCGCCCCGGTCAAAGCGGATCCAGGGGATCAGACGCGACCGAGAGCTCTGCGGATCAGAGGCCACGTGGGGGGCGCCCCCGACATCCCGGGCGCCCCCAGGCCCTATATAAAGGGCCCTCGACCCCAAGCTTCGGACACCAATTCACTCGACGCCTCAAAGCTCTTCTGCTCTCGCGCCTTGCTCCGGAAACTCTCCAACTCGAGCTGACGACGTCCCGCTGCTCCGAAACAATTGATCTACTCCGGACGTCGGTAAAGAAGAGCGTTCTTTTTATTTACTGCACTTATATTTGTAATTAAATTTTGTAAACCTTTTTGTGCCTATATGGAATTGCCCAAAGTAAACGGTCAACGACCGTGGGCCTTGGAGTAGGAGTCGACACAGGCTCCGAACCAAGTAAATCGATTGTGTCTCTGTGTCTTGTTTTTTAATTTCCGCTGCGTACCTACTCTTACTCAAATCCGAAAGTTTCCGATATTCACCCCCCCCTCTATCGGTTTTCACGATCCAACAAGTGGTATCAGAGCGGGGAAGTTCAAACTTGGTGCAACCACCAGTTTGAAAATTTCTTTTCGGATTTTCTTTATTATTTTCGATTTTTTTAATACTTTTTCGTACGAATTTTTTTCGTTAATCGAGGTTGGTGCAACACCCCTCGATATTTTATTTCCCTTATCCAGCATTACTAATCCAAGACCTAGTCTTGGAAAATTTGTTTTTCTGTTAGTTTTTTTGTTACAGATTAAAATGGCCATGCAAGAGGGATTCAGCACCGCCAGGCCTCCACTTTTCAGTGGAGAAGACTTTTCTTACTGGAAAAGTCGTATGGAGGTCCACCTGAAAACTCAGGTGGATATGTGGATCATCATCCAGTCCGGTCTGGAGATCCCCAAAGACGCCGAAGGAAAACCACAAAGCTACTCCGAATGGGACAACTCCCTAAAACGCAAGATAGAAGCCGACGCAAAAGCAACACAAACCCTACAATGCAGGCTGACAAAGGAAGAGCTGAACCGCGTGGGCCCCTTCAACAGTGCAAAGGAGCTGTGGACAAAACTGATCGAGCTGCACGAAGGGACTTCAGATACTCGGATCAGCAAGAGGGATCTGCTACTAAACAAACTCTACACCATCAAGATGGCCGACAACGAAACAGCAGCACAGCTCCACGCACGAATCCAAGAGGTAATGAACGGTCTTCACACAATAGGTCACAAGGTTGAAAACCATGACCTAATAAGGTATGCTCTAAACGCCTTCCCTAGAAATACCTTGTGGGCATCAATGGTAGATGCATACAAGGTCTCTAGGGATCTTTCTAAAATAAAATTGGATGAATTGTTTTCCGAACTAGAACTGCATGAACAAACTAACACCAACGTGGTCGAGAAAGGTATTACTTTCGTTGCAGGTAAAACTGGAAGGACAACAAAGAAGAAGCCTGAACCCGAACCTGAGTCTAACTCAGACTCAGACTTAGAAGAAGAAGAAGGAGAACAAACTAAGCTGGTCCGGCTCGCTCAAAACTACTACAAGGAGCTGAAGAACCGAACCAACAAATGGAAAACCGGCCGAAGAAAGGACGAACCAGTTGAACCCGTAAACAAGCCTAATGTGACCTGCTACGAGTGCAAGAAAAAGGGCCATTACAAGTCAGAATGCCCTAACCTAAAGGAGACAAAAAGGACGAGAAGAAAGAAGGCACTGCAAGCAACCTGGGACGAATCATCCTCAGAAGAAGAAGAAGAGGCACCCCAGTCCAACCTCCTAGCTCTGACCGCCTCAAATGAAGTCGAGACTGAGTCAGAAACAGAACAAGAGGATGGCGAGCTGACCTTTACAGAAGACGGAGAAATTAAGGTAACTGGTTTTAATAGATCGCAATTAAGTGAGTTAATTTCATTTCTTTCCTGATATTTGGCAAAAGCCAAACTCCGAGTCGAATCCCTCCGACAGGAAGTAAAACTCCTGAAAGAGGGAGCTGACTCTAAACCCTTAACCGAGAAGGTTCAGGAAGGAACTCCTGCTCAAGTTGAAAAACTTGAAAAGGAAAACTCCTCCCTGAAAACTCAGGTTAAGGATCTTAGATCAGCATTAGAACGATTTACATCTAGTTCCAAGGGTCTTGACATGATCCTTGAAAAACAGAAATCAGTTCTAAATCGATCCGGACTAGGCTATAGAACCAAATCCCGGCAAAGATCATACTTTGCTGTACTGAATCAGTCCAGAGGTAAAGTTCAGGCATGGGTACCTAAACTGTGCCTGAACCAACCGACTGGATCAAATCAGTATTGGATCCCCAAGGACAAGATTCACATCTTGCCCAACCATCACCGTGGCTTTAGTCCAGGGGGAGCCAAACTGAAAACTATTTTCATTATTAGATAAACTTGTTATTCTTGATTTAAATTGCTTGATTGATTGTTTATTTAATTTCTGCAATATACCATGCTTAGACTTAGGCTAGCTTAAGGACTAAACAAACTTAGCTGAAATTTGAGAACATAGCATTGGGTGGAGGTGAGATGATAGTATGTTAGGGAAGCCAATTTGGCTGAACTAGCCGAAGCTACCGATCCAAGACCCAAACTAGTTAGACCTGAAATTTTTCAAAGAATTTTTGAAAATGAAATTTCATTAAAAGGCTTTGTCAAGGAAAGGGTGGATGATCCCATAAGGCTACGGCCAAAGAAGGCCTAGTGCCTCGCCAAGACCTGGAAGCCAATTTCTGAAATTCAAATTCAAATTTTTTTTGTCAAATTCGAATCTAACACAAAATTTCAGGTATTTGTAGATTTAAACATTTTTGTTAAAATTAATTGTTTTCAAAATTAATTAAGATTTTAAAATTTAATTGTTTTCAAAATTACTGTTTATAACAGTTAGTAAGTAGCTAATTGGGTTAGACAGGTCCCGACAAAGAAAATTGATTGATTTAGTGTAAATCTAATTATGAATTGGTTCAGTACAGCAAATTCTTATTTATTTTCTTTATTCATGCTATATTTATTTTGTTTTGATATATGGCAAAGGGGGAGAGATAGGAAAGGAAAGAGAAAAATTACTTTTACTTTTTCAAAATTTCAAAATTTTTTCCATTATTCAAAAAGGTTCAAAAATATACTTATCCTTTATTCAAAAGCTTAAACTTTTTGAAGAAGTACTTAAGTTCTTAAAGCTTTCAAAATTTTGCCTAAGTACTCCAGTTTCAAAAATTCTTAAAGCTTTCAAAATTTTGCCTAAGTACTCTAGTTTCAAAATTTCTTAAAGCTTTCAAAATTTTGCCTAAGTACTCTAGCTTCAAGATTTTTTTACTTAAGCTTTCAAAATTTTGCTAAGTACTCTAGCTTCAAAATTTTTTTTCAAGCTTTCAAATTTTTGCTAAGTACTCTAGCTTCAAAATTTTTTCCAAGCTTTCAAAATTTTGCTAAGTACTCTAGCTTCAAAATTCTTTTCTCAAGCTTTCAAAATTTTGCTAAGTACTCTAGCTTCAAAATTCTTTTCTCAAGCTTTCAAAATTTTGCTAAGTACTCCAGCCTCAAAATTTTTATCTTTCAAAATTTTTTTGCTAAGTACTCCAGCCTCAAAATTTTTTATTCAAGCTCTCAAAATTTTGCTAAGTACTCTAGCCTTTCAAAAGTTTCTTACTTAAGCTTGTCAAAAAAATTTTTAGTACTCTAAAGCTTAAGTTTTTCAAAGTTGTATTAAGACTGAAATTCTTACTTAAGCTAACATTTTCAAAAAGTTTTCAACTACAAGTAAAGTTTTTTTTAAACCCCACGAATTTTTGAAAAATCTAGGGGGAGATTCCTTCCAGGGGGAGGGAACAAAAAACTTTTTCATGTTTTACTTAAACTTACTTTTTGAACTAGGGTTGTCATAAATCAAAAAGGGGAGATTGTTGGTGCAGAATGCACCTAAGTAAAACCCGTGTTTTGATAATGGCAACATAGGTCAAAAGTTAAGTCTTTCTTGTTTTCTAACAAGTTAATCTAGTGTGCAGAGAAAGCCTTAGCGAAGGACTGCTAGGCACTGGCGAAGGAATGCCAGGGAAATAAGCCCTAGCGAAGAACTGCTAGGCACCAGGCGAAGGACAGCCTGGGACTGAAACCCTAGCGAAGGACTGCTAGGCTCCAGGCGAAGGACAGCCTGGGACTGAAGCCCTAGCGAAGGACTGCTAGGCAACTGGCGAAGGACTGCCAGTTTACAAGCCCTGACAAAGGACCGTCAGGTAAAAGTCCAACCAGAGGAACGGTTGGCATCAGGTAATTTCTCCCGAGAGGAGTAGGTGAGGACGCGTTCCCCGTCGAGGGAACAGTAGGCGTCGGTTCGACCTAGGGCTCCATTTTGGAGACCAAAGTCAGAACTAAGACAGCTAAGGCTTTATAATCTAATAACTTAATACATTTGTGTTTTGTACTAACCCTGGATGCAGGACTGAAGGAACGTGTGTCTGCAGCTCAGAAAGCCTCAAAGGAGAGAGGCAAGGACTGGGTAGGGCACCCGGAGCGTCCCGGGCGCCCCCAAGGGCCATACAAAACAGGTACAGCAAAAAGTGGTTCGAATACATACTGGGCCGGGCGCCCCCGTGCTTCCGGGCGCCCCCGCTGCTCCCGGGCGCCCCCTGCGTCCTGGGCGCCGCCATGCGGATACCTCGAACCAAAAGCCTTCGAAGCCAGAAGATAAACTTTGACCCGGTCAATGCGGGTGCCCCGAGCGCTCCGGGCGCCCCGGTCAAAGCGGATCCAGGGGATCTGACGCGACCAAGAGCTTTGCGGATCAGAGGCCACGTGGGGGGCGCCCCTGACATCCCGGCCGCCCCCAGGCCCTATATAAAGGGCCCTCGACCCCAAGCTTCGGACACCAATTCACTCGACGCCTCAAAGCTCTTCTGCTCTCGCGCCTTGCTCCGGAAACTCTCCAACTCGAGCTGACGACGTCCCGCTGCTCCGAAACAGTTGATCTACTCCGGACGTCGGTAAAGAAGAGTGTTCTTTTTATTTACTGCACTTATATTTGTAATTAAATTTTGTAAACCTTTTTGCGCCTATATAGAATTGCCCAAAGTAAACGGTCAATGACCGTGGGCCTTGGAGTAGGAGTCGACACAGGCTCCGAACCAAGTAAATCGACTGTGTCTCTGTGTCTTGTTTTTTAATTTCCGCTGCGTACCTACTCTTACTCAAATCTGAAAGTTTCCGATATTCACCCCCCCCCCTCTATCGGTTTTCACGATCCAACAGAGTCTGGTTTTCTGGTTTAAGTCCTAGTCGGGGACTGGGCACGACTTCTGGTGAGTGAAATCGAGTTATGGAAATCCTGGTGAGTGAAGTCAGGTGATTGGAAAAGACCTAGTGGGACTAGGCACACCTAGTGGGACTAGGTGAAGTCCAGGTGGATCGGGGAGATCGCACGCTGGTGAGAAAAGACCTAGTCGGACTAGGCACACCTAGTGGGACTAGGTGAAGTCCAGGTGGATCGGGGAGATCGCACGCTGGTGAGAAAAGACCTAGTCGGACTAGGCACACCTAGTGGGACTAGGTGAAGTCCCGGTGAGTGAAGCCGGGTGATTGAAACCCTGGTGAGTGAAGCCAGGTCCTAGCTTGGGAAGCTAGGTTGACTGAAATCTGGGGGAGTGAAGCCAGGTCCTAGCTTAGGAAGCTAGGTTGGATGAAACCCTGGTGAGTGAAGCCAGGTCCTAGCTTGGGAAGCTAGGTTGAATGAAGTCCCGGTGAGTGAAGTTGGGCACGGAGTCTTGGTCCGGGGGACTGAGCACGAGTCAGAGAAGGCTAGGAAGTCTGTTCTCTTGACTTATGGTGGAGTTGGCCTTGGCTGGATCGATCTGGTGACCGATCAGGGATGTTGGCATGAACTTCTGTTATTCATCGGTCTGGTGACCGATCCAGAGAAGGCTGATCGGTCTGGTGATCGATCAGGGAGAGAACATAAATATTGGTTGGATTCTGTTCGGCTCCTGATCGGTCTGGTGACCGATCATGGAGAGAACAGAAGCTTTTGTGACAGCTTCTGTGTGGCTTCAGATCGTTCTAGTAAACGATCAGAGACCCACGATTGGTCAGTGTAACCGATCAAACTATCGCAAGGATTCTCTCCCGAACCGATTAGACTAGAGCCTGATCGGTCAGGGAGGGACCTGATCGGTCCCCAGGCCGATCAGGGAACAACCTGATCGGTCTGGTGACCGATCAGTGGGTTTGGGCTACGAAAGTTGAAGGTTCTGTCCTCACATGTTGGATCGGTCTGGTGACTGATCCCCAGTACTTGATCGGTCAGGGTGACCGATCATAGATGAGGTAGCGATCCCATGTTTCTCACTGGGGACCGATCAGGCTGGAGCCTGATCGATCTGGGATCACCCTGATCGGTCCGGTGACCGATCAGGGCCATCTCTGATCGGTCTGGTGACCGATCAGTAGCTGACAACTTTAATTCAAAAACGCTATTAGAGTTCTGATTGCATTCTGTTTCCCTTCTGATCACTACTGATATGTTGATCTTCTATTGATTTGCTGTGCTAAACCTCTGATTAAGTGTTCAGATGACAGGGATGGTTTCAAACATTGAAGGAGGGTCAACTGGGTTCTTTCCATGTATCAGGTTTGGCAATTTCTCATTCACAGGTTTCAGCGGACGTTGGGCTGCTGGCAACTGACGCTCGACTGGGGTTCAACTGGAGAGGGTTCTGGGAGTCCAGGAGAGCTCAGTGGTAGCTGGGCAGTTATAGATGGGCAGCTGGTGTTCTACAGAGGAGCGTCTTGTGGCTGTGACCTGGGATCAGTGGGCAGAGGCTTAAGAACTTGGTAGCGAAGAAGCCTCAGTAAAACTTTGATCCTTCACCTTGTTGGGACAACTCTTGAGCATCCATTGACTGTGAATCTTGAAGCTTTTGCATATACTCTGATACTTGAGCACCTAGAAGATACAAGAAGCTTGGCGAGTCCATCAGCAAGCAGACACGAAGAGCTGGGAGTTCTTGCATGAGGTTTGTGCTGGGTGGAGCTCGGTGTAGAGCTCTTGTGTGCTTTCTGTCCTAGTGCTCTGTAAGCCTCCTTGTTTCACTATTCTTAAGTTCATTACTCTGTTTGAACTGCTGTGGAGAGGTTTCTCCACCGAGAAGGAGATTTCATTTGATATCCGAACTTTCCGGGGCTTGATCTGCCGACGATCAAGGGATCGCCCACCTCACGGGCACGCCAAGGAGTAGGGGCAAGTTAGCGATCTCGGTTGTGATTTTAGTTTGTCTTTGTTTTCCTGCGTTTTTGTGTTTCTCATGTTTTCTGTTTGCTTTGCTTTCGCTACTAACCATTCAAGTGTAGAAAACCTAAAAGAGCAAGTTATTAGTGTCTGGCTTCATTCACCCCCCCCCCCATTTCTAGCCATCCAAGCACCAACAAGTGGTATCAGAGCCAGGGGCTCGGTTCAAGCGGCTTAACATCCGAGAGCTAACGACGATGGCTTTGAGAGAAGGATTTAGCACCACTCGACCTCCCTTCTTCGATGGATCTGATTTTCAGTATTGGAGGTCTCGCATGGAGTACTACCTCAAGACTGATATTGGAATGTGGTTCTCCGTGAAGGAAAGCTTCACCCCTCTAAGAAATGGGGAGGGAAAAGAGTTGGAGTCCTCGCAGTGGTCGGCTGAGAAAACATGCAAAGGAGAAGCCGATGCGAAGGCGGTGGTTACTTTGCAATGTGGAATGAACAAGGACCGACTAATCAAAGTTGGTCCCTTTACAAGCGCAAAGGATTTATGAAACAAGCCGATCGAACTCCATGAGGGCACCCGAGACTCGAGAATAGCCAAGAGGGACTTGTTTCTTAATCAACTACAAAATCTCTCCATGAAGGAGAGTGAGACGGTAAGTGACCTTCATAGTAGATTCAAAGAAGTTCTCAACGGTCTCCACTCCATTGACGAAAAGGTCGAGAACCGCGACCTTGTGAGGTACGTTTTAAAAGCTTTTCCAAGGAACGCCTTGTGGTCATCCATGGTGGATGCCTACAAGGTTTCTAAGGATTTGTCAATTGTCAAATTGGATGATTTATTTTGTGAAATGGAGCTCCATGAAATGGCTAACAAAGGCCCCAAGGAGAAGGGGATTGCACTTGTAGCAGGGGAAAAGACCAAGAAGAAGGAGAAGAAGAAGGAGAAGGAAGTCTCTTCATCTTCATCCGAGTTTGAGGAGGATGGCAGCGAGTCTTCTTTCTCCGAGATGGCCAACTTTGTAAGGAGGATGATGAGGAAGAGTCGGCGATACAAGGGCAAAGGTAACCCTAGTGAAGTTAAAATTGATAAAGCTAATGTTACTTGCTTTGAGTGTAGCAAGAAAGGGCACTACAAGAAGGATTGCCCAAAGCTCAAGAAGAAGGAGGAGAAATCAAAGAAGAAGAAGAAGGCCTTGAAGGCCACATGGGATGAATCGTCTTCTTGCTCATCCGAAGAAGAGAAAGAGGAAAAGAGTACACGCCATGTAGCTCTCATAGCTATTGAAGGTGAGGAGAGCAATGATGAATCCATAGACTCCTCAAACGCGGCTTCATCATCTTCGGATGATGAAGAGGTAATTTCTCCCGAACTAGACAAATGTTTTAGAACCATTGCATGTTTAACCGAATTGTTAAAGAAGTCAAAAGAAAAGGTTAAAATATTGAAAGTAGAAGTAGAACAATTGAAATCCTCTAAGGTTGAGGATATTGATGATTTGCATGTAGAAGTGTTAGAAGATGAAAACCGAGCCTTGAAGGGTGAGGTTGAGAGACTTAAGAATATTCTTGAGAAATTCTCAACAATCTCCAAGACTTTGGATATGATTTTAAATGCACAAAGGGCGGTTTACAACAAGGCCGGTATAGCTAGTTACCGACCTCAAGAACCTACCTTTGTTTCCTTGATGTTTAGGGCTAATGTTAGACCACTTAAGACTCCTAGGGTTCAAAAGAAAGTGGTCAAGGCATGGGTGCCTAAGTCTTGCATTGTAGGTGTCTTAGGTCCCAAGATTTGGGTACCTAAATCTTCTATCTTTCGTATTGTGTAGGTCGTGATTGAGGGAGAGCATCTATCAACTTGGTTCGTTGATAGTGGGTGCTCCAAACATATGACCGATGATAGATCCTTATTCACTACCCTTCAAAGAAAAAGTAGAGGTAATGTTTCCTTTGGTAACAATGGTAGTCTTAAGGTTGTAGGAATAGGAGACATTCAAATATCTGAATGTCTTAGGATTAAGAATGTCCTTCTAGTCAAGGGGATGACATTTAATCTCCTAAGTGTCAGTCAATTGTGTGATGCGGGTTACACAATTGATTTTCATTCAAGTCAATGTCTAGTTAGACAAAATGACACGCTTGACACGGTACTAGTAGGCACAAGAGTAGATAATATTTATCAAGTTTCTTTTAAAAGTGCTACTAATGCTTCTGTTAAGTGTTTCATGTCAAGAGAAGATGAGTCCACCCTTTGGCACCGGAGGCTAGCACACGTGAACATGAAGAACATCCGAAAATTGGCCAACAAGGGATTAGTTCGTGGCTTACCAAGCATCAAGTACGAAAAAGAAAAGCATTGTGATGCATGTCAAATGGGTAAGCAAACGAAATCTGCACACAAAGGTAAAAGCGTTGTAAGTACTTCTACCGCTTTGGATTTACTACACATGGACTTATTTGATTGTAGTACAATTATATCCTTGAATGGTAGTAGATATTGTTTTGTGATCATTGATGATTTTACTAGATATACTTGGACCTATTTTCTAAAATATAACGATCAAACCTTAGATGTTTTTATTTCATTTTGTAGAAGAGTTGAAAATGAAAAATCATCAACAATAAAAACAATTAGGAGTGATCATGGAGGCGAATTTCAAAATCAAAGATTTTTAGAGTTTTGTCAAGAGAGAGGGTATAGACACGAGTTCTCTACTCCTAGAACACCACAACAAAATGGTGTTGTAGAGAGGTAGAACCGGGTCTTATAAGAGGCAGCACGAAGCATGCTCAATGAGTACTCCTTACCGAGTTACTTATGGGCTGAAGCTGTGAACACAGCTTGCTACGTGCAAAACCGAGTCCTCATACATAGATTCCTAGGGAAGACTCCTCACGAACTTTGGTTTGGAAAACCACCTACAGTTAAACACCTTAGGGTGTTTGGTTGTAAGGTGTTTATTCTAAACACCAAGG
Organism: Boesenbergia rotunda; assembly: GCA_024364735.1. Taxonomy (NCBI): domain Eukaryota; kingdom Viridiplantae; phylum Streptophyta; class Magnoliopsida; order Zingiberales; family Zingiberaceae; genus Boesenbergia; species Boesenbergia rotunda. The sequence goes on along the minus strand of JAGFNQ010005398.1, from coordinate 105,797 downwards.
ATCATCTTGGAAAGTTCACAGCGAAAGCTGATGAAGGGATACTGGTTGTGCACTCCCTCGTCAGCAAAGCTTACCGAGTCTATAACAAGAAGTCTAGATTAGTTGAAGAGTCTTCTGATGTTATTTTTGAGGAAATTCCAAAAGCAAATGATCAATCAGAAGATGTAGATGGAGTTCAATTCGAACTTAGGAAACTAAGTTTGGATGGAAGTCCGAGTGTTGTAGATGGTGGTGATGAATCTGATGACGGTGAGCCTAAACAACTCATAGATCAGCCGGATCCTGAGGCTGAGCTTGTGTCTAGTGACACCACCCAAGAAGCACCTCCGACACTAAGGCAAACTAGGTTAGCCTCTAGTCATCCCCAAGACCAAATTGTTGGAGATATCCACCATGGGGTTAGGACTAGATCATTCTTTAGGAATGAGGCTAATGAAGTTGCCCTAATTTCTGAAATTGAACCTAGGAAAATTGACGTGGCATTAAATGATCTCGATTGGATCATTTCCATGCAAGACGAACTAGGTCAATTCAAAAGAAGTCAAGTTTGGGACTTAGTCCCTAGACCTAAGAAGACCACCATTATTGGAACCAAATGGGTCTTCAAAAATAAATTGAACCATAAGGGAGAAATCGTAAGAAACAAGGCACGCTTAATAGCCAAGGGCTACAGTTAAGTTGAAGGTCTTGATTACGATGAGACCTATGCTCCCGTGGCACGATTAGAGTCCATCCGATTGATCCTTGCATTTGCAGCACATAGAGGTTTCAAACTCTACAAAATGGATGTCAAATCAGCCTTCCTAAATGGTTTCATAAGAGAAGAGGTCTATGTCGAACAACCTTCGGGGTTTGAGAATTCTGAATTTCCAAACCACGTGTTTGAGCTTAAGAAGGAACTTTACGGCCTTAAACAAGCACCCCGAGCTTGGTATGAGCGGTTGTCGACATTTCTCATTGAAAAAGGCTTTGTGAGAGGACAGATAGACCCTACACTATTTCTACGAAGAGATGGTGACAATATATTTGTAGCCCAAGTATATGTCGATGACATAATTTGTGGCTCCAACAATAAGGGTTATTTAAATGAATTTATTGGACACATGGAGAGTGAATTTGAGATGGGTCTAGTGGGAGAGTTAACTTTCTTCCTTGGACTCGAAATCAAGCAAACTCGAGACGGAATCCATGTGCACCAATCAAAGTACACTCAAGAGATGCCCCAAAAATTTAACATTAGTGATTCTAAAGAGGTTACCACTCCCATGGCTACAAACACACGATTAGACAATGATGAGAGTGGTAAACCAGTTGACCTAACTCAATACCGGAGCATGATAGGTAGTTTGCTATACCTCATAGCTAGTCGACCTGATATAATTGTTGCTGTGGGTATGTGCACTAAGTACCAAGTCTGTGCCAAGGAATCTCATTTGATTGCTGTTAAAAGAATTCTGAGATACCTTAAGGGCACAATTGGAGTTGATTTTTGGTATCCCCGTACCGAGTCATTTGACCTAATTGGCTACACCGATTCCGACTATGCTGGGTGCAAGTTGGATAGGAAGAGCACAAGTGGAGGTTGCCAATTCTTAGGATCATCATTAGTTAGTTGGTCAAGTCGAAAGCAACATTGTGTTGCTCTCTCCACGACCGAGGCAGAATATATCGCCATAGGAGAGAGTGTTTCATAATTGTTGTGGATGATACACACACTAGAGGACTACGGATTGACCTACAAGGGTGTGCAAGTGTTGCGTGACAACATTAGCACCATAAACCTAACAAAGAATCTAGTCCACCATTCTAGGACCAAGCACATTGAAGTGCGACACCACTTCATTAGAGATCATGTTGCTAGACGAGACATTGTACTCTCACATATAGAGTTCAAATCGATCCTAGCGGACATTTTCACTAAACCACTCCCCGAGAATGAATTTAGTTTTTTACGAAGGGAATTGGGAATGTGTCATGCTTCATAGGGTTGAAAAGCATATAAAACCCTTCATGATCATTCAAATTGTTGGGCAACCATTGGGCAACATGGGGACATCTCACACAAACTATAAGGTTTAACAAAATATTTTTGTTTGCTAGAAATGGGGTGAGATGTTAGGATCAACCTAATTACTCAAAATGTTAATGCATCTCTTGAGAAATTAGGTTGACGAGACAATAATCATTAAGTTGACTAAGTATGGGGAAAACCAATGCATAACATATGTGTATTTGGCTCCATGATCATACTTGGACATTCCAATCAAGGAAACTTGATTGGAGACTTATCTTGATACAAAGTTGGTTTGAATTGGTTGAATGTTTTGATTGATTATGACTTCACTTGGTTGGATGTTTGTCATTACAACGAGAGGTTATGAAATCCATAAGGACCTTTGATTCTTGTTAAGGGATCAATTATAGTCAAGGGAACACCTCCTAGATCGTCAAATACCCATCTGATTGTATCAGAATTCGATACGAAGTCTGAAACTGAGATTTCTGGATCGTATCAGAAAATGTCTGATATCTGATCGGTCCACGGACCGATCAGGAGTGGGTTGATCGGTCCACAGACCGATCAGTAAGCTCACAAAAGGCTCACAAACTTCTGTTTGATCCTTGATCGATCCACAGACCGATCAGGGACCTTCCTGACCGGTCACCGGACCGATTAGGGGTTGATCTGATCGTTCCACAGACCGATCACGAAATTTCACAACAATTCTCAGAAACATTCTGTGCTGGATTTGATCGGTCCACAGACCGATCTGGCCACCTTGGTGATCGGTCCACCGACCAATCAGAAGGGTCACCAAACTTCGCACAAACTCTCTGTTCGCTCATGATCGATCGGCAGACCGATCAGGGGCTTCCCTAATCGGTCACCCAACGATCAGGCCCAGCCAGATCGATCAGTGGTTCCCTGATCGGTCTGGGCGTTCCTAGATCGAACGGTCGATCGATCGATCGCATTAAATTTGGTTGGTGGATCGGTCCACCAACCTATTAACTCTCTATCCTTATACCTCCAAGCCCTAGCCGACTCTTCTATATGCGCAAAACCTTTCCTCATCTTCTCCTACGAAGTCTTGCGAGCCTTTCTCCCTTCTTCTTCCTGCTGAGTTTGGCGAGATCTGCCCCGGTGAGTGTTTGTGATCTTGGAGTTTTCTGAAGGTCGCACCGTTGCTCGTCTTCCGCGCAGCCCTCTCGGCCTTTGAGCGCTCTAGTCTCATTCTCTGCCAACTCATCTGAGTGTCGTCCATTATTGAACGACTTCTCTGTTCTCTCCAAACGAACCAACTCACTCATGGCACCAAAGTAAGCCATTTTTCCGGTTTTATCTTGCTGTTTACTCTATAAATTATGATTTTGCTAATAAATTTGTTTCAATTTGTGTTCTGCCATAACTTGTGCATGGCTTGACCCATAAGACATTATTTTTGCCTTGATCGTTCATTACCGTAACCTTATGTTCATGTGATCAATTCCATCTTATGTCATAATCCATCCTTGTGTCATGCATTTCATCAACTCCAATCTGTTGCCATGATTTTTACCCAATCCTTAGGAAATCTCCTAAAGGCAAAGAACCGGCTGAGGGTACCTCACGATCCAGGGCTCCCTCTTCATCTGCTAGATCCCGACCTCCTTCTGATGCCAGATTTCAAAATGTTCATTACGCATTGGCCTTTCACAGTCGCACTTTCAAACTCCTACCGTGTCGAACTGTGGACCAAGCGTTTGTGTACGAACACAGTCTGTCAGTACGACAAATCATTGAGTTCTATGAACTGGGCTCCATTCTTTTTCTTGAGCGGCCAATCAATTTTGATTTGGTTTCTGAGTTTTATAACAACCTTGTAAGTGGCGAAGGTACAGGGTATAGGACCCGAGTCGCCCGAACCAACCTCAAGTTTCATTTATCCTCTTTCACTGCCTTTCTAGCCTGTCGACGATCAAATAATGATTTTCCACTCTTCCTATATTTTCGAAATCCTTTACCGGCCACCTTCGATGGAGTCACCCTTGACTCTATCTATGAGTATTTTTTCGGTCATCCCAGGCCGAGGGGTCACGGTGAACCTACTGGTGATTTCCCCACGTTTGCTGCGCTCAGCCTTTCCCCATCTGATTATGTTCTTTTTAAAATTATAATCAACTGTCTTGTGCCCATTACCTCGAAGCCCCTAGCCGAGATCCGCTCCTTTCACTACTTGATGCTCTACGGATGCATCGGCAGCTGACTTTGACATTGTGACGACCATCCACTTCTCTATTATCTTCTACAGTCA